>JARFJB010001226.1:7140000-7150000 GCA_036346205.1 Vesta saturnalis | reverse complement strand
CTAATAATGTGCATTTGACCTCCACATGTAAAACTGCGAAAGCTATATGGGATAGAAGGCAGTCAGGAAGAAGTAAAATGAAATGTTTTAAGTGCTATAAAGTTGGCCATTTTGCACAAGTTCGGCAGAAAAATTAAATCCAAAAGGATGTGCATTTATTTGCACGGTTCCTGGTGTCAATGAGTTAGCAGATTCTGGGGCTTCTGCGCATATGACAAAGAATAAGGAATATTTCATTACGTATGGAGAGTTTGTGATACGGAAGCAAGTGCTTGTTGGAAATAGCATACGGTTGTGGCCTAATAAACGTTGAAATGTTAATAAATAATAAGTGGCAAGTGAATCATTTGGCTAACGCCTGGCATGTGCCAAAAATGAACAAAACTTATTTTCAATAGGACAAACAATTTGGTTTCAAAGCAACTCAAAATAATGTGTGTTTTCAAGAAATGGAGTTGTTATGCTGACTGGAAAGAAAACATCGAGTGAATTATATGTGTTAGAAATGCAGTAATGTCTCAGATGTAGCAGCTGAAGTTTACATTCATTTTATTTCATTTTAATCGGTAGCACTTCGGTTTACCGGGCAGACGCCCCTATACCTTTATCGGACCTTACTTTATTCATGGCATAGTATCTACATATCAATTCATTCCTACCTAACTTAAACTAACTTAAGATATGTAACAACAATAAGGCATGTAACTACATGGTATAATATTTCATTTCACTCAACACAGCACGATCTTCGGCCTCTTGTTGCCTCGTCACGTCGTTGACGTCGTAGTTTCATAATCCCACGATGACAGGATTTGGTAAGTTTACATTGCTTCACAAAAGGAGACTCTCCAGTTGTGGCATGAACGCCTGTGTCACCAAAACAAACAGCATGACAACAAGGTGCTAAGAAAGCATGGAGTCGATGTTGCTGTTGATTCTGAATTTTGCGAAGGATGTATGTTTGGGAAACATCAAAGAAGTTTTGGTGTACGTACAAATGGGCTCGATCCTCCAGGATAACTAATTCATGCAGATATTTGTGGCCCGATGCAGAAAAATCTGTTGGAGGAACAAAGTACTTCGTTTGCTTCAAAAGATGATTTTTCTAAATACAGACGTGTTTTCTTTCTCAAAGAAAAATCAGAAGTTACAAACTGTGTGCAAGTATTTTTGAATGAAACCGCTGTTAATGGACATACAATAAAAGAATTTCGTGTGATGGTGAAAAGGAATTTGATAATGAGAAGTAAAATCTTTTCTTCAGTCAAAGGGATTAAATGTCGTATTGTAATGCCTTACACTCCGCAACAGAATGGTGTAGCTGAAAGGAACATAGCACATTGGTCGAAAGTGCACGGTCAATGATACATTCAGCACAGCTGCTGAAGCTATATAGTAGCATATATATATATATATATATATATATATATATATATATATATATATATATATATATATTAAATCGAACGGACCCTATATATGCAGAAGGCAAAACACTGTTTGAATTGTGGTTTAGAAAGGATATTAATAATATTGAACACCTACGAGTATTTGGCACAGTCTTTTGTTCATGTACCCAAGCAGAATAGAAGAAAGTGGGAAAGTAAAAGTGTTATTGGACATTTAGTCCGTTATTGTGGTGAAAGAGATGGTTTTAGTGTATGGCTTGAGAAACAGAACAAAATAGTTACAAGTCGCGATGTTGTTTTTGAACGTTAGGAAACTTTGCAAAAGGTACAGTTAACAACAACAAAAGAGAACTCCTTAACTCCATGCTTTGGGTTTACAGCAACATATATAATCACAAAACCAGAAGAATCCCCAACTTTGGTTCTAGAGGAAGTATCTGAAGAGAGTGAAGTATCCAATGTTGTCAAGACTTCAAGTCAACGAACAGTTCGAAAACCTCTTTGTTTAAATGACTACACTTTCTTTGCGGAACACTTCGTACCTGAATAACGCAGTTAGTTCAGAATATTCAAAGGAATGGAAACATGCAATGGATAATGAAATGAGTTTAATTAATAACACACGACACATGGCAGATTGTGGATATACCATCCGACAAGAAAATAATTGGTGATCGATGGGTCTTGCGCATTAAAACAAATACTGATGCTAGTGTAGATCTGTTTAAAACAAGATTGGTGGCCACAGGTTTTTGATAAAAGACTGGTATTAGTTATGATGAAACATATGAAGAAAATTAAAGCATATAGTGATGCTAATTTTGCAGGAGATGTAATAGCATATCGCTGAAGAACTGGTGTTGCTTGTTTATATGCAGGTGCAGCAGCACATGGATAAGACAAAAGCAAAAGAGCATCGTATTATCGACAACCGAAACAGAATACGTAGCTGCAAGTGAGGGTGCCCAAGAGGTAGTTTGGTTGCAACGGTTATTTTCTAACATTGCAATTGTAAAAGAAATTCCTACACTACAAATGGACAATGCAAGTGCGACAAAGCTTACAAAATACCTAGAGTTTCACAAACGCTCGAAGCATATCGAAGATATCACTTCACAATGAAGGAATATTAAATATTGAACATGTTAGAAGTGAACTGCAACTTACCGATATTATGACCAAACCAATACTACATACACGATTTAAAAAGATTCGTGATATGCTTGTGCTTGTGTTTAAATTTGGATTTCATCCGCCATTATCTTACTGGAAACCATTTTAAATTTAGTTAGACTATAATTTAAATATTTAAGAACAAAAACGACCTTTAGATTTGGAAGTTTAGTTCTTGGGAATGTGGTAGGCCTCGTGCTTTATACTTATATAATGTAAATTCAGACGCTTCATTAGCAGATCACGTAAATTATATGGTGAGCTTCTATGAATAAGTTTCCATGATCCAGTCGGTGTTTGAGCCTATTTTATAAATTAAGTTCCATGTGCGAATGGACGCTGGTGGCAAAATAGTCATCGGTGTTATGGACACGTTCATGGTCGTCGGCGTTTTGGCTAAGTTTGGCACTTTAGACTATTAAAATATAGAGATAGCGTTTTAGGAATTCGGTAGAATGTCCAGGTCCACTTCGGGAAATTAAAAACTGGCGCATTACTTTAAAATAGTTTGTTATTTAAATTGCCTGATCAGAAATGTATCAGAATACACTCGCTTTTTGTACCTTTGCAGATACTTAGGTACATACTACTTTATTACTAGACAGGTGGGATTCAGACTACTGGACGTCAATTAATTCAGGATTATATATATATATATATATATATATATATATATATATATATATATATATATATATATATATATATATATATATATATATATATGACGATGAATATCAACTTTAGATAAAATTAATTGTGCCCACGTTGCTGAGCATAAGTTTATTTGAATATAATAATTGAAATTTACTTGTAATATAAATTTTGTTGAGATGCTAGCATTAGTATATCGTTATGTCTAAATTGTTGGGCGCCATCATCAAAATATTTGATGAAACATTAAGACATCTCATAATTATACTTACCTAGACTAGCTTTACCGCCGTCATTCGCACTGGGCGTTTCCATTTCACGTTTCGAGAGCCCTTGAATCCATTTTGACCATTTTGGCATGTGTCTGTCTGTGAGCGAACACAATAGCAGTTAGATCGTTTGAGCTGGAGTTATGAAATTTGGCATGCGGCTATTATAGCAAAACTGTAAATTCGTATCAACTTTTGAGACATATGGGACTGCCAGAAATACTTGTTAACCTGCACAATTTTCAAAGCTTTTCAAGTAAACTAGTCATGAAAATAGCGCTATCAATTTGAAACTTCTTACACAAACGGAATGTACTGAAAAACTATTAGATATAAAATTTCAAGCTCATTAGGGCAAACAGAAATGATATTTAGATAAAAAAAGCTGCTCTTATATAAATTGAGACCTTTAACTATGATTTTCAATTGGGATTAGCATTCGGGAGGTAATGGGTTCGATTCCCGTTACCGTCTATGCTGTATGAGGTCTTTTCAGGGGGTTTTCCTCATACAACTGCAGCGACATGGTCACTGTGTTTACGCACACCATGTGCAACTACTTAGGCGAATGCTGGCGTAATATTTTCCCCCTCAGAACCCTAACTCCGTTTTTTCCGATCCTGTCCTGTCCACACCCATCCTTAATCCAGCCATGCATATATACGTAATGTATGTATGTGTGCTGGGAATCCATGATTGTGACTGAAAATCTCAAACAGCCCGCTCTCCCCCTTGAATATAAGTAAACCTATAATTTATTGTTAGGTACGGTTTGCTAATTAATGTCGTGGAAACGCAAAAACACTTAATTCAAGTTTTGATACATAAAATATATGAATTTTAATGGCTAAACTGTTTTACGTGATATTCTTTAAATATACTATTCTTTTTAAATTGATTTGCTATTAATCACATCAAGTTATGGGCACAGACGTTTTGTTTGCGGGTGTTTAAAATAAATAGAAGATAAAAGTTATCACGTAGCGAACGAAATCAATGAAACACGTTTTTGTCGGTATAAAATTTGCTGATATGCAAAAGTAAAACACAAAGTGCAAATTGAGAAGCTCGAGTGTGCAGGTAACTGGACAAAATGGAAAAGGCAAGTAACATTGCTATTGCGTCACAGGGATGTGCTTGATATGATAAATGGATCATGAATGGAGCCTGTAAAGACGAAGAAACTAGTAAAGAAATGGCAGGATATGATGCTGAATTGCGACATTTCGCAAAACGATTCGCTTGCACAATTTAATACTAGTGGACAGTATGAATGGAGCTAATAATGTGCATTTGACCTCCACATGTAAAACTGCGAAAGCTATATGGGATAGAAGGCAGTCAGGAAGAAGTAAAATGAAATGTTTTAAGTGCTATAAAGTTGGCCATTTTGCACAAGTTCGGCAGAAAAATTAAATCAAAAGGATGTGCATTTATTTACACAGTTCCTAGTATCAATGAGTTAGCAGATTCTGGGGCTTCTGCGCATATGACAAAGAATAAGGAATATTTCATTACGTATGGAGAGTTTGTGATACGGAAGCAAGTGCTTGTTGGAAATAGCATACGGTTGTGGCCTAATAAACGTTGAAATGTTAATAAATAATAAGTGGCAAGTGAATCATTTGGCTAACGCCTGGCATGTGCCAAAAATGAACAAAACTTATTTTCAATAGGACAAACAATTTGGTTTCAAAGCAACTCAAAATAATGTGTGTTTTCAAGAAATGGAGTTGTTATGCTGACTGGAAAGAAAACATCGAGTGAATTATATGTGTTAGAAATGCGAGTAATTGTCTCAGATGTAGCAGCTGAAGTTTACATTCATTTTTATTTCATTTTAATCGGTAGCACTTCGGTTTACCGGGCAGACGCCCCCTATACCTTTATCGGACCTTACTTTATTCATGGCATAGTATCTACATATCAATTCATTCCTACCTAACTTAAACTAGCTTAAGATATGTAACAACAATAAGGCATGTAACTACATGGTATAATATTTCATTTCACTCAACACAGCACGATCTTCGGCCTCTTGTGCCTCGTCACGTCGTTGACGTCGTAGTTTCATAATCCCACGATGACAGGATTTGGTAAGTTTACATTGCTTCACAAAAGGAGACTCTCCAGTTGTGGCATGAACGCCTGTGTCACCAAAACAAACAGCATGACAACAAGGTGCTAAGAAAGCATGGAGTCGATGTTGCTGTTGATTCTGAATTTTGCGAAGGATGTATGTTTGGGAAACATCAAAGAAGTTTTGGTGTACGTACAAATGGGCTCGATCCTCCAGGATAACTAATTCATGCAGATATTTGTGGCCCGATGCAGAAAAATCTGTTGGAGGAACAAAGTACTTCGTTTGCTTCAAAAGATGATTTTTCTAAATACAGACGTGTTTTCTTTCTCAAAGAAAAATCAGAAGTTACAAACTGTGTGCAAGTATTTTTGAATGAAACCGCTGTTAATGGACATACAATAAAAGAATTTCGTGTGATGGTGAAAAGGAATTCGATAATGGAGAAGTAAAATCTTTTCTTCGGTCAAAGGGGATTAAATGTCGTATTGTAATGCCTTACACTCCGCAACAGAATGGTGTAGCTGAAAGGGAACATAGCACATTGGTCGAAAGTGCACGGTCAATGATACATTCAGCCCACAGCTGTCTGAAGCTATGAAACAGTAGCTATATATATATATATATATATATATATATATATATATATATATATATATATATATATATTAAATCGAACGGACCCTATATATGCAGAAGGCAAAACACTGTTTGAATTGTGGTTTAAAAAAGGATATTAATAATATTGAACACCTACGAGTATTTGGAACAGTCTTTTGTTCATGTACCCAAGCAGAATAGAAGAAAGTGGGAAAGTAAAAGTGTTATTGGGCATTTAGTCCGTTATTGTGGTGAAAGAGATGGTTTTAGTGTATGGCTTGAGAAACAGAACAAAATAGTTACAAGTCGCGATGTTGTTTTTGAACGTTAGGAAACTTTGCAAAAGGTACAGTTAACAACAACAAAAGAGAACTCCTTAACTCCATGCTTGGGTTTACAGCAACATATATAATCACAAAAACCAGAAGAATCCCCAACTTTGGTTCTAGAGGAAGTATCTGAAGAGAGTGAAGTATCCAATGTTGTCAAGACTTCAAGTCAACGAACAGTTCGAAAACCTCTTTGTTTAAATGACTACACTTTCTTTGCGGAACACTTCGTACCTGAATAACGCAGTTAGTTCAGAATATTCAAAGGAATGGAAATATGCAATGGATAATGAAATGAGTTTAATTAATAACACACGACACATGGCAGATTGTGGATATACCATCCGACAAGAAAATAATTGGTGATCGATGGGTCTTGCGCATTAAAACAAATACTGATGCTAGTGTAGATCTGTTTAAAACAAGATTGGTGGCCACAGGTTTTTGATAAAAGACTGGTATTAGTTATGATGAAACATATGAAGAAAATTAAAGCATATAGTGATGCTAATTTTGCAGGAGATGTAATAGCATATCACTGAAGAACTGGTGTTGCTTGTTTATATGCAGGTGCAGCAGCACATGGATAAGACAAAAGCAAAAGAGCATCGTATTATCGACAACCGAAACAGAATACGTAGCTGCAAGTGAGGGTGCCCAAGAGGTAGTTTGGTTGCAACGGTTATTTTCTAACATTGCAATTGTAAAAGAAATTCCTACACTACAAATGGACAATGCAAGTGCGACAAAGCTTACAAAATACCTAGAGTTTCACAAACGCTCGAAGCATATCGAAGATATCACTTCACAATGAAGGAATATTAAATATTGAACATGTTAGAAGTGAACTGCAACTTACCGATATTATGACCAAACCAATACTACATACACGATTTAAAAAGATTCGTGATATGCTTGTGCTTGTGTTTAAATTTGGATTTCATCCGCCATTATCTTATTGGAAACCATTTTAAATTTAGTTAGACTATAATTTAAATATTTAAGAACAAAAACGACCTTTAGATTTGGAAGTTTAGTTCTTGGGAATGTGGTAGGCCTCGTGCTTTATACTTATATAATGTAAATTCAGACGCTTCATTAGCAGATCACGTAAATTATATGGTGAGCTTCTATGAATAAGTTTCCATGATCCAGTCGGTGTTTGAGCCTATTTTATAAATTAAGTTCCATGTGCGAATGGACGCTGGTGGCAAAATAGTCATCGGTGTTATGGACACGTTCAGCATTTTGGACTTTTAAATATAGTGTTGGCATAATGAACATTCAGCGGAATGTCCTAAATCCTGCTCGACGTTTTGGTCTTTGTCGGCATAATGGCCCTCTAAAATGCGTATTCGGCGAAATGGTCGTCGGCGTTTTGGCTAAGTTTGGCACTTTAGACTATTAAAATATAGAGATAGCGTTTTAGGAATTCGGTAGAATGTCCAGGTCCACTTCGGGAAATTAAAAACTGGCGCATTACTTTAAAATAGTTTGTTATTTAAAATGCCTGATCAAAAATGTATCAGAATACACTCGCTTTTTGTACCTTTGCAGATACTTAGGTACATACTACTTTATTACTAGACAGGTGGGATTCAGACTACTGGACGTCAATTAATTCAGGATTTTATATATACATATATATATATATATATATATATATATATATATATATATATGACGATGAATATCAACTTTAGATAAAATTAATTGTGCCCCACGTTGCTGAGCATAAGTTTATTTGAATATAATAATTGAAATTTACTTGTAATATAAATTTTTGTTGAGATGCTAGCATTAGTATATCGTTATGTCTAAATTGTTGGGCGCCATCATCAAAATATTTGATGAAACATTAAGACATCTCATAATTATACTTGCCTAGACTAGCTTTACCGCCGTCATTCGCACTGGGGTTAGGGTTCAATAGCATGTTTAGTTAAATCTATATTCTTTTACTTTAATTTCTTCCAAAATAAATTCAATTATAAATAACTAATGATTCAAAATATGTGTGATATTAATGTTGTATAGATATTGCGCATTATAAGTAGCTACTTTGCAAGTTATGCGCATGCGAGTTCCATAGATAACCTTTGTAATTGTACATGAACAACATAGATGATGCAATTGTTAAATATAAGGTAATTATGTTTTTTTAATTAAAATAATACTAAATTATCATAAATCTAATATTCAAATGCACTATATCCAGCCTTGCATACAGACCCGTTTTTATCCTTTACATCCAAATACATGTGAAATTAAATGACATCACTGTTCAACGTACTAACCACAACTTCTATTAAATTAAAAGGAATTCTAAACTCACATATTAACATCATGTTCTTTTAGTTGGACTGTTCCCCCTTTACGGCGTTCCACTTCCAACTTGGCTTTGCTTGGGATGCCAGTAAATAAATTCCACGATGAATGATCTTCAGCTTTGCATATTCTTTAACAGCTACGATTGTATAATTATTCTGCAGAATTGTAACTTCATTTTATCGAAATTAATGGCTACATTGTATCGCTTACATTTGGAAAACAGAAGCACTTAATTTTAAAAAAATATTATTTCAAAAAAATAATAATTGGCTCGTAGGTAGTTGCTCTAAATAATAGCAATAATTTTATATTAATTTCTCTTAGTTAGGTTTTGTCAATACTCCGTTAATTTATTTCGATTTAAAATTAAAACACGAAATCATTTCGTTAACAGAAGAATTTTATTTAATCAAAAATATTCACACGTTATTATTTACAACATCTGTTTTATATTAACAGAATCCCGTTTTAAACGTACGATAACCACAGTTATTATTTAATTTACGATTATGGCCATTTTCGTTTGTTTGACATGTTTTCACTTTTTAGGTTATTTGATTCTTTTACCGAGATAAATTTTAAATTTGACATGCATTTTAGTGCATGTTCATACTTTGTAAAAAATTAGAAGAGTGTAGAGAGTGAAAAAATCCCAAGTTACATCCTTATATAACTTTTCAGTACAAACAAATGTTTCCATAGTGATATACCAATATACATAAAAACTTATTGATCTGTGATTGGTCCAATTCATTTTTGAAAATGTAAAATTGCTATTTTTAGTCATAACTCTTTCATTTATAGACCAATTTCAAAAATAAAGGAATCTTCACATTCTATGACAGGCTTTCTTTAACATTTCAAATTTTATCAAAAACTGTAATTCATACCTAATTCTAAAAACTATTTTTACTTAAAACTTAATTATTCCATGTTCCACAGAAAAACTAAGAACAGAAATGGAATCAGTGTCTCAAAGTACATATGAATGCACCTATTTCTAATCTGAAATGTTTATTTTAACACAAGTTCTATCTCAAGTTTCAATAACTTTCTAGTATAACCTCAATTTTCAGTTTTTCCATAAAATATACACTTATAATGTTAAATTTGATGTGAGCACTTTCGAATCACTTCATTAGGTAAGTTTACTTC
>JARFJB010001226.1:7042500-7137500 GCA_036346205.1 Vesta saturnalis | reverse complement strand
ACGCACACGCACCGCACACGCACACACGCACAGCACCGCACACACGCACACGCAGCGCACACGCACACACACGACACACACGCACACACGCACACGCACACGACACACGCACGCACACGACACACAAACGCACACGACACACGCACGCACACACGCGCACACCACACACGCACACACACAGCACAGCACGAACACCACGCACCACGACCCACCACAACCACTTTTTTGATATCAATATTTAATGCGATTGCCAGCAAATAAATATTTTTGGATTCGAATTATTTTAACGATGAGCAATAAAATTTGAAATTTTACCATATCATCCTTTGGATGTGGAAGTGACTGTACTTTTTAAATCATCTGTCGCCCTCTAAATGTTGAAAGCTTCAAATGCCAAAGCTGTGATTGTAGCTACAGCTTTAATATTTAAGCTATCTTTAGCATTAGTTGATAGGAATGTATACATTTTAAATGAAACGTATTTTGGAACTAAAGGAAACAACGAAAAGAAAACCATGAGACAGGCAATAAACATATAATACGTATTGTACTGTGAGACTACAACGTAATATGTACTCTTACTTCCAATGTATGAGTTACTCTATTCTCTATTAACCTTACTGCAGTGCTACAATGATTGTAGTCCAGAGAATAAATGCATGATTATAATCTGTGATAATCACAGACAATGCTGACAGTTTGAGATGAACTGAATGAATTAATTCATTATCATCAAATAATTCGAAATGGTTTTGCCTATCGCAGAACTGGCGTCTTGAAACTCGCTGAAACGATTCTTCGTCACTGAAGTCCGATAATGAAGACAAGGAAGATATGTCAGACATTTCTGTACCAAATTTGAATTGAAATACATATAAAATTTTTCCTGTAAATTTAATATAATAAGAAATACATACCTATATTTTAATCTTATTTTGAGTGAATAAAAAAATGCGACACCAAGGAACAATATAACAGAAATATACAAAGCAACTATGAAAATAAGAAGCAAAGCAGAACCCTAAAATTGATTGTAACATGTCAAAACCGTCCACATACTTAATTGACCGATATCCTTGAATTAAACTAATTACACATTCAATTCAAATTTAGTGTCTAATTGAGCATGGTGGAACACAATTTGGCACTAATCCCAGATTAGACGTCTCAGTTTTAATTTCGTGTTAAACTAAAGTGTGCAATTTTTAACTAACCTTGGTGGAACGCAATTAGGGGTTTAACTCAAGATTAGTGTTTAATGCCCAGTTAAATCGTTTAATTGTGCGTCCTGGAACCAGCCAGTAGGGTTAGTACGCTGGGTGGAACGCAATTAGGGGTTTAACTCGAGATTAGTGTTTAATGCGCAGTTAAATCATTTACTTGGGCGTCCTAGAACCAGCCAGTAGAGGTGCTAAGCTTGGCGGAACGCAATTAGGGGTTTAACTCGAAATTAATGTTCAATGCGAAGTTGAATCATTTAACTGGGCGTCCTGGAACCAGCCAGTAGGGGCATTACTAATATTAATTTTTTGATTATTACGTCTCTATTCACTATCCGATCGCTAGAACTATAATCTATAACTCATCTTCACGAACTTTTCTTTCTTTATTGAATCTTTAGTTATATATTTATTGAAAATTTTAAGTCTTGATCGACAATGGCAGTTCTTTGACTTTCCTTTTCTGTTCGAATTAGAAAATAATCGTTAACTTGAACCGTGACATACGTATTCTTTGCTGAAACAACTTATATTTTATATACACATCTGCACTCAGTGTGATTATTACAAATTTATCCTGCATACGTAATGGAAAGTGTTTATTTTAGATGATTTAATTCTCTAACTTAAGGAGGTTATGGTCTGATAATCTGTCATCCACTTGATGATGTCACTTGCCTCGCAGTATGTACCTGATATTGGTTTTTCATTTGCATTTATGTGTTGGGAGTTTCATTTCTAAATCAACACAAATACAGCTGCTGCAACAGACTTGTGTTATGTATTTGACTTTATTTTATTTCTGACAATTACATATATTCTCGTAATTAACTCATCACTATGGTAATGTTAAAATAAGACAAATTAAATACACTGCATTTTCTCCTAGTGATCTAGTACTAATAGTAGTGAGCTTAGGAGTTCCAGGTTGAACTATCTTCTATGAGCGATCGAATGGATGACTTTGTTGTTCAACTTCTGGTATTTCTAGGTTCCTCTTAACAGGTATACTATTTTGAATAGGTTTAGAGATCTTACAACTAATATTAGCATCAGGTAAAATTTGGAAATGTTTGACACACTTCACATAAACATAAATTTTTCAATATCATTGTTATCATCTGGCCACCAACAGTAAACTCGAATTAACATTTTAGTAGGGACTATCCCTAATTGTTGTTCGTGGAAAAGCTCCAGAGATTCGGGAAAGATAACCCTACTACCTAACAAAAGACAATTATTTTCAATGGATAACTCGTTTCTTCTGTGGAAATATGGCTTTAGTTTTTTATCCTGAACTGCGTTAGGCCATCCAGATTTTGTGAATTCAATGACTTTTGTAGTGTTAAATTTCTAAGAGTCGCTTTTGAAATACCACTCGAATGAAGTGGATTGTTTTCAACTAAGTTAAAGGAGTATAAAGAACTAGGGATTTCAGTGAGACTAGACATTCGTAAGAGTGATAAGCCGTCAGCATTTGCTAAGAGTTTTGCCTTTTGATACTGTATGCCATAGTCATAAGCTGCTAAATTAATAGCCCAACGGGTTATTCTAGACGCGGACTTTTTGTATATTTTATTTCTATCATATATATATAAATATATATATATATATATATATATATATATATATATATATATATATATTTATAATATATAATATATATAAATTATTAAAAGAAAGAAATTTTCTGCCAAATATATATTTGTAAACTTTGTTAAAGCAAAAATAGTTCTTTTAATTTGAAAATTTTCAGTTTCAGAAAGCTTGATGCAAATATTACGGGTTTTTCCTCATCATTGATATGATGATTAAAACAGTTACTATACCCGCTTGCGTCGCACGATAATAAATAGGTAAGGATAGGTTAAAAGTTGATTGACAAATCGGTAAATTTAATAGTAATTTAATGGACCCAAATATGATATAAGTTGTGTTAAATTTCAAGGCCTTTTAAAGTTCAATTTTATATTGTTATGAATACCAAGTTCATCAATTTTGTGTCCGAGAAATTTTATTGAATTTTTATAAAAGACACATTTTTTATTGATTTTTACGTTGTACTTTTTAACCGTTGCATGACCGTAACATTCTAGTGACATTCTGATAAAGACGAACCATAAACTAAGATTCATCTAAACAACATTTAACGTTTGAAAACCAGATAAAATAGTTTCCATAACAGATTGGAAAACCTGGTGCTGAACTTATCCATAAGTGAATGTGTTATAACGAAAAAATCCCAAATGAGTGTTTATTGTTATAGTTCCTTGAAGACTCACAATTTCAAGTTGTTGAAATGCCTTTTAGATCTAAAACAGTAAAAAATCTATTGCCACTTAGGCTTGCAAATATATCATCCGGCAATGGCAATATACAGTATTCACTGTTAATGACTATATTTACAGTTTTTTTTAAATCTACGCAGATCCTAATGTCATTTGAGCTGTTTTTAGGAACGACGACAATAGGGCTCGCCCATTTACTATAACTTATTTTAGTTAAAATTCCAGATATTACCATTTTTGACAATTCCTCTTCAACTTTAGGTTTCAAAGAGTATGGCATAATCTTTACGTTTATCTCCGCGTTGAATTTTTTTATTCGATTATTAGTATCATTTTGAAAATTACATGTGTAAGTAGCGGACCGCGAAAACTTTATTATTGTAATGAACGTTTGTCAAACCCCCATTGTTACCACGATAGAAAAGATAATTAGTTGATTTTAATATCTAATGTTTTCAAAATATATTTTTATCTAAGGAATGTAATTGTTTGTAACAATATGTATGTAACACATCTTTATATACGCTTAAAATGCTTTACTGAAGGGGCGTAACAAATCATTGGAATTTTTCTTGTGATGTAAAATGCTTTTAATGATTGATTGGGGGCAGACCGCGATCAAAAGCTGTCTTTGTTACTTGGAAATTAAAAAAAGGTTTGTTACGAACGAATGCATATTTTTTAAAATTAAGATGTGCAAGAATTAAATGTTCCAACACCAATAATGTTTCTTGTTTTTTTTACTTTGAAAGATTGATTTTAGTAGATAATTAGGTTTGAGTCGGTAAAAGGCATTAAGTTATTTCAATCGAGTCGAATTTTTTTAATTAAATACCTTCATTTAAACAGTTTGTCTTTAAAATAATTTTTGTACATTTTTCTTTTGAATTCGCCAAAATTGTTTTTTTTTCGGGGTTAAACCCTATGTTAACGATTTGTGCCTGTGATCAATTAAAATATTTATTCTAGTGTTATGTATTTTTATACAAATGCAAGCGCAGCAAATCATTTTAGCCTAGATAAATAAAATGCCAAACATTGTCTTTCAAAGGTATCCTATTCGTTACGGATTATTTGAAATTGCTAAAATAGAAGGACAGTACAGGGCCCTTTCCTTTAATTTTGAATTAGCATTGTTGGTTGTATTTATAATTGTGTAAACTTGGTTAAATGGGTAATGGTTGGTTATTAATTGTAAAAGGAATTGCCAGTTGGTACAAGGAAACCATTAAACACCTGAATTTTATTTTTATTGTTTTTATTTGTTGTATAGGTGAATTGTAACCAGAGAGACACGGTATTTTTTCAACGCACTCAAACTTATATATCGGTCAATGTTAGTGATCTATTTATAACATAACTTGTAAGGCTTTCTTTAATGAATTATTTGTGGAGCTGATTTCTTTTTTTTGTTTTATATTGTATATTTTGTGCTTTAGTTGTCACTAAACAATTTTTTAAATTCCTTGTCTGTTTTCTTTGTCCTATTTACCTTATTACCTGAAGTTTTATTTGGTTCTTTACAATAGTAGATTAATTGAACCACTGCTAATGTAGTTAATGTTAATTTGAGTAGTTTCATTTTTTTTATTCATTCAACCTATCTAATTTAGATAGAAAACGTACCTAACACTAGACGGCCACTTTTTCATCAGATTTGAGGTTTTGAGTAATTAAATATCAGACTTGCAAAAATTCTTGTTTTAATTAATTTGAGTAATAGTGAATGATTGTCAGTCACCAAGATAAATCATTAGAGACTGTTTTGTTCTTGAATTTGCATTATTAAATAATTAAATTACGATTTTCAAGATAGCAATAACGCTACAATAAACTAATTTTATTGAAAAAATCAGAATTTTAGCATATATATACAACAACACAAATATTTTGATTTTTTATTAGACTTGTTTTTTTGCATTACATTTGATGATTTTACCATTTTACTGATTTGGATTATAAGACATTTTTCCTGGATTTATGAATTTAAGTTTTTAAAAAAGGTTTCTGTTTATGCAATTACTATGACAAAGGTAAAAAAATAATTTTGCATAAACAGTAACATATCTGATTTATTGATCAATTTTAGGTAAATTTTAATTTAAAATTGCAGGAGCAACTCACATGTGTGAACAAACTATTATAAAATAGGTTCACTAAACACCTTAGAGACACTTTCGTGTTGATTTTTAAGATATTGAAATGATTTTTCTAATAAAGAAGTATATGTAAGTTAAAATGAACAGCGTTAATATAAAACTTAAAATTTATTCAAGGAAACGTAAACACAACTATTTGGAACTGTTTCATTGTAATTGGTAATACTTTGAAAAAAAACATTACATTTTCAAAAAGAAGACCACTGAAGATCAATCCATATTCTAAGTCTATTAAAATTGATTTGTCATTTTTTAATGGTAATCCGCAAAAATCGTTCAACGTTTTGTCAAAGGAGAAATGTTTGTTTTAATGAATTAAAGTATTTTACTGTAATGATTAAAATATTATAGATATGCTTATTAATTTACCAATGCATATTTTCACCGATATTACGTAATTCATACGTAAAATAAGAACATTTAATAATTAATATAATTTTAACGTTTCTGTTTTTTCAAAGAAAATTCTAATATTTGAATAATATAAATAAAAGCTTTCTGTGGTATTAAAAAAATCATGTCTATTGTTTACATCAAATTTTAGTCATTTTAGAAAATTTTTTTAACGCTTATTTTGTTTTTAGAAAATTAAATTGGAACGTTTATTTTTAATACAGATTCAAACTTTCCTTAATTTAATACAAAAGAATCATTAACCGTTGATGTTTGTTTATAATAGATATTAGAAAACAATTAAAGTAAATTAAAATTATTACCTAGAAAACAGAATTAATACTATAATGGTAATACAGCATTACTTTACTATTACTGGTAATACAGTGTAATATAAAAATAAAAATATATTACTAGTAATAAATTTTATATGGAAATTTTCTAAAAAAAAAATGTTAAAAACACATTTTTAGAAGTATACAAAATATTATATTAATTTTCTAAAAGTAAAAATCGTTAAAAATATCTTTCTAAAAGGATTACAAATTGATGTAAGAAAAATGTTTTTAATACGCACAGAAAATTCGTAATGGTATATATTAAATATTACAATTTTTCTGACCGATTCCGAAATTTAGAAAATGTGCCGGAACCAGCCGGCAAATCGGTAGCTCAATTAACGGAAAATATTCATGACATTATGATTAATTTTGCATCAGCGTATGTAGCAACTGTCAATTAAAAAATAGAAACAAACCTTTTTGAAAGACAAAAAGTTCTAATTAATAATTATAAGATACATACTGTTTAAAAAGAATATACATTTTATATGTTAAGAGATATGAGAACAGAAATTTAATCTCAACGTGATGGCAATAAAATGGCAACGAATATTATGTTGTTTAAGAGTCATTTAAAAAATTTACTTGTCACATTTCAGCTTGTAGTCAAAATACAAAAAATTTTTAATTTATTTTGTAAAGAGAATTAGTTTTACATTTTAACAAATATTGAATTTTGAATTTTGTTAATTTTTTCAAAAAAAAATATGAATTTTTTAAAGACAACATTACTTATTTGTCTTTTTTAATTTCTAAGAAACATCATTAAAAATTTTAAAATGTTAGAAATATGAAAATATTGTTTTAATTTCCTAAGACCTAAATTTGGTTAATAAGTATGAACCAAAAATTAGTTTATTTCTGAATAATTTTCTTTGTCACATAGTTGGGATTAGATTAGAGATAATTTGTAAACACTTGAATTGTAAGTTCACAGCACAAATATGGCATTAAAAATGTACATAAAATGAAAATCAGATTTCTTTACAATTTTCAACCAAACAATATTTCTATGACTTAATTTCTTTCTGTTTGTTTCATCGCATTCTTTAAATATTTAATTTGACCATTTATCGTTTGCTGTTTTTTTGTTACCATTTTGTGCCTTTTTAGTGCTCTTACTTCATCAGAGGAAATAATGATTTAAAACATGAAACTAGACGTAGTTCTTGTTGTTCATATTTCAATATTATCATATTTTGAGTTGTTTCGTTTATGTTGGTCTCATATGGTATTTTCATCTTCAGTAATTGCATTGCTTGCTTGTCTTTAGTAACATAAGACCAGAAATGCATCTAAGATGTTTACCAATGGCCAGATGCCTTAACTTAACTTAACTTAACCTTCACCCCATTCTTGCGGGTAGGCAAAACAATCCTGCCTCTTATTATTTTTCGTTTACAATATTTCTCCATGCTTTCCTATCTCGCATACCTCCTAGCTTCGAAAGATTCATACATTGTCTCTGACATGCCCTTTTATTTTAAAACTCCTTACCTTTCTCTCCTTTATCATACATTCTACTACATTCAGCCAAGTTTTGCATGGCCTACCAGAGCCGTCCTTTCCTCTAACCTCACCCACGTATATTTGCTTCGTTAATCTTGCTCAATGTGACCAAACCAACATAATGTACTGTTTTTATATCTATCCATCATCGTCTTTTCCTCGCCACACTCCGTCATTATGCATTCATTTTTCATCTTGTCCCTTCTTGTTTTACCACATGCGCTTCTCAGGAATCTCATACCCACGACATTTATTTTTTTTCGTTCTTTTTTTGACATACCCATGTCTCACTTCCAACAGTACTGACGGGACAAACACCCCATTATAGATTGCTCGTTTCGCAGCTAGGCTCATGCTTTCGTTTCTCATCGTCCACATACTTCCAATCACTTTCCTTCCAGCATTGACCCTTCGTCCAATCTCGCTCCATTGTACCATCTGCAGTAAACATTCTACCGAGATAACCAGCTCGTCCACTTGCTCCACATTTCATCTTGCAGAGTAAATACTCTACTCCTTTCCACCTTCCGATTGAACACCACAATCTTAGTTTTGTTCACGTTTACCTTTAGGTCCATGCTCACAGACTGTATCAAACTTCCTCAGAGCGGTTTGTAGCTCATCCGCACTGTCACTTAATAAGACTGTGTCATCTGCATACACCAGAAGTCGTACATTTACGTCACCAACCATTACACCATTTGTATCTACATGCTTGTCTAACATTTATCCATGTATACATTGAACAACCACGGTGACATCACACAGCCTTGTCGCACTCCTTGCTCAATATTAAAGTATTCACTGACACCTCCTCTCACCCTAACACATGCCGACTACCGTTGTATACTGCCTTATTCCATTTATTAGACCTTTATTTACGCCATATTCATTTAATATTTCCCACAGCTTCTCCCTATTCACTCTGTCGTATGCTTTCTCCAGATCTACAAACGCACAGTACAGCTTCCTTTTACCTTAAACACTTTTCGATCACCTGCTGGAAAGCAACCATCTGATCCGACACATCCTCTCCCTGGCATGAAGCCACCCTGCACATCCCAAATCTTAGACTGTGTAGTTTGTCACTCTTGTTCCTTTACCCTTATACAGTGGTACAATGATCGCGCTCTCCAATCCCTGAATAATTCACACAATCTTCGTATAAGCTTTGCACCCCATACTTTAGCATTTCACCAGTGATTTCATCTACGCCTGTTCCCTTGCCGTTTTTCAACCTTCCTACCGTTTTTCTACCTCATTTATCCAATATCCTTCTCAGTTTCATTCATCATTCCTTCTACATTCTCCTTATTTAACCCTTCAGTCTTACTTTCCTCACTACTGTACAGTTTCCGAAATATTTTGCCAGCATTTCCTCACTTCACAATCGTCCCATACTATTTCGTTGCTAATGTTCATCACTCCTGCAGCGTTCTGTTTTGCCACGTTTTGTATTTTTGACCCATTTCCAGAAGAGTTTTTGTTTCTCAAAATCATTCTGCATTTTCTCTCCTTCCACAGCCATCACTTCCTCTTTACTTATTCTCACTGCCTCCTTCGCTTCTTTGTTTCTTAATCTGTACACCTCATACAATCGCTTTTTTCAGTCTATTTTTGCAGCAATCATTGCCATGTACGCATCTTTTTCTTACATACTTTTTACCGACTCATTCCACCAAGCACATTTTTCTGTCTACCTACATCGCTCTTCCACATATCCGCACGGCACAATTGACAACACAGTTTTTCAAGCTTATCCATGCACTTTCAACGTCAGTGTCTTTTATTTGTTCGTTCCACATGTTTCATTCACATTCAACTCTTACTCACAGCATCTGCGTATTTATTCTCGCACCATTATCCATAGTTTGTCTACCCTAATTCTGGACGTTCGCACTACGTTTGCTTTCCTTCTCCAGACCCACTTTTGCCCTAAAACACTCGATATAACCAAAAAGTGATCCGATCCACACTCCGATCCGCGCATTACTTTTGTATCTTTCACCAAGTTTCTAAGCTGTTCATCATACACTATCAAGTCTATCATACTTTTGGATTCACCTTTTTGCCATGTATACATATGCACAATTTTATGTTTAAACCACGTATTGGATACAAACAGGCTTCTCTCCACACAGATAATAAGCAGATGTTCACCGTTCTCATTGACTCTTTGATCTTCGAACTTTCCTAGAACACGTTCACTATGTTATTTCTGTACACCCACCCATCCGTTCATATCCCCCACTATAATCACTGTTTCGTTTGGCTTACATACGTTCAACACGTTCTCTACTTCATTCCAGAAGTTCTCACGCTCCTGGTCTCTTTCTCCATTCACCGGTGCATAGCATGCAATAAGAAAAATTCTTCGAATCTCCACTTTCATTCTAACCCATATTACCTGAGGAGATACCAATTCGTACTTTTAACACATCTTTTCGCTCTTCTTATGATCATCCCAACTCCTTTTGCGCCATGCACTCCGTCTCAACTCCTGACCATAGTGCCAGGCTGCCATCCTCCATCTCCACAGCATCCTTTCCTTTGCGCTTTGTCTCCGATACAACAGAATATCAAGGTGTCTTTCGTACATTACATTCGCAATTTAAAATTCTTTACCATGCAACATTCCACGTACCGACTCGCCATTCATTCCTTGCACAGTCGTCAGCAACGGGGCCTGTCTGCCTCGACCTTAACCGTCCCTTGTAGCCAGGTCGATCTGAGGCAATTGTATTGTTCTTTTGAGTAATACCATAGCGAACAGACCGGTTACTGGCCAAGTCGTGCCCCGGTCGATGTAGCATTCCCTACTAACAGCATCGTCCTACTACCGGACAATTATTTGTCTACTGCCTCAACATGTAAGGAAATAAGAAGTAGAAGTACACTTGAATGCACTAATAATATTTTCATAGCTGATAGCTTTTAGATAGGCTCTACCAAATAAAGAAGCAACATCATAAATTGTGATCAACTTTCCTGGATTCGAAAGCATTCTTCATTACACGCTGAATTGTAATAGATTTTATTTATAGACAGTTCGTTAAAGGCGATAATTTTCTGTTTGATGATTGAGAACTTCATTTAATCTGAGAATTCAATTGACAAGTTTTATGACTTCTTGTCCAAG
Source organism: Vesta saturnalis (assembly GCA_036346205.1). NCBI lineage: Eukaryota > Metazoa > Arthropoda > Insecta > Coleoptera > Lampyridae > Vesta > Vesta saturnalis. The sequence continues at coordinate 7,126,451 of JARFJB010001226.1, read as the reverse complement.
AAAAATGATTGTTTTTGGTACATTTGGCATATTGCAAAAGTGCTTCAAAATGTCGACAAATTTTGGTTATAGGACCATCTTCATACTATTGTTTAAAATTAACAAAATATTAATTAGAAAATGGTGTTTCGGAATTTTGGAATTACTGACAATTAACTCCTTCTGAGGTGACATGTTCTACCTGTTCAAAGCTTTCCTGTCATTTTGATTTATATTTCATTCCTTTTGAATTTTTTATAATTTTGAAAAACATTGACGTGTTTCCATTAAATCTAGAGTTCCAGGATACTGTAGCTTAAACTTCAATCAGTTATCTTCCTTAACTTTCAACAATAAGGTAAACATGATTCACTGGCCACGATTGTAGTTTTAGGTTAAAACAGTTCATCGGAAATAATTTCTTTTAATAGTAACCGTGTATTTTACAGCAAAATCTTATTTTTCAAATCTAATTGATCTTCTAAATTATTACATGATCAGTTGGTTTAAATAAGATTTCATTCATTTTCGTGTACTGTTTTCTTCAGTACACAAGGTGTACGTTGGAATTCAATAAAAAAATCTGATTTAGCATCTTGTTGAATTTTCAGCATTCTAATGATTGTGCATGTCCATTAAAATGAAGCACGAGTCTTCAGTGTTTGTAATTTAGATTCTCCATTGTTTTGGGATATTTTGCAAATTAAAAATGATGTAAATTATATGTTATCAAGTGGACTAAACATTTCAATTCCATTTTAAAAACCTCGGTTATTCAACAGAAAGGTTATTATTCTTGTTAGGTATTTATTCAACTAAATTCATTCGGCTGAACATATTCTACTTGTTTTTACCCGTAAGAATAAGACCTAGGTTGTTTATTTGGACACTACTGATACCTTTTCGACAAATTAAACCGGCGGTGCGAGGAAAGTTATTGTTCAAAAGTTCTTATAAGAAAAAGCTTTTCGAATTTGTTTATAAAAGCAGATGCCGAAAATATTCTCAGCTGACGAAAGAAAGATCTTTGTGTCTGGGAAAAACTAATACCAATCTTTTCGGCAATTCTGTCTTGTTAAATCTATGGTGGATTTATTTCGTTCAGCATATTCAAATAACTATGAAATTAGCATTGTCAATTCAAAGAACTGTTTTCCATCTTTAAAAAAACTCTTTAATTCGTTTTCTTGATTAGTGTAAAGTCTTCTATGATTTCTGGTAGTTTGTACTAGTTGCTTTCCTGTTTTCTTCAGGAACTTGAGACTTAGCTTTATTATAAGACATCTTTCACTTATTACGGCTTTAATAGCCTTTTCCATGGAATCAGTGCCATATTGCATTTTTTTTCCAATGTCGACAAATATCTAAATTATCCATCTCTAAAGGTAAATATTCAATAATTACCAAAAATAGTAGAAGACATTAATGGTGTTTGCATTTCGTGAATAAATCGTGACTGTTCTGAGGTGACATGTTCACGCTGTTCCATAACTTAGCAGTATGTTAAACAATTATAAATTTGCCATTCAAATTTATCAAGATTTCATTAATAACGTTATTGACAAATCTCAAACGCACGTTCCATTAAAAATAGAAGCTCAAGATAACTCGTAGCTTCATTCAATTGGTCATGCTTAAAGTTGACGAAATCAAACTATATCAGGTGAGCGATCACATATTAATTTTAAATTTTATACGTCAAAATTCATCAAAATAAATATTATCTTGTATAGATCCAAATCGGCCATTATTTTACTGACAAGAATCATACATTTCAAATGCATTATCTTGATCTTGATTAATATATCAATTATAACATTATAGTTCGGTTTAGATTAGTTGTTCAATTTCATTCATGTTTCACCACAGCCGACTCTCCCCTACGTAGTGTTTTCTTCCAGTAGCACCATAATTTTGTTGTTGGAATATCTAACTCACGAGAAACACATCTGAGTTTAGCATCTTGTTGAATTCTTCGCAGTGCATCCCTCATGATATCAAGGTGGATATTACCTATCATTCGGGTTTCTCCTTTTCGTCTTCTGGGCATATTTCTGCAAATTAAGAAACGATGGTAATTATATGTTATCAAGGGTACACTGAAACAACTCAAATTTCCTTTTTTAAAAACCTCAGGTTTATTCAACAGAAAGTACTTACTTCTTCTTGTTATGGATTATTTATTTCCCACCAACATAAACAATGTTTATTAATTTATAAAATTCAATAAAAACGAAAAATTTATGAGAGCGACTAGAACACGTGACAGTACCTGCATTAGTCGGATTACTATTAAAGCAGAAACCGACTCGGCATTGCCGCGAAAATCGTAATGGCAGTCATTATTCCTGGTTAAGATGTTAGATGGCGGTTGAAACGTTTTCTTGATTCTTTGAACTAACCTGCTGGACGGTATTTTAAAATCACATTTTTACGAATCAAAATTCTCTGTCACCAATGAATTGGTTTTAATACGGTTTGAAAAAAAAGCATCTTTAGTCTATCGGAATGTTGGCATACAGTACATAACTCGTTAATGTTTACCAATCTGTCAAATCTCATATGAAGTCAAGTCAAATTATCAGGGTACGTATTTTGCAAAACGAAAAATAACATTAATTTATTTGTTTGTAAAAGGCCATAAGTCGGGCAGGTAAATAGTAAAATATAAATAGAACTTTAAGCGTACATTTTATTTTTATAGTAATTTACAAGTCAACTCCTTGTTGATCTCACAAGTGTTCGTTTTTCTAAACAAACCGCAAAATGCAATTATGTTACAGTTGATAAAAACCCCTTTATTCTTTAACACAAAGTCTTTATCATAAGTAGTGCCTCAATTCACAATTTTTCCTGTAACTGCATTTGTATTTTGTAATAAGCCTGTAAATGAAACACAACAGGTCAGTCTTGTTCGGAGTCTGTGATATCCAATTGCCACATATTTTCTTTCACACTTTGCACGTGTCTAATGGCATTTTTCCAATTATTTGACGTTATGTTTGCAACAGCGGTGCAAAATAATTGATGCACATCTGCGATTTTAAGTATTTTATTGTTCCTCGCAACTTCACCCTTGATTTGTATCCATATCAGTTCGATTGGCTTTAATTCGAAATGATATGGAGGTAAGCGCAATACAGTGTGATTATTGTAACGGTATAAACGGGTGGTAGAACGGGATTACAGATAAATTGGCCTTTTTGCCCCGACTAGCCAGCGTATGGGTGTAGGTCAGGTGTTAAAAAAAAATTGCACATCCAGAATAGTAAATCGTACGTAAGTCACAATAGGGTTGAAGACAAAATCGAAGGTTTGGGCGCCATAATGTTTAGTAGTCAAAATAAGGGTTGTCGTGCCAAAATTACGAGTACATAGCGTGTCTAAACATACAAAAAACATACGCTTACCTATCCGTAATCAATCCCAGGTGTGCTGGACGGTAACTCAGCAAACTACCTGAAATCGGGCTTCAAAAAAAAACACTACACGCTTGTCAAATAAAAGCGTGATAAACACTCAATAAATTTACGTTACTACACCGCAGTGTAAATAATTAGGCATTAAGTAATAATCAAAACAAAACAACAAAAAAAATAAGCTATGGAATGAACTCTAAACTGAATCAATACTCAACTAAAAATCAAATAAAATACTAAATATTAATAACGCTATTACTCAATAAAATAAAAAAAAACTAACTTCGTTACGTTAAAAACTAAAACGCCGGTAATTTGAAATTTGCAAAAAAACTCTTATGTAACACAAAAGGGTTTCCATAGAATCAAAACACATTTATAAAACCTAACAAACTATAATAAAATAATAAAAATGATAAATATAAAAAATGTAAACATACGATAATGCGTATAAACAAAAAAATAAATGCTTAAAAGGCGACAGGATGTCTGATCAGAATACTGCTTTTACGCCAGTCTAAATCGTTTAACCTATATTTATAATTCGTGGATAATATACCCACACTACAATAGGGTCGATTGCCCTTTAATACTAAAATAAAAAAGTGTGAAGGCGGAGCGTCAAAACTATAATTAATTACGCTAAACAAATTCAAACAACAACTTACTTTAACAAAAAAAATGACCCCGCTTTCAAACTTATATAAACACATAAAAAAAATAAATCGAAACACAAAAATCTTGAAATATTCAATAAAAAACAATATTATGTTACCTTAAAGGTCTAGAATTACACCTCTTCTGTGTTACAATGTAAGTGGAAGATAACCAGGTGGTCGGTTACGGCTATGACGGAAGTGAAATCTCCCTGCTCTGGCAAAATGATGAATAAAATGTTGACTATTGTTCTTTTATACACAAACAATTTCTTGACTAAACTCGTTAGAATGTTACTGTATTAATTACTAACTTCTTTTTAAAATAAAAATAATTTGAGCGTTCACAATTACTTGATAACTTTTAGCTTTTAATTGGTTTTATTTCCACTAATAATCCAAAATGTTAATAACTTGATTTAATTAAATATAATTTGTAATATATTGCGAAAGTTTCTTTATCTTTAAATACGCTTTGTACGATAAATAGGTGGCACTGCAAGAACGATGATGTTAATATCCGCAGAAGCGATATAAACCAAAGAGGTCACTGAAGCACTATACAACACGACGATGTCCTCTAGGTAACTTTACGTAAAACCGAAATCGGCACTAGGTATAATCCTTTGGTGATGAACAATTTTAATAAATCCCTTTCACAGGTAATCTTCAGGAGTAGCTAAACTACCCTTACTACACAAAAAAAGTACGTTCGTTAAACACCACAAGGTCCCAAAATATCAACATTCTAAATCACCCCTTAAAGCGTAACACCAAACGGCAACGTATACTACTCGAAAGCACGATCAGTTTCAGAATCCCAAAAATTATTAACAAATTCCATCTTTGAATTTTGAATCCCACTACTCATAAAAACTCTTATCTAATTTAATTCCACCAATTAAAAAAACGGAAGGGGAAAATAAGGTACCCCGATACACAAATTCGTTTCCGTCCGTAAGGACTCGGTAAATGTTGAAAAACTCAAACGTCAGCCAAAGTATCCTGTACAGCCTCTCCATGTTTACCTTAAAGTACGAACAATAAGGCCCACATGTAATCTCTATGACTCAAAACCAGCGTATTCACTATTACACTGAACAACCATACTTAAGCGTCTTTATGTCGCTAACATGACATCATACACAGATAAGTCCACTATTTATTTAACGTACTTAATTTTCTATTATATTTTACGGAAATCAAACGAAATAAACCTTAATTAAACTTATATACAACTATATACAAATAAACGTTAATCAAACTTCTATAAACGGGAAATAATAAGGAAAAACAACCCAAATTTCGGAATAATAATTTCACAAACAAAGAATCTAAAGCTCACCACACACCTACCATCCCTAAAGGTCGTTACACACGTTAAAACAAATTTACTATAAAACTCAACTTGACAACAAAAAAAAAATGTATATACGGAATCTAACTAAATGCATAAAACTACAAACAAAATTACCCAATACGTATACAGGGTGTTCAAAATTCCCTGACATTATGTGTTTTTGATATTTCATCGACAACTAATTTAGGAGCAATAGCAGCTTTTCTGACAAAGTCGAGAAGTTCGTCTTTGATCATATCTGGTTTGTAATCAATGGATTTTCTGGTTAGCCATGCCTGAATGTCAGCTTTTTTTTTGATCCTGAATTTTTATTTTTGTCGATCTTTCTGCTATCATAGGAAGCGTTATCTAACACTATAACAGCGTTTTTGTCTAAACGTTGCGAAACAATTCTTCAAAAACAACGGGTGTCATTTCTTCATGATAATCGCCAGATTTCTTGGACTCGAACAACAGCAAACCATCATTAACAAAATCGTCCTCGGAACCAATGTGGAGAACGATAAGGCCTTTTCATTTTCCCGATGGACCCCGTAACCCCGTTGTTAATTCATTAACAAACGCTCGCCTCGGAGTCAAGGTGGTTGTATCTTTCCATACTTTGCTTACTGTATGGCTAGCATTAACCCAAGTCTCGTCTAAGAAATACACATTTTTTCCTTCTTCTCTGTATTTTCTAATTTGTCGTAGATAACGTCGCCTCAACGCAACTTTGACCTCTCGGAATACCTATATTTCAAAATAAAGTATAATTTGTGTTAGAGATAATTTATTCCTTTACTCACTTAAAGCCAACTTCATTCAACAAGGTCCTTAATTGAGGCATCTCAACCATGCTCACCAATAGCGCCCACAATTTTATTTATAGTGGGTGTATCGTTTTGTTCAAAGAAGGAATGGACTACACGCCTAAGATTACTCTTAGTTTCGTCGTCAATGTTGTCCAAAATTGCTCGTTGTCGGTGCTACACAGTCGGAGGATGTAATACATGTGTTTGCTTGTACTCACGTAGAATGTTGTAGACAGTTTTATCTGTAATACCTAAGATGATAAAGTAATGAATAAATTGTGTTTTTATAAAGTTATGTTATCTGCTGCTTTTGCTGTAAATGCAACATTTTCAGTCTTGTTGTTGTTCGGGTTTTCTTCAACACAAACATTAAAAATGTTTAAGATTCTCTGCTTTTCGTCAACGGAAAAATGCCTGGCCGGGCGTTTTTTCGGGGGCGAAAGATTTCGTTGATGTAATTATTTGCTAATAGGCTACAAAATTGTAGCTAGTATAGAAAAATACTGTTTTTGAAAATGAAAAGTACCAGAGAAAAAGTTTTAACCAAAATAAGGACTGAAAACACAAATGCTAAATGACAAATTATTATGACATTTATAGGTTAATTTATTTCAAAATTGTTCGTGGTTGTGTGAACCCGGCTAACCAACAGAAATGTGCCATTTAAATTTGGCGCTAGCTCGTGAGAGAAGCACTTACTGAATTTAATCGTTAAACGGAGAATAGAAATTTAAAACTGACCAATAAGTAAGATCTTGGTGCCAAATGCCTTACCCTTTATCATCTAAATAGAATGAAAAATGTTTATGTTACGCCTCTGCTTGGTAAATTCTAAACATAGTATGGTGGAAATTCAAAAAACTATTAAACTAGTATTTACAGTTACCTGGTGGAATGGATTTTGAGAGTTTGAAACGTGGACTTTGCATCTGTGATATTTATATAAATTAAGGACTTTCACCTTTATAATTTATTTTAATTGAATCTAATTTGAGTTAAGAATACATACTTTTGTAACTGATATATACTTGCAGAACTATGATTCAAACTGGGTAACATAATTGTATGCTAATTTAAATTAATTTTGTGTGCTACTTTTTTATAGATTAGCAGGTAAAACTCTTTTTATTACTGGAGGCAGCAGGGGGATAGGAAAAGCAATTGCTTTGAAAGCAGCAAAAGATGGTGCAAATGTAATCATAGCAGCCAAAACTGCCGAACCAAATCCAAAATTACCAGGCACTATTTATACGGCAATAGAAGAAGGTACTAAATATAACTATATCGCATTTTTAATTAATCCAAATTTGTAGTCGAAGCAGCAGGTGGTAAGGGTTTAGCTTGTATAGTGGACGTACGTGATGAAAATCAAGTTTTGTCCGCTGTTGAGGCAGCTGTTAAAAAATTTGGGGGTATTGATATTTTAGTCAATAATGCATCTGCAATTTCACTCACGACAACTGAAGAAACACCGATGAAGAGATATGATCTCATGAATAATATTAATACAAGGGGAACATTTCTAGTGTAAGCGATTTATTTAACACATTACAATTCAAAACTAAATATTTGTAGTTCGAAGCTTTGCATACCTTATTTAAAAAAAAGCTCTCATGCACACATTTTAAATTTATCTCCACCTTTAAATATGAATCCATTTTGGTTTGCGAAAAATCTTGCTTATACCATTTCGAAGTATGGAATGTCAATGTGCGTGCTTGGTATGCATGAAGAACTTAAATCATCAAATATTGCTGTAAATGCCTTATGGCCGAAAACAGGTTTGTTACATGAGTACACAGCAACGAAATACATCTTTATCTTATAGTAATCGATACAGCAGCAGTTCAAATGTTAATGGGAAAAGAATCGAGCAAGAATTATGGTAGAACTCCTGATATCGTCGCAGATGCCGCATACTGGATTTTCACACAAGACCCAAAACCAACTGGTCAATTCTTTATCGACGAAGACATTATGAAAAACGCAGGCGTTACCAATTTAGATCACTACGCATCTAATCCCCAATTTAAAGATGATTTATTCATGGACGGTTTTATTGACGAGAATATTCAAGATGTAAAAGAAAGCTTTAATAAAAATGTAGGATTAAAAAAAGAGGCGGCAGCTTCACGTGATGTGGGAAAAATTGCTGGAGTATTTAAAGCAATCGAGAGTAGCTTAAGCCCGAAATTAGTTGAAAAAACACAGGCAACTTATCAATTTGTTGTAACAGGCGATGAGGCAAGTACTTGGTTTATCGATTTAAAAACAGGATCGGGAACTTGCGGAACAGGACAATCTCCTAAACCAGTTGATGCAACGTTGACTATGGATGGTAAGCATTTCTTTGAAATGTTTACTGGAAAAATGAAACCTGCTACTGCATTTATGACTGGGAAATTAAAAATTAGTGGAAATATGCAAAAGGCTCTTAAACTTGATAAGCTAATGGGAAATTTAAAAGCTAAAATGTAGTATTTATTGATATTGGTTTATATATTTTTTATTGTATTTTTAAAGGCTGTATTTATTAAATATTGTAACATTTATGCTATTAGTATTGCATTAAATATTTTTATACATTACAAATTTTATAAATGACAATGTTTTTATTTACATTATACTGTTAATAATAATAATAAATCAATGTTACTTCCGGGTGGGCTAAGCCAACGGCTGTTTTAAATCCCAAGCGGGTTCATACAAAAGAAATCTAAGAAAAAGATATACACGTATTTTATAAGAAAAAATACAAATAAATAGGTATCATTATAAGGGAGGATATAAATGGCAAAATTGGGTCCAATGAGAATAACTTTAGTCCAGTCACTAAGGGGTTTTGCCTAAAAATTCTTTATAACTGAACCAATTTGTACTTGAGGAAAAAAAGTCATATAGTGCTGATACGAGCTCCTACCCCGGGAGTGGTTGCCACCCTTTCTCGGAGGTGGAAATAATTTTACTCAAAACAACCCCGCGAATCGATAGAGGGACGAATTCTAAGTAAAATATCTAAGTAAAGTTTTTTTGTCAGATCAATACTCTGAGTTAACTGAAAAAACCCATGTTTTTGAATGATTTTTTACAAATAACTCAAAAAGTAAGTGTTTTATGACAAAAAACGTTGTATACAAAAACAGAGCTTACAAAAAAACAATGAGATTGACTTTTATCGAATGTCTAAAGTGCAATATAACGCGAGTTACGGCTAGTTGAACGGAGCTTTTTTTTAACTACTCGAGTTTAAGTATTCAATATCAAATAACAGGAAAACTATACATTTTACGAGTATAAGTGCTTGGAAAAACCTTTAAAATGAACTTTGCTAAAAGTCGATTGCTTCAAAATTAAGCGAATTACAAAAAAAAATCTGATGACCTCACAATACAATGTAATTGATAATGTAAATAAGCACAAGTAAAATTGAAACAATCTGATGTGTTTTATAATTAGTGTACTGTTTTTTTTGCTACTAAAAATGTAGTTTTTTCATATTGTTAAATTGTTTTATTACAAAAATCGTAAGACTTCGACAGAAACAATTAAATATGACGACTCAAAATGTGTCAAATGATAAAAAATTTCGAAAATTTTTGACCCAAGAGCCAAAAAATTTTCTTTTTCAAAAATGCTCTCCAATGGTTAGAAATGGCTCAAAATGTGTAAAAATGCAAAAAAATCTTTCACCTGAACAATAATTTTTTTTCCAAAAATCATATGAAATGGTCAGAAATGGCTAAAATTTCGAAAATTATTGACGTGCCAACAAATTTTTTAAAATATTAATGCCAATAAATCATACTGAATCAATTATGGCAACCATTTTTTAAAACGTGATAAAAATGCATAAAAATTCGGAAATTTTTATCAAAGACAAACATTTTTTCCAAAAATGAATTCAGATGATCAGAAATGACTTATAGTCCAAATAACTTAAAACTGTAAAGAATTATCAAAAATGAAAAACAAAAATTTGGTAATATTTTCAAACAAAATTTATTTTATTTAGATAAAAATTGAAGGTGTTGAAATTAAATATAAGTGAACACAAATTTAGCTTCACTATTTAAATAAGGAAAATTTTAGCTTATTAAAATACATAATCTTATAGCTTAGAAAATTTACATAGTTAATTGAAAGATGATAGCTTTAAAATTGACGTTTAATGTAAAAGAAAATATAATTTTTATTTATAAAATTTATATATATATATTATATATATATATATATATAAATAATAATATTATTATTATAAATAAATTTTATAATTTATTTGAGATAATAAACAAAAATCAAGTTTTTGTCAATGATTTACTGTTTATATTACTCAAAGACAATTCGTATCCTGAATCTATGTTAAAGAAACTGCTATACTTACTCCTAACATTGAAGACCAACACAATATCAGCAATAATAGTCTTTTACGTAACAATGAACCATTGGGTGACGAAGAGGTGGAAACTGAAATAAAAAGTACAGTGCAATATCTTACATTAGTACTTTACTCCTAAAATTAATAAAATTCTCAAACTAGATAAGAACATCATCATAGCCCCTAAAACATTAAAAGAGTTAACAATCTATTAAGTCAGCTTAAGGATAAGACCGCCATTTTAGATAAAACAATGTTATATATAAGATCCCTTGTAGTAATTGTAACCAATCATATATCGGCATGACTTCAAGGAATCTTAGATATAGACTTACATCACACCGCAGTGACATAAGAGTCAGAAAAGATGCTTGTGCTTTGTCACAACACGTACATTCCACTGGACACAGCCCTGATTTCGACAAAGTGCAAGTCTTGACCTCTGAATCAAATTTATTCAAAAGAAAGTTTTTAGAAATGGCCCATATACGCTGTACAGACTATGTAATGAATAAGAGAAGTGACATTCAAAATTTAAACATAATTTATTCTAACATACTTTATCTAGATAAACACAGAAATCATAGGATGAACCATTAACGGATTAACCCTCAGTGGCAGAAGGGGATTTATTTTGTGTGGATTTTATCATTTTGTTTAGTGTAAAGGAGTTATCACGAATAGGTCTATTTGGTATTAATCTCCAGAATGTCCCACATAGAAGTAAGAGTCCTATGTAATAATAGACATCCAATAATCTTAAATGGTCCTATTCATAACACTTTTACACTTATCACACAATCACATTCAACACATTAATCTACTTGTACATTGATTTCATAACCATTTTCTTTGTTTTTCCTATAACTATGACAATAATTTTAATTTTTTTGTCAAAGTCCAAAAATTGATTTTGACATCTAATTCAAATTTAAATTGAAATATCTTCTTTCAATGCTGCTTCAATGTTTTTAACTGTATCCACGATCGTAAGTTATTATTTTATCTTAATTTATATGTATTATCAACACATAACTTCTTGTAGATTGGTTGACAAAGGTAATAAATTTACCGAAAGCTTCCTTTGAACAAAGGATCTTTTCTTTATTTTAAACTAGCCCCACAACCTTGGCTGCTACCACTAAATCTTTCTTATTGTTTTTTAACTTAATCAGCCACGATTAACAACTTTGATTATATATATATATATATATATATATATATATATATATATATATATATATATATATATATATATATATATATATATATATATATATATATATATATATATATATATATATATATATATATATATATATACAGTATGTCCCCGGATCGACTTTAAAAGAGGAAAATCTCTTATTTTTGATTTCTCAGAAAATTTCATTCTTGCTGATTTGCCCTGCTTGTTTTCAAACCCCGAAACACAAATTACTTGCTATTTAACTCAAACGGTTCTGGAGATAATATAATTTTTCTTGAAAGATTCGAGCTTTTCGTAATTTTTGAAGTAAATTGATTTGTTTCAAAGGAAAAATCAAATTAGTCTCACAAGTTTTAATTAATAAATTTAACAATTGATGGTAAAATGAAATGAAATTCTCAAAAACTGAACTATTAATTTTCTATTCGAATAATGCTCCTCCTTTTTCCGCACAGATTTCAATGCGAGCTCTGAATTCATTGAAACTGCGCCTTATTCCTTCGATTGAAAGGGACTGGACAGCATTTCGTATCCTATTTTCAATTGCTCTTCATCATTGTCTAATGGCTCACTGTACACAATTTGTTTTAAACGACCTCACAGATAAAAGTCCATTATTGTGAGATCAGGACTTCTCGGCGGCCATAAAATGGGACCATCTCTTCCTAGGCAGTTATCATGGAACTCTGTATTGAGCCACTGGCGAACAGTACCGGCATAATGAGCAGGGCACCCATCGTGCTGGAAGAACATTTTAATTTGGTAGTTCAATGGCAATTCATCCAGTTTATCGGTTAAAAATTTTGCAACATTTCCAAATATGAATAACGGTTTAAATTTTGATCAAAAGAAATGGGCCAATAATTCCATGGTACGAAACCGCACACCACACATTAACTTTCTTCAAACATTGTCTGCGACTATCAAGTCCAATTTTTCAAGAAAAATGATATTATTTAGAGAACCGTACGAGTAAAATAGAAAGTAATTTGTGTTTCGGAGGTTTGAAAACAAGCAGGGCAAATCATCAAGAATGAAATTTTCTGAGAAATCAAAATAAGAGAATTTTCCTCTTTAAAGTCGATCCGGGGACATACTATATATATATATATATATATATATATATATATATATATATATATATATATCCTGCTGGTTTCTGGGGTTTCAGGACACAACATTAAATTTGAGGGGCAAAACTTTGGCATGCATTGAGCACTTTACAGCTAGAATTATCAGAGAAGCCATAGAGATTGAGAAACACCCACATAATCTCAACACAACGATACTCTGAGACTAGCAATATTAGCACTGTTGGACAAGTTTGATTTCTTCATTTGTTTTCGTTCATCTTTTGTTTTACGCTCTTTTGATTAAATTGTTTAATTTTACGATGAATCGTTTAAAACATCTCAAATATCTCTTAAAATGGCGGTTTCATACAATATTTATTATAATTACAATTTATGTATTTCAGTTAATATTTTTAGTTTCTTATGTATTCATAGCTTGCTTTGACCGACTAATGTTACTCTTCTTCAGTGTTATCAACGAAAAAAATTGAACAAACTTAAATATCTCCGAAATTATTAGAGATAGGTATAGAACATATTTAATAGAAATTAAAGCCAACTGATAGACGAAGACAAGGCGTTAAAAATATAGGTGTGCTATTTCAAAAATGAAGATATAGCATTTTCAAATTTACGTTGTTGAATTAATTTTGTGATCACCCGTTTATTCAAAGACTTCATGTTTGCCAGAAACAAAATGGGGGACATTGATCATTTATTATAATTTTAAGTGTTTGCATTTCAGTTAATATGTTTTTAGTTTCTTATGTACTCATAGCTTGCTTTGACTGACTAATTTTACTCTTCTTCAGTGTTATCAACGAAAAAAATTGAACAAACTTAAATATCTCCGAAATTATTAGAGATAGGTATAGAACATATTTAATAGAAATTAAAGCCGACTGATAGACGAAGACAAGGCGTTAAAAAATATAGGGTGTGCTATTTCAAAAAATGAAGATATAGCATTTTCAAATTTACGTTGTTGAATTAATTTTTGTGATCACCCGTTTATTCAAAGAGTTCATGTTTGCCAGAAACAAAATGGGGGGCACATTGATCATTTATTATAATTTTAAGTGTTTGCATTTCAGTTAATATGTTTTTTAGTTTCTTATGTACTCATAGCTTGCTTTGACTGACTAATTTTACTCTTCTTCAGTGTTATCAACGAAAGCAATTGAACAAACTTAAATATCTCCGAAACTATTAGAGATAGATATAGAACATATTTAATAGAAATGAAAACCGATTAATAGACGAAGACAAGGCATTAAAAAAATATAGGGTGTGCCATTCAAAAAAATGATGATATAGCATTTTCAAATTTATGTTATTCAATTAATTTTTGTGATCACCGTGTATATTGAAATCCAATTTTGACAATAGATTAAAGTAGGCTCATGTATGAATAAATTCTATACCAAAGATTATTTTTTTATCTTTAAAAATAACTGAGATACGCCTGCTTCAATTACTACATAAAAATGTCAGTTTTTAGCTAATTTTGCAAATATCTCAAAAACTGTAAGATTTAGCTTGTAAGTAATTTTTATAAAAAAGATGTAAAATTATAGAGAGAATCGAAAAATAAAATAATATATAGCGTGTTCTATTTAAAAATCAAAAGTTCTATATTATAACGCTTTTATATTACAACCTGTAGAATATATGCCTTTAATGCATCGGGACTTTACGTCCCTCCATTGTTTATTTATCCGCGCCAGAGGATCAAGCCTTCTTTGAAGACTGGGGGCCCCATTGATGCCGCGTATGAATGCTCAAAATTAGGATGGATAAACCAAGAAATTTTTGTGAAATGGTTAGAGCATTTTGCGAAACATACTGGTGCCGCTTGTGATAATCCTAAGCTCCTCGTCCTTGATAATCATTCCACCCATTTATTTTTGGAAGCTTATCGATATTGCCGAATTCATATGCTGTTTCTGCCTCCTCGTCCTTCACATAGAATGCAACCACTGGACGTGACATTTTTTGGGCCTCTTAAGTCAGCCCACAACAGAGAGTGCGATTTGTACATGAAAAACCAACCATATGAAAAAATAACTCATGACATTTTGGCTTATATTTTTAACAAGGCTTATTTAAGAGTTGCTTCCATGGACAAGACGGCAAAAGGATTTGAAGTAACTGGCATACACCCTGTCAACCCACACGTGTTCCAAGATGGTGAAAAACGCGCCTAATAATTTCTAGAGCACGTTTTCCTTAAGGGCGCGACAATATCCGACTCTCCCCTACTATATTTTCGTAAGACATTCTTTGACTATTTGTTCACAAAGCAATCTTTAAACATTACCACTGCTTTACCATTAATGATTAATTAACCTTACACTTGTTAATAATTGTATTTTTCTTATTTCCTCTCTGTTTATTGTGTGAAATCTGGATCTATGTGAAGTGTTAAGTGGTAAATCACAGTGTTGGCAATAATTGAGTCAACGATTCTGAACTTCCTCTTGGATTTCAAATTTACAACAATATTTGAATAAAGACAGTATAATAATAATAATATTATTATTTTTGAAAACCAGCCTAACAAGTCATTTGGTCAGATTCAAATCCGGTAAAAATTTCGGAAACTTTTCTGTTTCTCAAAACCTGTTTATTAAGCTTTCTAGACTGGACTTTTCTAATCGCGTCATAAGCAGAGATGTGGCTGAATTGCAAAATTTATTTTTTATTACTTCAGGAATTTCCCCACTTACTATATACCCTAATAGGGTATTTAGTAGCACTAGTTCATTATCAAGTTTTTCAGTACCTGAAGAAATCTAAAAATATATTAAAATCAGGACCACTTCACAGAATGTGATTGGGTAACCTTTCTATAAAGAAATTATTATTTGGCAAGTTGCTAATAATTTTGTTTACAATGGAAAATTTTACTTTTATCGAATAATTATCTATTCTTTTTTCCGTCCCTCGGTATGAAGATTAGTTTTTTTCCTTTTTTTACTCCGCTAATAACAAACCGTAATTAAGTCCGTCAAGCAATTAATTATGCACCGTTACATATCGATAAGAATTAAATTAAGTACTATAAATAATTATACCGTTAT
Source organism: Vesta saturnalis (assembly GCA_036346205.1). Taxonomy (NCBI): domain Eukaryota; kingdom Metazoa; phylum Arthropoda; class Insecta; order Coleoptera; family Lampyridae; genus Vesta; species Vesta saturnalis. The sequence goes on along the minus strand of JARFJB010001226.1, from coordinate 7,110,508 downwards.
TCATAATGAACGTCAAATAAATGTAATGTTATTATTCAGAATAAAATTGTTTATGATGAACAAAAATTTAAAAGAGTTAAGATTAAAACTTGATAAATAACAAGTTAGTTTGTAGTAAAATACACATTTTATAGATAGAGATAAGTAAACCGAAGCATCCAAAAATAGAATTTAAAATCCAATCAATATAATTAAGAGAGTTTTAAATTGATAAAATAATAGTTAACACCGTTTTCATAAATCAATTGATGTGTTTCTTAGAACTGCATTTTTAAATAATAGAAATTTTGTCCCTTTATAAATGACATTGTATTTGAAAGCTGTGAATCTCAAACATGATAGCATAATTTTGTCTCTGCCAATACTTCTAGAAACAAATTAAGTTTTGTAATTACAGAGAAAACAAAATTCACTAATTCACTCCTGAAATTAAAAGTTAAGTACGCGATAATGGCTATAATGTTGACCAAATAACTTTAGGATAGTAATGGAATGTAATCTTTCTGCCATTGTATAAAATTTTGTATATTTAAATAATGCGAACGCCGACAGATGTGCCAAACAGTAATTAGCGTCTGTAATCGCGTGATTTTGAGTTGGTAGAAGTGTTATTAATTATTAACTAAACCGTTAGATAGGGCTCGTATTTTTTTTTGTTAGTAGAAACCAGCAAAATTTTATACCAATCGCTCCATTATTCCACCATTAATAATTTTAGCACGACAACAGAAGTCTTAGATTACAGATTGATTTAATATTAATTAAAACAGCTTGATACTCTGTCGCCACATCGTTGAAAACATGGAATTTCCAGTTGCCCCTCTTTTAATATTTCATACTCTATGTAGGAAAGTGCTACAGTCAGATTATTATCTTTCGTTCTCACTGCGTTGAGTGCACAGTCAAAAATTGAATTTTATTAATGAGTATGAGGTAAAGCGTAGTTTAAAATTGATTAGTATAATTAAATTTAGTAAATACTCGCTCTGTAATTTAGTTTGAAAACTAGTTAATTTATTTTGACACAAGTAGTAAAAAGTTGCTTTGTTACTGAACACCGTTTCAGCTTAAACCTTAATCATTGCAATTGAAATAAATTAATAGAGCTCATATTTATTAAGGATTATTCATTTTCATCCATCATTGGTGAAGGAATTTTGTTTGTCAAGGGGACCTTTGTCAACTACCGTATCCGCCCTCCGTCCGTAGTAATTTTCTTTTAGGTACATCTTCCGCAGGATAAATCCCTGAATATTATCCTCCACTGAGATGCCTGGATCAACCGTTTGGGAACCGCAAACTTTCAGGGCTGGACCCAAAGACCGCCTGGGCATTATATAATCTTTGGGTGGCGCACGAATGCGTTTTCAAAAAAAATTACAGTACCTTATAGGTGTCTTTAATAAATTTATTTCCAAACGAGTTTAATTTTTGTATTGGTGCTCGTTGAGGGCAAGCTTCACTTGAAAAAACCTGGAGATACTGCTGCCTTTATGGCTTTATGTTATACCCAGTCCATGATCTTAATGCTCTGTAGCAGAGCGCAACAGGTCATTCGCGGAATGTGTGTTTAAGTCTTCCGATTCTATGTGTGAGTACCCGAAAATCCGCTGTCTTTTAGCAACCAGTGAGTCACAATCACATAACATGTGTGTAGCTGTATCTGGTTCCTCGCCGCAGAATCTACATACCCATCAAATTTCTTGATCTTCCTTAAATGGCCCTTAACAGGCGCACGTCCTGTCAGGAGGTCGGTAAGGATCCTAAGCTGTGTCCTGCTTAGCTGTGGTTCTTTTTATGCAGAGTCCGTTTATGAATGCCTTCCTATGTGTTAACCCTGGTCTGTTTATTCAGTCTGTTTGATGTTGATCGCAAATCCATCCACTAATATAGCTACGGATTGCGTTTCTTGTTACTCCTAAAGAAGATTCGGGGCCATAGAAGGGTCCTACTGATCCTGGTCTTGTGTATTTGTCTATCTTTTCGTTTCCTTCAATCCCACAGCGGCCAGGGATCCAGAGAAGAATGACCTTGATCCTCTTTAGCAAGCCGTTGAGTTTCTCGTAACATTCCCAGACCAGTTTAGATGAGCACTTAAAGCTTGATAGTGCTTTAAGGGACGCCTGGCTGTTAGATAAGATATAGATACGCCTTCGACTGTCCGCCTATCTATTGTTTTCACGCGCACATTGAAGTTTTGCGTATATTTCCGTGTGGAAAACGGTGTCGTACCTGCCAAGAGGGATAGTGACACCTTGCCTTGGCTTCACACTGTGTATGTTCGCTCTGGCACCCGTCTCAGTTTTGAACCGAGACGATTAGACTGCCAGGTGGGAATTTTTGTCCCAGTGCATTCCACTCTATTCGATCCTGAATTACTACAACGAAAAGTGTAGCAACGAGATGTGTTGGCGTCTCATAGTCGTTCTCATGTCAAGTACGGAGCCTCTGACGCTGTCAATTTACCTTGTATGCTATCTAGACTCTACATCTAGTGTAACTGCCTGATTTGAATGTGTGGAATTATTTAAAAACAAAAATAAACACAGGCTAAAGAAAGTTGAACATGAACATGGCACAAGGAATAAAATAAACGAAAAAAGTGTAATAAGCAGAGCTGAAAACCAAATCGGGTAATCTTTTGATTTTCTAGGATCAATAATGTTTAACATCATACCAAAAAAAATAAAATCCAGTAGAACCATTGGAGAATTTAAAAATAAATTGAAGAAGTGGAGGAAACAGAAAAGTAACCAATACTTCTCATTCTTAATAGTAAAGTTTGTATAAATAAGTATAAGTGTAAAGTGCTTTCAAAATCAAATAGAATAAGTTAGTATAGGAATAAGGTAGAAACGTTATAAGAAAGTTACCATAATTTAGTTAAGCAAAATAAAATATATTAGTTTAATACCGGTTTAATAGCCTACCTATTATTAAAATAAAATTAGATAATAATTAGTAAGATAACAGTTATGATCCTTAACCTGCATACAAGCTATGCTTCAGCAGGTAATATTAGTTTATTTCATACATATTTTATAAGTGATTATACGAACTATATAAGGTGATTCACGATTATTCCTTCGGTATCTTGTGCCTGAACGGTACGAGATATCAGCTTAATTTTTGGTGACAAACGTAAATTGATAAGGACTATTTTTTTAATTACTCTGAATTATATTGGGTGGTTCAGAAAATTGTAATATATCAAAGTTAGGTTTTTAAATACAACTCCCTGTATTTTACGTCATGTTTAGTTTATACGTTTAAAATTAAGTCAACTTTATTCAACGTTCCCTATACCTGTCACTTAACAATTTTGGGAAAATTGTAATTTTAAGAAAAATATTCAATTAGGTTACTTTAAGGTAGGTGCAGATTGGTTTATTCAAATTTTTTAGTTTCTATTTCTGTGCTTGGTATTCAAAACATCTTTTAAAATGCCAAGTAACTGATTACGCGAAGACATTTAAATACTTGCGTATGGTTGCAAACGGTGGTTCGCAACGACAAGTTGGCAGATTTTTTAATGTGTCCCATAGTTTTATAAGCATGGTACTAAAAAGGTACAACGAAACTGGAATTGTTAGTTTTTGGTATGGAGGAGGCCGCCAAAGAAAAACTACACCAGCTGAGAACCAATATTTACGATTAACCGCCCGGAGATGTGCAACCCATACTTCAACTCAAATTAATAACGCGTTAAGGGCATCAACAGGTACCATTATTTCGTCAAAAACAGTTAGAAGAAGGTTGAGGGAGCACAGTCTAAGAGCCAGAAAATGCGCTACTTGTCCAAAGTTGAATAGGCAGCAACGTGTTGCTCGTAGAAGGTGGGCAGAGGTGCATCGGAATTGGGATGCACGCCACTGGGGTAAATGTATGTTTACCGATGAGTCCAGATTTCGTTTGCACCAGTCTGATGGATGTATTTTAGTGTGGGGAAGAAATGTTCGAGGTGGGATAATTTTAAATGGGCGCACCGATCTAATTGTTGTGATTGGAGAAACAATGAATGCTACCGTTTGTAGAAATCGATGTATTCTACCTATTGTAATTCCATTTGCGCAAAATTTTGGCCGAGATTTTATTTACATGGAGGACAACACTAGTCTCTATCATGCAGCATTGGTGAACACCATCTTTCAAGATCATCAAATTGAGAGGATTAACCTGTCTGCTCGGCGGATTGCAATCCCACAGAACATCTGTGAGACAGGTTGCAACGTCAATTATCCAACCGTCCAAATGCTCCAAATACACTAAATGAAATTACAAATGGATTATTATGAACTTGCAAATGCATTATTAAAGGAGTGGGAGCAGATACCACAGAACTTCATCAACAATTTAATATTACGCATGTCAAGGAGACGTTTAGCAGCTCGTCGTGCACGTGCAGGCCCTACACGTTATTAAGTAAAAAGAACTATTAAGTTTTGTTTCTGTTGCAAACTGAAAACTTAATTGGTTCGAAATTATGAGTAAATTCAACTTCTTTGTTTCTAGGTTTTGTTGTTTTTGATTTTATTTACATGGACGACAACGCTAGTCTCTATCGTGCAGCATTGGTGAATACCATCTTTCAAGATCATCAAATTGAGAGGATTGGCCTGTCTGCTCGGCGGATTGCAATCCCACAGAACATCTGTGAGACAGGTTGCAACGTCAATTATCCAATCGTCCAAATGCTCCAAATACACTAAATGAACTTGCAAATGCATTATTAGAGGAGTGGGAGCAGATACCACAGAACTTCATCAATAATTTAATATTAAGCATGTCAAGGAGACGTTTACCAGTTCGTCGTGCACGTGGAGGCCCTACACGTTATTAAGTAAAAAGAACTTTTAAGTTTTGTTTCTGTTGCAAACTAAAAACTTAATGGGTTCGAAATTATGAGTAAATTCAACTTCCTTGTTTCTAGGTTTTGTTGTTTTTGAGTTGATTCATCACAGTTTTAGGTGTGGCAGTTATAAATTATTGCAAAATAGCTGAAAACAATATTTTAAGGGTAATATAGTGTATTATTGTCAAGAAATGTGTTAATAAAAGGTTTTTTTTCGCTTTTTTTATGGCCACTTCAATTGTCCAGTGATTTAATTGATTTGTACATGATAGTGCACTTGTGCATTGTTGTGTAATTATTATTAATATTGTGATAACCAAACCTACTATTGTTAAGATTGAGAAATGTGTCCTTTCGGTAATCAAAAATTAAAAATGACACAAACAGTACACTTTGTATATAAAAATATAGGATGTTGCATAAAAATTGAACGATCCATTGCATCAAGGAACAATTCAATAGCTAACCTAAATTATTCTTGACAATGTAGTTATTATAAAAATGGGGTTAATTAGTGGGTTTATACTATTTTCACTAATAGTAACATTCGGATATTTATTGGGCATCTTAACATTTATCACGGATCATGAAATTAATGAGTGTGAAATGACTTATATGTACGAATACCCTCAATTTGTTGTAGGTACTACACACATTTTAACATTACACATTAACACTTTCTCATTTTACAGCGTATACGACATAACGCTGACAACCAGTATCAAAAATATGGATTGTACGCATACAGTGAAGGACGTTTCACATATAATACTCGAAATATGAAATTTAATGGCATTCCGGTTTTATTTATACCTGGAAATGCTGGTTCCTACAGACAAGGCACTAACACATTTTATATTAAATCTGATTAATTAACAATTAGTTATAGTTCGATCCTTTGCATCAGTGGCTCTCCGTAAAAGTCTGTATAAAAGACCAGGTTTTCATTTTGACTTCTTTTCTGTGGATCTAAATGACGAGTTTAGTGGTCTTAATGGTGCATTGTTAAATGAACAGACTGAATATGTAAACAATTCAATAACCCGAATTTTGGAATTATACAACGTGAACAATAAAGATCAACGGAAAAGTATTATTCTTATAGGCCATTCGATGGTATGTTTAAAAATATGTTAATCATACACTGTCCAATGTACTTGGTTTCATTGGTTATACACACGCATAGTTGTATTACAATACTAGATTGTGTACGGTAATATTATTTTTGTCAAATCCGAAGTTGGTTTGTGCCAATATGTTCTGATTTATAACCTGCTCCTTCTCTCCTTGTTTGTCGCATTAATTTGTATTCTTTGTACGAAGGATGACTTGTTGTACTCTCTTAAAATTGCAGGGAGGGATTATAGCTCGTGGAATATTGACAGCATTAGAAGATAAAAATGTAATTCCACTGATTATTACATTGGCAACTCCCCATTCCAGATCACCATTACTGCTTGATTCATATATGCACGATTATTATGACAAAATAGGAAATAGTAATGGTAACATGTACAATACGGTTATTTCTATTTCAGGGGGTTACAATGATTTTATGATAAGCCCATTTATAACTGTTCCAAAAAACTTTGACAGTTTACATGTGTTTGTATGTTAATTCACAAAAAATGCGTTATTGTAATTAAAATCATTTCAGAGTTCGTCTATTCCGATAGTTTGGCTACCGATTGATCATTTGTGTATTTTGTGGTGTAAGCAACTGGTTTTAGTTGTAACGAGAGGTTTATTTGATGCTGTTGATTTTAATACTAAAGATATTAGTAAAGATCCGAAATATTTAGAAGCTGTCTTTCATCATTATTTGGTTAATGTAAGCAATGTGTATTAATGTGGGTTCAGAGCATTCCATATAATCATTTCCATTGGTTCGTTTACTATTATTTGTAGATTATAAATACTTGTTTGAAGGTGACAGTTTCACAGTGGCGGCTCGCTATAAGGTGCCATGGCACTACCTTAGCGAATTAGGAATTTCATAATATTTGTTTAATGTATGATCCAGAATAATTTTATATTTCACAGAAAATATTGAATTGATTTCATAATTTTATTACAAATACAGTTATGCATGGAGTGGATTTAAAATTACTCTAACGGAGCTAAATCAGATTTGCCACACATTCACTTACGGCTGCCATTAGAGTACTTTCCCATGCGGCTGTTACATGCCACTGGTGCCAGCAGAATTTGAGCCCACGAAGTTGCAACCTTTATATATCATGCTCAAAAATGTTGCACTTTTCATATTACAATAATTCTATTAAATTTATCTGAAATAATCGTTTATAAATGTTTTCCATTTGCACTATTCTCATTATTACAAACCACGCACAAAAAATAACTAAATTATAAAAAAGTATTTTAGACGTGACACTATCAATTTCGCAAATAAACAAAAATGTTTCACTCAATGACCGAGTTGATAAATGCTAAATGCAGATAAGTTTTAGATATATAAAAGTAAAGACGTATTCAGAGAATCAGTAAATTTTAGTAATCTTTAGATCAGAAGTTAAAAGATTATTATTTGAATTATGCAGTATTTAAAGAACACCTAAAACGATACAAAATAAATTTCTATAAAGTATTCTGGATGTTATATTACAAAGAAAGTCGAGAAGCTTGTTTTATTTCCACTATTGCAGATGAACAACAAATGCATATTTACTTAACTCCGTGTTATCCATTTATGATGAATTTTTGACAATAAACCAGTAAAAAAGATTTTAGATTTTTCATAAATTACACATTGTACTTAAAAAAAAACTGGTCGCTTAATTATTATTGCACCTTACGTATTAGACAAAGCTATGATGATATGTCATTAGGTAGGTTTAAACAGTGTAAAAAATCAGCACAATTCACAATTCAATTTAAACAATTTTAAGTGTATCAATTTAATTTTCATTCACTGGGACTAAACACTGTTTTTAAAAAGAACCAAATGGTAATTCTATACACTTTTCGCAAAAATAAAATAACAGTGTGATTTAGAATTGACTAATAGATTGGTGACAGATTGAAGGCTCTACGCTACTTAATGAAATATTTAACAAAAAGGTTCAATTTTTAAAACGTGTTTAAAGAGTTACTAATAATCTTGGAAACCATTCCAATTGTTAGAATGGTTTTGTGTGTATTATATGTCTCCGCTACGATGAAATTTTGTATGTAATTAAAACCCTTTAAGTGTAATTAATAAAATAAGGAAAAACAATTATACATCACAGTTAAGTTATCTTTATGGTAATCGAAGTATATTTTATACTAATGTGTAGGTAGGGACAGTAAGCTACGATGAGTATTTTATTCTATCATTTCTCATTATCTCATTGTTTAACAATAATTATAGTGAATTTAGGCAACCAACATTACATTTAACTTTCTATAAAATAACGAGGGTTTAACGAGTCAGGTAACTTGACAACCGGTAGCAAAGGAATATACTTTGACAGTAGCTTTCTTGTTTTTAAATTTCATGTCATTTCATTTGAACTGTTTGAAAAAAAGTAATCATAACAATAGGTTTTACATGTAGAACGGAAATTCATATTCGCGCCAATTGTCATTGCTTTCTTATTCTGTATCACTATTAGTATTTGAGCCAATTGGGAAGGAAAGTATAAGGAATTTCATGGAATATGTTAATAAATAATAACGATTAAGACCAATTTTTTGTACGTAATCTATGTGCAATTTTGGGTTAATGGACTGGCAATAAATTGAAGTTTAAACATGTATTTAATTAAAATTAACAATTTTTAAAGTTCGATGCATCATCTACCCGTGGTAACCTAGCAATGGCTCGATTTTTAGACATGATTTCGAATTATAAATCATTTTTATACATTTTAGCACAATAAAGAAATAAAAACCAATTCTTAGATGAACTTATGTGTTTGGTATAAAATTTTTACTGTAAGTCTTTATATATTAAATCCCGAATGGGCATTCCTTTGGCCTGTCTTGAATCAATAATTTCGGGCAATAACATTAACAAATAAAATTTAATTAACTGTTCCTGCATATTAATAACTGTTCTTCATTTTAATATTAATAGCAGGCTGATGTTTATGTTTTAATTTTTCAACTTTGACAAAATTGTTTACAACATATTTAACAATTTTTAACAAATATTACTACTGACGAAGATAACTGTAAGTGTTATCGAAACGTTTAGATTGTATAATTTAAAATACACCATTAAAAACCCCAAAAAAGATTAGTATTTTATTATGAGTGTTAATGGTGAAAGTTTAAATTTTCATAGTAGACATCTAGATGCCAACTTAAAAATTAAAGAAATGAAATAATTTCAATTATAATTTATTTCAGCATAACTATGCAACTTCTTTCATACCTTCATAATCAAAAACAGGCAACAGTATAAAAACAAAAACAGTAATCTATGTCAGAATGATGTTTAAAACTTCATTCCAAACAGACAAATAGTACATGTTAACTTAAAAAAAAATTCCAAAGCCACCCGCTTCTATAAAATATCAATGATACATGTTAACCATTTTCATTAATTAATTAAATTAATATTAGTCAAGATGCTTTGGTATGTGTGACTTGCGATATTACAGACTCGCATTCCATTAATATAAGTAATTTGATTGTTATCTCATTAAATTTAGAATTTGCATCAGTTCTACATATATAAAGACAAAATACTCGAGGTAAACTTTTTATTTATGCATTTAATAAAATTAATAATAATTTTTAATTTTCATTCATATTTAATTATTTTTTAAACTTACCTTGCGTTACCTATATTAGGAAACTTTATCAAGAAAAATGATGTAAAATTAAATTTTCTTTAAAAAATATGTCTACACTTTTTCTAATAAAATGAATCGTTATTCAGATATTGAAAAAATTTGAACGAACACTTAAATTGTACCTTAGGAATTTTTTTTACCACTAAATTATGCGTCGTATCAAAAAATTGCATAGAACATAATTAATCGATATGTTTAAGGTCTATGTCGGGGTATTTTTATATCTTTGAAATATGCAGCTGTTTTAGAAATATTTGATAATAACCAAAAACTGACCCTAATAAACTCCCCCTCTCCGCCGCTGAATTTCTCCCAAAATCTAATCAGCTCTAAGCCAAATGAAAACAAGCTTAAATACAAAATTTTAAGTACGTAGGTATTTTTGTTCTGGAGTTATGGATACTAACGTACATCAATACACAGACACACACACACATCCAGACATCATGGCCGATCTTGACGAAACTTGGCCAAAAGTTGTAAAATGAGATAATAAGTCGATTTAGCGATAGTGAAACAAAGTCGATTGCATAACCTTGTATACCTACATCGGAACAGTTCATTTCGACGCGGCCACTTCGACACTTCCACTTCACACCGCCGCTTCAACGTAAGATCATCTCGATGCGAGATCATCTCGATGCGAGATCATCTCGATGCGATATCATCTCGATGCGAGATCGTCTCGATGCGAGATCATCTCGATGCGACATCATCTCGATGCGAGATCATCTCGTCGCGAGCTTAATACCGCCTTTACAATACGTTCAAACCAAAGATAACGTATGAAAATGCTTTCACCATTATTACACATCATAAAAATACTTTTAGGTTTAAATTGTGTATTTTTAATTTATATTTTATGTAAATTTAAACGTTTCGATAACAATTACAAACTTATCTTTCTCAGTAAATGTTAAAATCTCAGACAAAGAACTTTCGTTGCCTAAGGTTAAAATCTTTAAAAATTACTTGGGATGTTAGAACAAATTTATGAAATATGAAAAATATAAAAACCCAACCATAATCCTGGTATCAATATAACAGTTCGATAAATGTACAATTTGTTACATCTCAAGTAAGTTCTTATACCTCTTACACTCGTAATCCTCATTCACAGTATCTGTCAATCAACGGGTCAATAAACAAAGAAAAAAATTCTTACTGATACTGAAGTCTCATTAAACAAACATTAGCAAAGGTGTTAAATCTGCGTTTAATGAAAACTGCAATTTAAGGGATTAAAAACAATTGAAAATAATCTTTGATAAGTATCAGATTTCCGTTACTATTAAACACAGATAAGTCAAACAACCTGTTTCTTGTTTACAATGAAATTACGAACTTTACTCTGAAATGAATAGCTTTTGAGATATTCTAGTTTAAAGAATAAAAAAAGCAACATTTTTCATGGTTTTTTAACATTTTGCTTAATAAAAATTTGAGCATCGGTTTTTGGACCCGCACGTAGTGAAATTATTATTACTAGTACCATTTTGGATTAAAGCAAAAAAATTCGATCATATGGAAAGCATCCCACCCAAAACACATACCGCTTAGTCTATTAATTATAATTAATAGTCGTGTGATTCTGATGGGGAGAGATAAGTTCGCGTCGAAATAGTGGTGTCGAAACAGAAGCGTCGATGTGACCGCGTCGAAATAAGACGGTCCGATTTATATTATACCGTTGAATGAATCAATAATACAAAACGTGATTATTTAAAGGATGAGTTCGCGTCGAGAAGAGGTCTCGTCGAGATGATCTCGCGTCGAGATGATCTCGCGTCGAGATGATGTCGCGTCAAAACGATCTCGCGTCGAAGCGGCGGTGTCGAAGTGGAAGCGTCGAAGTGGTCGCGTCGAAATAAGGCGGACCGACTTACGTATGTATATGTAGGTTGGAAGGTAAAAATGAAAATCGATTACTATATTGCTTTAATTTTTTTCAAAGTTATTAAATTAATGCTTCCTTATCTTATAAATTGAGATCGACTAATTTGTTTCAAGAACTTCTTTTTGTTTTTTCTACGGGCGGAAGAAGTTAAATTTTTTTGGCTATGCAGTCCCATTTTTTAATTACGTATATGAAGTCAAAAAAAGTTACAAAATGAACTATGTTTAGCACAAAAACTAAAGGAAGTATCGACACTGACTAAACCATGTACAATAGTGTGTCGCAACGGGGTTTGTATTTATTTATAATTATTATGTTATTAGCAATCAAGGTTAATGTAGTTGTTTACCTAACGAACAAGTTTTATGATTCATAATAGGTACACTTGTTCAAATCTTATTGTTATTAGCTTAAGACAGGATGTCCAAGTATGCAAACAATAATAGTCCAAAGGTATGTAGGTGAAGATGACAGAAGTCGTTCAAAGATTGACGAAAGATTTTCGAATTTTTTTGCAAATTAGTGTGATACTGTAAATAAATACCTATAAATTTTTTTCGCTAGGTACATACATAACAATATAGCGGTATCAAACTTATTTGATTTAATTAATGGATTTCAAGCAGTATCTGTGGTATTCTATGAAAACTTGAAAATTACACATTTAATTATTTATATATTTACCTATATGTACGGATATAAATTTATATATTTGCAAATTTACGTTTGTCTACAACTTGTTACTAGAACAACCTTTTTCTATACTTGTTTAGTTAGCGTGTAATCCGATTTACTTTGTCCTAAAGAAAGTATTCACTCTAGACGCCAGGTAAACAAAAATCTACCTGAGCAGTGTACGATTTATTGCGTAAAGATAGGCGCAAAATAAAATTCTGTCAGATGTACTGTAGAACCTTGAATGTTACGGATTAATCCTGTATGTCTACTTTAGTATTTAAATATAGGAGTGTTACAATATAAAAACAAAATATTTGCACTCAATTTTAAAACAAATGGTTTGGGGAGGTACATGTGATCAGCTGGGCTCCACCAACCATGTGGCTTGCGAGCTGCCACTGCCTTTTCATGTTACATTGTGATTTAATATGTGTGAAGCATGAACGGAAATGGATAAATGAAAAGTTCTGAACCTCCCTTAATATTATAAACACTGAATATATTTGTATATGTATAGAATAATGGGATAAAAATTCGCAAATCAATTCAATCATTTCATTCCACCCATTCTATGACATTCGGAAGGGGTAGGGGTGAATGGATAGAAAACCTGCAAAAGCAATACACAATATTGTTACAAAATGGAGTACAACAAGTACAATATCATATGATTAGAATTCTTAATGATGCTGACTATAGGTACCTTACAATACTCGCATTAAATCTAGAGGTAGTTGAATGGGCTTTTGCTTGTTCAGCCACACAATTACAAGGACAACATCGAATATGGTACGATTAATCTTGTAAATGTATAATGCTACAGTTTATTATAGTTCCGAAGGTATCCACTTAAGTCACCTTTCTGAGATTGCTCCTTCTATACGTTATAAACGTAGAATTTTAAAATTGGATACCCACGAGCTTAAAAATAATTACACTGATGTTACCCATGTCATATTACGCATTTTACCTACGAATGAACCAGTAAGTATAAAAGAATAAAATTATTTTCAACTATGTATCACATTATACTGTATTATTTCATAACAAAATCAAAATGTTTAAAAGATTAACAAAACAAAAATTATATTCTAGATTGACTATGTATTTAATCAGACTCATGCTAAAAATTCCATGCATGAATTATTAACAAGATTATTATGAAACATCTATAGCGAAACTCTTTGTAAAATTGAAGCATCTTTAAAATAGATCTTTATACTTTTTGCTATAAAGTTAATGGTTATTGAGATATTCATAAAAAGTATTTTCAGGACTTTTGTCTTCTTGTCTGATAGCTGAATTGACAAGCAGTAAAGTAATTATCTTTTAATTAATTGACCGCATTCCGGGCATCTGTGTGACAGTTCGACGCTTTCAATAAACAATGGTCACTGCAAGGCCCACCACTACAAAATAAGGAAGCGGTTAAATCATTCTTTTTCAGGAATAAGAAGACCGTCAGATCTAGGGTACCAGCAGTATTGAAGAAGACAAGCAAGAGGGACATCAAGAAACTACAAAGCGAAGACAGCAAACAACCGAAGATAGGAAACCAATTACACGAAGAGGGTCAAGAACAAATGCAGGGCAATAAGGTTAAGTTAATTTATTTTCTACCTTAATTTCCGTAAAACTACTAACAAAACCTTTTCTGTCGGACTCCCAACTTTAAGCCTTAATCCAGTGGGGTGTGATCCTGCTCCTCGGTGGGAGTCCATCCTTCCACATACAAAAAAAAGCAATTTATTGCACTTTCCCCGTTTACATTCTAACCTACCATGGAAAAATATGGTAAACCAAGTCCCGTTCCTTTTATCCTTACACCGACAACGATGTCAACACCTACCGTTACCTACGCTGCCGTAGCTTCACTACCGACACACACAACGACGACGCCTATCACAATTTTCCGGCCCAACCCACACCCGTCGTGCACCCAAAACCCTTTCCTTATCAGGCAAGGTTTACCGTGACATAACCCCCGAGGAGATAATACAGGCCATCGATTTTCCTCCTAGATCGCCACTTCCCCCAACACAAACCACAATTAGACGCAGAAATGTTATTAATGCCGATTGGAATGCGTTAAAAGAACACATTTCCAATGACCTTCCAGACAAACACTACAGACGACATAAACAAGACAACCCATTTGATCTCTGACGCAGCCAACTCAGCAATCCCTACAAAAGTCATCGATATCACCCGGAAACCACTTCTTCCCCACATCGTTCTCTGGTTTAACGGAAAACGACGGATATGCCGTCCATTTCTGGAAACCAGAGACCCAGTACTCAAAATCAAGTACAACAGACTTAGTGCAATAATCTGATTGGAGACCAACAGATTCACCCAAGAAAATTGGATTAAAGAGACAACCGAATTGGACTACTGTGAAGACCCTAAATTTTGGCAAAAATTTAAGGTCCCGACAAAACAAAAAACCAAATTAAAATGTCACCTAATCAACCCTCAAGGTAACCTTGCAGTTTCAAACCAGGAGAAAGCCGATCTGTTCGATCTTCATTAGCAGACCGTGCTCACCATCACCGACGATCCATCGTTTGGCAACGATTGATTTCAAAGAGTAAACTTGAGGAGTTCCTAAACCAATACTATGGACCATAGGAACTATCCGACCCATTCCTTAGTCCGATTCCACACAATCAAACATTACAAACTTTTAGGCAAGGGAGAAATTCCGCTTCGGGACAAACGCCATTAGACAGTTACCCCAAATATACAACAGATGCCTTTCCCTATCCTATTTCCTGACGGAATCGAAGTCTGCTTCAACTGTCATTATACCTAAACCTAGATCTGACCCTCCCCAACCAAAGGTTGGGAAATCGGTCTATAGGTCGATTTCCCTTCTAAATTGTATGGGCAAATGACTACAGACCATCTTGTCCCAAAAACACGATATCGAAGAAAACGACATCATACCAAACAACCAATTCGGCTTCAGACCGTACCGTTCATGCCAAGATCCCCTCGTGAAGCTCTACGGAATACTCCAAAATATTAAACCACCTAGACATAAAACAAGCATTCGACAAAGTGTGACACTCAGGACTAATACAAAAACTACAAGTTAGACTTTCCGATCGCATTCGTCCGACTCGTTTCATATCTGACAGACAGATGTGTGAAGGTACAAGTAGGTTCTACTTCACCGACATTTCATCCGACCGCTGGCCTACCGTGGGGATCGTCGCTAACACCCATTCTATACACCATTTATGCCTACGACATTTCTCAAAGCAACAACCCGAACATATCTATAGCCCAATTTGCGACGACACTGTTCTCTGGGCGACCAGTAAGAGCAGCGATGGTGAAAATACACTATTAACAAATTTCTCACTTCCCCAACTGGGCGAACCGGTGGAGATAAAGAATCAATCCCAACAGAATGCAAACAATACTGTCCAGACACCCGACGCTATCTAACTACACTAGACAAACCTCCGAAAACATAAACTTGACTACGTGGAGAAATACTATAATTACACTGGCAACCTGAAAGAACAATACTATGCGGCGTATACAAAATACATCATAGAAAACCTAACCAACTAACCATGCTATACGCCAACATTCAACCAATAACTGATAGACTAATAACACTACAAACCAAATATACAAATCGTAGTAAACAAATATTACAAATCCCATTCTCTAATAAACCCCGACTACCACGAAAACCCAAAACCAAATTTAAACATCGTACAGCTCTTCTACTACAACGATTAAACGACCTACCAGAGGAGTCCGAAGAGCTCCTAGACAATACTCCATATATCCTAAGATAACCACAATCCCCAAGAGATAAACGATGACGACAACCGCAACGAGAACGGACAACCCTACCTATCCTATATTGTAACTCATTACACTTTGACCTAGCATATTTCAAACATTTAAAATATATACCTTTTTTCCACAAAACATCACATCAATATTGTTACAACTTACAATACACAAATAAACATAACAAAAACACCTAAACCCAGGGCTGAAGAGGGAGAAGAACCCGAAACCGCCCGAACATCAAAATTGAAAACCAGAAGAAGAAGAATCTCCAAAAAAAGCAGCAAACCATCAAACAAAAGGTTATTATGAAACATCTATAAAGAAACCTTTTGTAAAATTGGATCATCTTTAAAATACACCTCTATACTTTTTGCTATAAAGTTAATGGTTATTGAGATATTCATAAAAAGTATTTTCGAGACCTCCTTAGAACAAGGGAATATTATTTTTGAGCAAAATATCTAGTGGGTTGCATGCTTGTTTTATGGGACATACGACATACTCTAGCTTACTTGCGGACTGGTGGGCTGTTTTTGTGTTGATGGTTGAGGGATAAGTTAGTTCGAACATTGTCACAATGGCTAGTAATTTCTGATAGGTGGTAGAAATCTTGGTTGGTCGGTCGGTCGAGTGGGTCTGTGGTGTATTGAATGGATCAATGTGTACACGCGCGCGACCGTATGACCGAACGTACACGTGTGCAGTGGCACATAATCAACACGACAAATCGGTAGGGAAGAGAGGTATTTACTTGAAGTACGTTTCAGTTGATATAAAATATATCTGGTACACAGGTGCATATTTCTAATCCGGACAATCATACTCACTAGTTAAAAATGATAATGATACCCATAACATTAGAGTTACACAAAGGTCACAGTTTCCCTATACGAAAACGAGTCCTTCACCAATAATTGATGATCACTAATAGATGCTTTATAATAAATACAAGCTCTCTAATTCAATTCAATTTGTGCGGGCTAAATCTAAACGGGTTCTTTTTCAGTAGCGAATTAATTTTCACTATAAGTTGTAACGTGCAAAAATCGATGTCTAATTCAATATTACCGACCTCACAATTGATGTAGTTACTGTATTAAATCGATATCAGATTCACTATTACCGATCTCATATTTTCTGTAGTTGCTGTATTCAAAATTTACATTTCAAAGTTTAAATTGACAAAGTAGTGCCACCTTTTTTCTTTTTTTTTTATGATTGTGTACCTTTAGGCCTATCGTGCTAAAGCACTCAGGAACACTTAGGAGGATGGATAGAGGGATAATGAATTGCCAATGGATGCTTATGAACAGCTACCTTAAATTTTCTCATATCATAAGTGAGAGGAAAACAGGAACTAGGGAGATCATTCTGGAGTTTAGAAGCCGTGTAGAAAAATGTGGATTGCGCCCGTTTGGTACGACAAGTGGAGATTTGTACTGCATACTGATGATGTGAATGAGCGAACCGAGTGTTTCTCGCAAAGATAGCCCGAGATGGTATCAAAGAATATAATTCAGCAGCACAATAGCCGTTGTAATAACGATAATACAAAGAAAGAACTGAAACCATCCTTCTATGCTCAAGGGACTGTATGTGAGAAGTTAAGGACCGGTAATTTATAAGCCTAATCGCTCTCTTTTGAATACGTCAACGATATCGAGAGCGTATTGGGGAGCACTAACCCAGAGGTGAGAATTATATTCCAGATGAGGCCGAATTTGGGCCTTATACAGCAGAAGGAGTTGTCGAGAGGTAAAGTACTGCTTAGATCTGTACAAAAAGCCTATTTTACGAGCAGCTGTTTTGGTAGCTGACAGAAGTTGGTCAACCCATGAGAGATTTGAAGATACAGTCATACCCAACAGAGTAATAGAGTCTGAAAACTTAAGAACTGAGCCATTCATACTTACAACAGGAAATGATCGATCTTTTTTGGCGGACATAAGGCAACACTGAGTTTTGTTAGCATTAAATTTAACTAGATTATTGCTTCCCCATTCGAGAATACGTTGAATGTCTTTGTTGATTGAATTTGCCATTTCAGCTTTAATTTCTTGATTTGACATAGAAGGTGGATTATCACTATGAGTAGACTGAGATGAACTACAGTGAAGAGTGCTATCGTCAGCAAAGCAATGGATGGGGTTAGTTGTTGAAGAAATAAGGTCATTTATGTACAGCAGAAAAAGTGTAGGCGCTATAACGGATCCCTGTGGTACGCCCGCGTTAATGCTAACTTCTTTCCAAAAAGCCATCAACTACGACGCATATTCGTCTTTGATCAAGGAAACTAGAAACCCAGTTGATGAGCGTATCATTTAACCCAAACGAGGTGAGTTTGGCAAGTAAACACTTATGCCGAACTTGGTCAAATGCCTTTGAGATATCTAAAGCGACTACAACTGTTTTACCGGACTGCTCTACTGTATTGTTCCAAACTTGGGTCACATATGAAAGAAGATCGCCTGTTGAACGACTTTGCCTAAAGCCATATTGGTGGTCACTAAGGAGTTTGTTAGTTTCAAGGAACGTGAGCAGTTGGTGATTGATGGCTTTTTCCATGATTTTGTACAAAATGGAAGTGATGGCAATTGGTCGGTAGTTTGAGGGATCGGTCTTATCGCCTTTTTTGGGAATAAGTTGAACATTTGCTAACTTCCATGATGAAGGGAATTCCTCAGAAGACATAGAGATCGTACATATCGTATAGATCTGGATTTGTATGCTTTATAATTCCCAAATGAATAAATTTGCAGGATTAAGGGGTTATAGAATCCCACTTCCCATTAACGCAGGTGATTACCTCACTCTTGATTAATCGTACCAATACCGTCAATTGGATTAACGGTAAAATAATTAATCGCGTAGATGTGTATAAACGTGTGGAAAGTATCAGTAAAGGTGAAGTTAAAGTAAAAATTAAAAAATAAAAAGTAAAAGTGCCTGAAATGCAAACGTCTCAAACATTGTAAAATAACTTCAAATAATTTGACCGTAAAATTTACAGCACTTTTAATAACAAATATTTAACAGATCAAAAATGGATGCTATAATACCTTTCAGTATCGCACAAAAAACGACGCTCCCAAAAGGTCTTTGCGCATGAACATGTCTGAAACTGAATGTGCAAATGATACGCGTGGAAGGCTTCACTTTAAATAAGCAAATTATGTTTTATGCAGCTATGATATGCAGCACACATGGCACGAAATGCACGTTGGTTGCCTACAGAGAGGTGAATTATTAACAACACGTTCGAAATTTGTTACATATTTTTATAAAAAAAGTAATTAACTAGGTAGTTAAGGAATGCGAACTTAATGTAAAGTATGAGCCTGACGGTGTTCGCATATTTCCTTGATATTAGGTTGTGTTTTTGAAAGACATGCCCTCACCTCATTTTAAAGGAACTTTAGTCTTTCTCTCTTCTTTGTTTTAATACTTACGAATGCAGAGAATTCCACTTCACAGAGATATGATGTGGAAAACTATTAAGTGCTTTGAATCCTATATTGGTATATTTTTTCATAATTGTGACCGAGGTAGTGGCGTAGTGGTGACACAACCTGTTTAGCTTTTGAGAGGTAATGGGTTCGATTCCCGTCTTGAGAATACAATTCTCTTTTTTTTATACAAGAGGTATACTATACCAGTTTGAGACGTCCCACACAAGAGATACAGATGGCGCTATTCTTAACTCTCACATATCAACATCTTTGTGGCCATCTTATATACGTTCAGAGTCGAGATATTCCGTGACAGATGAACCCGCTCCTGATGAGTCACAACAATGACGAAACCGGTCGGGCGGTGGTCTTGTCATGGCGTTCTCGCCTCTGAACGCAAAGAAAGCTAAGTCAAACTGGTGGGCTTATGTTAACAATTTTGTTAATAATCAAATTTTAATACTTTAATTCAATTATTTTAAGTAATTTTAATTTAATTATTTAAAAATTTCGCGGCACATTTGTGGTGTACTTGCGGCATCTTAAGGTGCTGCGGGATACGCTTTGAGAACCACTGCTCTAGATATTTCACATAAGCAGTAGAAATCTCTTTTTTGATTTCACGTGTCTAATTTGGCGATACTTTAGTTCCACGACGAGACTCCTTGTTCTCAAATATTTTTTTCTGTACTTCGCTTTTAATCTGATATTTTTTATAATTGCCGTATTGAACCATATTCTTATTGGATATTTTGATGATGTGTGGAGTTTTTTGGAACAAATTTTAGAATTAATTTATTGAGTTTAGAATAAAAATTATTTATTATCTAGATATCACCAGTACCGTTATCAGTAATATCCCAGCATTCCTTTTCGATAGCTTTGTATAATTCTATGTAGTTAGCTTTTTTAAAATTTAGTTTTTCAGCACCTTTGATACAGCTGAGTTTGATATGTACATTCATTATTTTGAAGACTAATGGTGGGTGATGAGGGTCAATATTAAAGATAGGGCCTGAAACTGACAACAAGGTACAGTTCATATAAGAGAGTATTAAATCTAGACAATAATTGTTTTTGTTTACAACAAAATCTGTTGACTTAAGTTAAAGAATTCAACACAACTTTCTACCTCATCTATAATTTTAGAGACTGAAGATAACTTTTGGGGATAATATTGCTTAATATTAAAATCCCCTACTATTATAACATTGTTGTTAACTAACATATGATTCAACCAGTAGACCTGGTGGTATATACAATAATAAAATAAATACACATTTATAATCATTGTAAATCACTTTTAAGAATAAATAATCGATTCTTGTATCTATATTACAAAGTGATAACTCCTGAACAGTTAAACTGGTTATACAAGCGGCCATTACATAAAAAAAGGAAAAGGCCACGTATTTCGTTCTCTCTGCAAGGGGGAGGGCGGGCTGCTCCAGCTTTCCGAGCTCCTTCATCCACAATCATGGATTCCCAGCATTCACACATACATTACGTATATATGCATGGTGAGATTAAGGATGGGTGTGGTCAGGATAGGATCGGAAGGAACGGAGTTAGGGTTCTGAGGAGGAAAATACTACCCCAGCATTCGCCTAATCAGCCCCACATGGTGTGCATAGACGCAGTGACCATGCAGCTATATGTGTATTAGGAATACTCCCTGAAAAAACCTCATACAAGGTAGACAGTAACGGGAATCGAACCCATTACCTCCCGAATATTAAGCAGCTCGTGTCGCCACTACGCTACCCGCTCGGTGCCATTACACCACCTCTCCTTAATTTATAGTTGCTGAGACATCTATCAGACCTAAAAATATTGTAATGAGGAGTAATAAATTCGATACAATTGATTCTAGGCTGTAACCAAGTTTCAGTAATCAACACAATACCACACTCCTTTACACAAAGTGCTAAATATAAATTTTGAAGCTTACTATTTATCCCTCTTGCGTTTTGACAAGCGTTTACGCTGAAAGCTTTTGTTCTTTTTCTTATTATTCTTCTTACCAAAAAATGCAAATGTAGTCCATTGGGGTTGGTGTTCAGCTTTATCTAGACTCGATTGATTTGGTTCATTACCAGATAGAGAGTTTAAAGGTGACAATTCAACAGGAAATTTAATGAGATTTGATTCATTAATAAATGCGCATTTTATGTTGGGTGTATAGTGATCAATAAGTTCAAACACGTATTTTAATAACTTAACTTTACCCGCTTTTTGAACATGTAAGCCGTGTGTAGTGAACAAATAGCTGTCTATTACAGTATTTATGTCTATGTATATAATTTTATTATTATTGTGCTTTACACATGTGTTGTATACTTTTAAGTTACACTTGTACATTTTTTTATTTAATTTTGAGTTTTCATACCAGTAGGGAACCGATATAAGTACTACATTAGTATATTTCGAAATACTGTTAGTTGTTGCATCGCTTGATTAGAAATTGAGAATTTGTTTAGCACATTATTAGAACCTCCAGTAATAATGACAAAATCATTTTTACTGTAGTCCCGAGTAAGGCTTGTAGCGTTTTTAAGAACGTCTTCTATTAAGACGTTTGGTTTAATTAAATTACAAATATTAAATTTGAAAATGTAAACTTTCACCATTAACACTCATAATAAAATACTTATCTTTTTTGGGGTTTTTAATGGTGTATTTTAAATTATACAATATAAACGTTTCGATAACACTTACAGTTATATTCGTCAGTAGTAATATTTGTTAAAAATTGTTAAAGATGTTGTAACATTTTTTAACAAATATTACTACTGACGAAGATAACTGTAAGTGTTATCAAAACGTTTAGATTGTATAATTTAAAATACACCATTAAAAAACCCAAAAAAGATAAGTATTTTATTATAAATATTAAATTTGTTTGTAGAATCTAGGTTGTACAATATGCTACAAAAATCTCTAGCTTGGCTATCACTCATAATCAGTACCTTTGATTTTTTCTGCCATTTGTGTTATTCTCATATTCGGTCACGTTAGGAATTGTTTTTTTTTCAATTGAACCATTTCTTACTTTACATGCAGAACTCACCTTGTTTTCCAAAGGTTTCATTTTATTATCTTTTTTACAGAGTTCTTTATACATTTTAGTTTTTTGAACATTAAGAAAATTCAATTGATCTTCCAAAAATTTTATTTTATTTAATAATCGCAAATATTTCACCTTTTTCTGTTTACTTGTCGATTTATTTTTGCAGATTAGATTATTCGCTGAATTTTTGTAGTTTACATTTTTATTACATTTCAATACATTTTGATTCTGTTCAATAACTGTATAACTATCATTTAAAATGTTTTTTAATTGTGATTTATTTCCAGTTGGGGTTACATTAAGCTTAGTTAATTGAGATTTTATTTCTGTAACGCTTAATGATGTAATGTTCATTTTTCTGGATTCCATTTACTGGTAGATTTAGTATAAGTTTCTTTTACAAATTTTTCGTAATGTTGTGTATAAAATTGTAAACATTTAGCAATCCAAATATATAAGTTTATTGGTATTAAACCAGTTCACGAACAAAAATGTGTTGATATTTACGCCCGGACACATGAATAGTTTTAATGATCACTTACGTGTAATTCCGGTTGTCAGTTGCAACGGGCGTAGTACCCTTACTTACTTTTGTTTGTTTAACCCGCTCCAAAGAATAAGATTTGACTTCTTTTAAACTTTTTTTATAATTCCAACATTTCTGAATAAAATTTAATACCTAAGATGATTATTTTTTATTACGTTTTATTAAAACTGAATGGGTTCAATTTATAAAGATATCATTTACTAGTGAATTTTTACTTTGCTTGCTAATTAATTTCGGTTTGCGTAAATGAATGTTAAGCTTTATGTTTACTAACTCCTTTCTTAATTGGTTGCAACGGCTAGCTCAAGTTAACATAAAGAAACGATTTCTGTTATTATTGCCCAAAATTCTGCTCATTGGATTTATTTATTTAGCTGGATTCCTATTGGGTTGGCCTCTTTCTGCATTTATATATTCAATTATTATGTAAGCTTGTGATATTAATAATCTTTAGCAATAAAAGTAAATCAAACGTTGTACTCATTTAATTAAATTCCAAATCTGAACAAAAATGCATCAATATGTTGTTTACAAATATATATATATATATATATATATATATATATATATATATATATATATATATATAAAATCAAATCTATATCTACAATAACCTTCTTAAAACTAACATAACAAATAAACTCTTTATCAGAATCAAACGATTTGTTCTCGTTTAATTGTGATAATCAAATGTAAAGTTTCAAGAAATCAAGCACAAAAAAGTTTTATTTATTAACACAAACAAAAAAGGATCTTACTTATTTTCGTTGCAAAACTGATGATGTAATGCTGGCTGACCGATAAAGAGGCCTCAGATGGGTTAGAGGCTGCTCTTCTGATGATGTCACCTGCCGGCACTCTGGGACCGTTTCTCTGTTGTTGTCCTTATCTTTTCTTATACTTTTGTGTGATTCAATACGCTTCTAATTTTCTTCCATCAGTTAATGATTGTAATAAATAATAGTTCGATATATTTAAACTATTCAGTTTTTACTTAATCGTTCAGTTTTAACTACAAATAGCCTGCTCAACAAATTGCAAGCTATTTAAAAACCGCGACTGCTTCCTTTTTACTCATCAATAAATTCGAGTTATTGTCCTTTGTACTTCGATTTACCAATTTGGGTCGATTAATGTCTATTATATTTATTGTTTACTATTTAAACACGATTGATTACGGTTCTGAGACATATAAAATGCATTATCTTCACTTTTTACGTCACTTTTTATTATTTTAATAAGGAAGGTAATTTTCTACTTCTTCCCTATCACCGTTAATTAATTCTTATTCGTAATTTTCACACTTTATAGGGCTGCGTGACTATAGAATGTCACTTATCGCTTATTTTTATGCGACCTTTTCTGTTCGCTTTTTTAACGCGCCTGTTTGTGGTCGCTCATTGTGTGCGACTCTGTTAAAAACTGCACATCATTATTATAACAGCGTCATTCCTTTCCACCACATGCAAATTCCGCGTATTTAAATATTTCAAATTGAATATATAGGTAACTTATTGAAACAAACTCAAGATTTTCATCTTAATATTAATTACATTCAAATACAAATAAACAATAACCATTTCTTTATCCAGCAAAATAATATATAAATATCTAATCTCGTATAATTTGGCGCGATATTTTCATTTTTCTAAAGCTCCCGTTACACAGTAAACAGCAAATGCACATAACAATGGTATTAATAAACCGAGTAACCTGGAGATATTATATATTTTTAATTTTACATATATGTGTTTAATAACGTGGCACACGTATTCACAACCGTAGCTTGTTTGTTGAACTTAATTTAGACCCTATGTTATTAAATAAAGCATATTGGGAAAGAATTAAATTTCTTTGCTTTAATGTATCATTTTTAATCACAATTAAAGCAATAACTAAACTTCTGTATTAGTTGATCCTTGAACTTGAATTTCGATGACAAATTGAAGGTAAGTTAAGTGTACCATTTCAGTCATATAAAATAGTCTGTTAAGTTAAAACCCTCAATGCACCACTATTAATAAATATTTATTATAAACATTTCGACTCTGATTAAATATACAGTCAAAAGCTGTACTGTTTTCTAATATTGTAATTTTATTAGGTTACGATACATATTGACAGGTATTGGGAACCCAATAGAAAACTAGAATTTATGCTACCTTCTGTTTGGTCACTCCAACGTGAATTTATTTTAAATGAAACTGAAGAAAAAGTGATGCATTATGAAATAGCACTACCACAGCTTCAGCATGTCATTCAGTCATATAAATTTTATCTCGAACCTATTAAATGCAATAAAAATATACATCATGCTACTGTGAGTCTGATAGTTCCTTGGGGAAATCAAAATAGTCATGATTTTTTAACGTAAGTATTGTGATAAATGTAAAATGCTTTAATGTGTTGGTTTTATATTTAGAAAGACAAAACGAAACCCATTTTTGGTTCGTTTACATACATCTCGGCCTAATTCAGTGAATTATTCTGCTTCTATTATTCTTACATTGGATCCAGCTTGTCGTTATTCGCTTAGGTAAGTTTTGTAATTGTGTATGGTTACGTGGCTAGCTTTGCTTGATTAGCTTAATTGTGGTGGTTGGGTGATTGTGTTGTTTTGTTAGTTCCAACAATTTTACATTCTTAATTATGGCATATTAGGTGTTTATATTGGATGATCACATAATGGAATAGTATCACAAATGCACAGAAATATGTTCTTATAAATATATTGGTGCTAATTTTGCTCCATTATCCTAATATTACTGCTTAAAGCGAAAGGTGACTAAAGCACGTTGCACAAATTTGTCAAATCAGCCTATTCTAATTGGTGAATATGCTTGTTAATTATTCAACAATAAAGATTAATTATCTAGTTGGGGCTATGTTGTTATGTACTTAATGAGACTAGAATAAAAGTTAAAATGAATGTGAGGAAGGTAAGGGAAACGCTTGTGAACACTAAAATTTGTTTTGCATGCTATTATTACTGTTTTAAGCAAATTGTTATGTTGCGTTTCATGCCATTTTTGGAATTTTAAGAATTAATGTTAAGCATTATTATGTCAGCCTTGATAATGACCTTTCTACTGTAATAATTTGGAAATAACATTTAACTCATAAAACACCCCAATTTTTAAAGTTCAAATTACGATTAGTCCTGTTCAGTGATTACTAGCCATCGCATATAGTGTAACTGGTAAGAATTCCTTAAATTTCTGTTACAGTAATAGTAAAAAATTAAACAATTTAAGGGCACCATTTTGCCAACTTAAGGTATCATGGTCTGGAGTTATCGGATGGTCCAGAATTGTCTTTTTTGCAACGTCACTCAACCATTTACCAGTTATAATTTAAGTAATATTTGCTACAAACACACCGTTGATTAAATGATTACTGTAAACTTCAGAAATGGTAAAAAATTTTGAAATTGTTTAGTAAATTCAAAACAACAAAATGAACATTAATTTCCACTATGGCAATATATGAACTTGAAAAAATGTATCGAAAGTAATCCTGACTCTTAATTGCATGTTAATGTTAAATAACATGATGCGGATAAATTGAACAAAATCTATTAGCATTCATATAACAATTCATGAACATGATGTGAAACTTAAAAATTAAATACAGTAAATCCATGTAGGTCACCGTCAAATCATAACAATCAATGAAATGATATATGCTACTTACTACATTTTAATTTAAATACTGCAATTATTTTTAAAGAAAAAACATTATACTCTACTTAAACCACATAGGTAAATCACTTTAAACAGTTTACAGTTTGTCAATATATATATATATATATATATATATATATATATATATATATATATATATATATATATATATATATATATATATATATATAAATGAATGTAAACCTAAGTACAGCTACAGAGGTATTTGTTAAATATAATAATTCTTTACAATGTTATAAAGTAACTAAGATTCTGATTTTTGCTTTAAATTCAAATATTGGACATCTTATAATTAAAAGTCACCACCTTCACTTTCACTATCATCTTCACTCGACTCTCCGACATTGATTACTAGAGGTTTTACCATTTCCTCACCTCTTTTTTGAACGTCCCACCATTGGCTCATTTCCTTTTCAGCGTGTAAAATACACTTTTGCCACAGTTCTCCAGTCAATTGGTTTAATTAATTCTTCCATAGCGATAAAACATTCTCGTCCCTGAAGCCCTGTCTTCCAACGTTTTTGTTGTAATACTGTTTACAATTTGCTCATATTAACTCGATAGGGTTGAATTGGCAGTGATATGGAGGTAAATGTAAAACTTGATGTCCTCATTGATGAGAGATTTCATCAATTGCATATATTTTTGGAACTTGTAAATCCTTGGCAATTTGTAATAATTCCACTTTCAGCATATCATTCGAATGAGGAATGTTGTGTTTTCTTAAAATTGAAGATCTTTCTTCCAACTACTTGAACGTAATTTTTCTACTAATGTAGAATGATAACTAGCATTGTCAAGAATTATCAAACTTGGTTTTTCTAAATTTGGTAAAAGCTGTTCTTGATACCATTTTTGAAATAAATCATATTATCGTGGTAGTCTGCTGTCTTACTTTTGCTGGAAAATACCAATGATGAATTAGGTATAAAACCATCCTTGTTGTCAGCACTCAGTACGATAAAATTAAAATTTATTCGGTTAAAAATATTTTTAACAAATCGGACTATTTTAATTACCGTTTCCCTTCTCCTAGCGGTTTGTTTTTTGTGGTTATCAAATCATTATCATCCTGACCACACCCATCCTTAATCCCACCATGCATATATACGTAATGTATGTATGTATGCTGGGAATCCATGATTGTGGCTGGAGGAGCTCGGAAAGCTCGAGCAGCCCGCCCTTCCCCTTGGGGAGGGAATGAAATACGTGGGCTTTTTCTTTTCCTTTTTTTGACGTTGTCTTTTCTTCTGAGGTGTACTAGGTACACTTTGACTAGCTTCTTGACTTGCAGCAATTTGTGCTTTGGTACGTGTCAACAGTTTTTTGTAATTCTACATGCTTCGGCAGTTTATATGCAATAATTTAGGTATAACAGCTTTTTAATTACAATACTGCCCTGTATAATCGACGTTAGAGGGTAAGTCGTTCAATTTAGATCACGCTCCGCTTCAAAATACCGAACAACATTCATTACATGACCTGGCTTTGACCTTTCAAACATTCGGGAGGTAATGGGTTCCCGTTACCGTCTACCCTGTATGAGTGTGTTTCAGGGGGTTTTCCTCGTACTCATGTAGTGGCATAATCACTACGCATACGCACACCATGTGCGGCTATTTAGCCCAATGCTGGGGTAGTATTTCCCCCCCTCAGAACCCTAACTCCGTTCCTTTCGATCCTATCCTGGCCATACCCATTCTTAATCCCACCATGCATATATATAGCGAGTCCCAGAAGTTATGTCTAAATTCATCTAAGTTCAAGGGTCTAGTTTTGGTAGAAACGCTCGGACACGCCGATTTTTATTTTTGACTGCGGTTTTTTAGTGGTAACATTTTGTATATAGGATGGCCCAAAAATTAGTTACGACCACCAACTTGATTTTGCGAATGGAAACACCTGTTTTTTATTTTATTTTGAATCTGCGTTGAATTCTGAGTTAATCTCATGTACTATGTCCTATACCTATAGTCAACAGATCTCGAGATATTTACGAAAAAAAAAAAATATTGTCTTTATAAAACTATCAAGAACACTTGCAAAATAATCGTATCGAAGGTGATCCATATACAATAGGTACATATTTTCTTTCTGTGGCGTTATCTCAAATCAAAAGTATATGTTGACAGGCCAAACAATCTGGAGATATTGAAAGAGAAAATTAGAAGAGAAGTGCGTGCCATAACACCAGAAGTGGTTGAAAACGTGCAAAGAGAGTTTATTCATCCCCTTGGCTATTATCAAGCCGCAAATGGTGCAAATTTTGAACATTTGATTTGATTTGTTGTTGTGTTTTTTGAATAAATTGTTACTTTTGACAGAAAACAAAGGCCGCCTTCCTTGATACGGTCTTAATTGTTGATCCGTTCAATTGTAAATTCCTCGAGATCTGTTGACTTTAGGTATAGGAAATGGTACATGAGATTTACTCAGAATTCAGGAAATTCAGAAAATGAAATAAAAAACAGGTGTTTCCATTTGACAAAATCAAGTTGGTGGTCGTAACTTATTTTTGGGCCATCCTATATACAAAATTTTACTATTAAAAAACTGCAGTAAAAAATAAAAATTGATGTGTCTGAGCGTTTCTCCAAAAACTAGACCCTTGAACTTTAAATGAATTTACACATAACTTCTGGGACTCACGGTATGTAATGTATGTACGTATGCTGGGAATCCATGATTGTGGCTGAAGGAGCTGGGAAAGCTCAAGCAGACCTCACTACACCTTGGGAAGGGAATGAAATACATGGCCTTTCCTTTTTTTTATTTATACCAGGGGTATATTTGTTATAGATCCCAGTTTAGTAAATACGGTGTCAGAGAAATTATTTAAAAGGAAAATAAAAAAAACTGTTAATTGAAATTGAACCGTATAGCATTCACGAATCTCTTAATAGATAATTTGTAAATTGTTTTGTTTTGTATTTATACCTACAATAATATACCTACATCTGTTTGAACAAGACGGTGTGACGACTCACGCCGCTGGTCAATCGTTGAGAATGGTTAGGGATCATTTTGGTGATAGAGTCATGGCCCAAAAAACAGACTTTAATTATCCTTCAAGTAGCCCGGACCTTACTCACCACGATGCTTATATCTGCAGCATGATGAAAACAGCAATTTTTCTAAACAATCCACTGACTATAATTCCGGAATTAAGAACAGCAATTGTTCACTTCTTCCGAACGTTGTAACGTTTCAAAACATGGTATAAAACCTTCAAGACTGCCTTCAGTTATTCGTTCAACAGAATGGTGGGTATATACAGCATATCATCAGCCATTATAGTAGACTATAACGTTTTTGTTAAATCTGTTAGTATTTAATATAATATATATATATATATATATATATATATATATATATATATATATATATATATATATATATATATATATATATATATATTTTAATTTGACACTATATATTTATGGTCGTACTGTATGTAAAAACCAGGGTAATTCACTTAGAAAGAGGTGATGGTGTTTATTCTCAGTGTATCATTGCGTATCATTTTTAAGTTGTAGTCCGAATGTATTAGGTTTTAAATACATTTATTTAAATAATTGCATAAACGGTACTAATAAACTGGCGTTATTCAATATGATAGAAAGTAGAAGTTAATAATAAATTAATTATTGCACAGCTCAGGGTTTTGCTTGGGTTGCTAATGATTATAATTAAACTATAATTTTAGTTTCTTCTATTTTAGAAACAAAAGGATTTCGTGGTCATTACAGATTGGACCTTGTAACACCAACATGGTTAGTTAGTATAATTTCTATTTTCTGCCCCTAATGTAAAGCTGTTATACTAATCAAAAATGGACTAACAAAAATAACTTATTCATGCGTTTGTTGAGTATACCATCACAATTAGCCAACTACCAGACATGTAACAAACTTTAAATGTTCTGTATTTCTAGCGTAAGGAATAATATTCTTGGTACTATTGGACAAATAACAAGATTTTATACTCCTTTACTTCTTCCAAATATGGTAGCTGTGCTATTACTTACATTTCGCAATCAAATATTAGAGATTGAAGCTACTGGTAGTTGTAGTCTCTTCTTTAATGCAATACAACATGGCATTAAGCCATACTATATTCTCCCTTTCATAAAATTAGCGTCACGTGGATTAAGGTAAGTGCTTAGAAATTTCTTGTGGGCATAATATTATTTTTTTAGCTGGAAAGGTTTTTCGAATTTTTTACCAATGCCTGATTGGCAAATAATAACAGAAGAAGGTAATGATTTTTTATTACTCCCTTTGATTTTGTACATGACAAGTGTTGGATTT
This sequence comes from Vesta saturnalis, assembly GCA_036346205.1. Lineage (NCBI taxonomy): Eukaryota > Metazoa > Arthropoda > Insecta > Coleoptera > Lampyridae > Vesta > Vesta saturnalis. Next base: position 7,079,377 of record JARFJB010001226.1, on the reverse strand, counting down.
GTATGGTTAGCTGCATTAGGATTAGCAATCTCTCTGATTTTTTGTGAATCGACTTTTCACAAATTAGCTTGCAAGTAAGTGTAATTTTTTATATGGACGAATTACTACTTAAATATAGAGTTTTAGCTCGTACAATGACAGGATCTCTAAAATTCTCGGATTGGTTAATAAGTGGCTTTCACAAATTACCTGGAATTGTAGCAATTACTTTAATTATATTAAGTGTAACCACTTGTGGAGGTCTGTCGTTATGTATTGGATGTGTATTTTATTTTCTGAAGCTTACTCAAATGTCACAAGATTATGTTGAGCAGTTAGTATTAAGACTATTAAAGCATTTTGCAAAGAAATTTAAACGAAGTGCTCGACCTCAAGTTGAAGTTAGAGAGGATGATACCGTTACTAATCAAGATGAGGGTAATTCCCATGTAGAAACGGAAGAGGAGAAATCTGAGGTTAACGATAGTATTGAAAAATGTATGGAAGGAAAAGTGGAGGAAATTGTGGAAGGAGAGGATTCTGATCATGAGGACGATGATAATGATAATGGGGAGGTTGCCGAAAATAATAATACTCAAATTCAAGAAACTGTTCAAACAGTTGAAAAATCAGATTCTAGTGGAATATTTTTTCATTTCAGTATATTTATGTTATGGTGTATTGCTGCCGGTCTTAGCATACCTTCAGTTCTAACTTGGGCGCATAACTTTAAGTATGTTTATTAACTGTATACTGGGTTTGTCAGGGTAGCCGTTCATTAGAAGTTTTCGTAGTTAGAAAAAACGTAGAATTTTGAATTTTTGGACTCCAGAGTTATTTAAGATACTCTTTCATTTTAAAATATTTTCAAGGTCATGCCACTTCCGGTTATCCCGGAAGTTGCCATTTACTTCCTTATTTTAAATGGAACACCCGGTATGTTATTTTATTTTTGAATTCCTGACAAAATTTCATAATTAGGTTTTCCTATACCTATTTTCAACTGTTTCTTAGATATCTTGATTCCTTTGAAAATTTAAAAAACTGTGGCCTTATTTTCAACACTGCGTTTTTTACCCATTTTCGACTCGTAGTAAGTGTTTCTGGGCTAGACGGAAGCTCAAAGATGATACTTTCAAAATCTACATTGACAATTGATTTATAAAATACAGGGTGTGCAAAATTTGATGATCAATTACATCATTTTCAAAGTTAAAACAAATTCGTTCTTTAATGTGACACCCTGTATATTATTCGATGATCGGATGTAGAATTTGATTCTGCATTGAATTGCTATAACTTTCCCTACACCTATTTCAAATCCATATTTTCTATTTTAATGTGATTTTTGGCAGAAACTTAAACATCGTTTGTTTTTTGAAACAATATGTGCCATATGCATCTTAACCTCTGCGCTCTAATTGCTCTCACAATGTCTTTTGGACATGTGATAGCTTATTTGCTACTGTATCTATTTTATTAAGCATTCCCTATACGAAAACCCACTCGTTTTTTAGTTAAATTCATCAGAAGTTGTTATTAGACATAGATTTCTAATATTAATAATACCATTTACAACAAATTTTAATATTTAAATGATATTTTTTATAATCGAATTTTTTTTAATACGTTCTTCTACTGTGTTCAAATACGTTCGACATGAAGCCTAAACTAAGGTGAGTAAAAAAACTACCGTTATCATACTTTCTTGGGAAACATAAGATAAGGTATCTTATAGTTGGCCATGGAAAAAAAATGCGTGCTAACTGTCAAATAAATAAACATTAACGTTTTAATTGACGTTTGAACTATAAGTTTTGTTAGTTACGTGTTACTAAATATTATTTTATACTAGGGGAATGCCAAAGAAACTTTTTTCTGGCAAGCCCAATAGGAATAAAATATACAGGTGTTCACTTTAAAAGATATAACTTTTACGTCTAGTTTTGGATAATAATGGGTGGTTTCGGATAAAGACAAACTTAACTAAAAAACGAATGGATTTAGGTATAGGAAATACTTAATAAAATTGATAGGTTGCCGATGAAAAATATAGGGTATTCTATTTGAAAATTTCGAGAAAGTCTACGATTCTTGTTTTGGACCATGCTATACACGACTTCCGATATTTCGTGTAGCCATCTGTATCAACATAAAATAGACCGTATACGTAAAATATCCTACCAAAAATAATTATTAATTTCGTTTGTTTTTGAACGATAAAGAGTGATCAACACATGTCCATTCAGTCAAAGAAATTGTCATATCTTTAAAAGCACTCAGTATAAGATGGTAAAATTTTGTTGAGGTAATGTACGAAGCGAAGAGTGTTCAAATCTGGATTAATATATAGTGTGTTCCATTAAAAATTTATTTTTGTTGTCATGGACTTATGGTCCACCCTGTATTTGTGAAAATATTTTTAAAATGTGCTATCTAGCAAGCATTTTATTGCTCTATTTGAACATTTTTTCACATGCAGGACCCTGTATATGGCCTCTGTGTACGGTAGCCGATAAAACTAACACATAAACTCAACACATTTATTTACATTAATGAAGGTACAAAACACGAAGTACATGTTTACATACAATGCCACATTCGGTCACATTGTCTTAAGTTAAATTCGTGTTGCCTAACATACAGACATTCACTATCTATGAATACTCTGTATTTATCCTCGACAAATCTTACCTTTGAGGAGGTTTTATAAATCTTCCAGATCTAATAGTCAATTGGGTTGCTGGAGCATCATGACTCCCAGAATTTCCACTAGCCTCGGAGTTAGTGATTAATTTTTGAGTGTTAAGAAGACAGACTTGGTACTTCTTCAACCTTATTATTATCTTGATTGTTTGTACACAATTGGAAGTTGAATATTATTATGTGCTACACTACAATTCGTAAATTCATTAACGCCAGTATGTTGTGATTGCTTTTGCACACTTTCGCTGCTGCTTTGATTGACATTTTCTGATATCATTAATATGATACAATTAATGCTCTCATCAATCTGAACACTATAGCTCATACATTGTACAATTTTTTCTTTTTGTCATTGCTTGTTATATTTATTTTTCACATACACAATATTGTTTTCTGAATATAATTACCGAGCTGGTGGCGTAGTGGTGACACGATCTGCTTAGCATTCGGGAGGTAATGGGTTTGATTCCCGTTACCGTCTACCTTGTATGAGGTTTTTTCAAGGGATTTTCCTCATACACATGTAGCGGCATGGTCACTGCGTATATGCACACCATGTGCGGCTGCTTAGGCGAATGCTGGGGTAGTATTTTCCCCCTCAGAACCCTAACTCCGTTCCTTCCGATCCTATCCTGACCACACCCATCCTTAATCCCACCATGATATATACGTAATGTATGTATGTATGCTGGGAATCCATGATTGTGGCTGAAGGAGCTCGGAAAGCTCGAGCAGCCCGCCCTCCCCCTTGAGAGGGAATGAAATACGTGGCCTTTTCCTTTTCCTTTCCTGAATATAATTTGATTTTATTTATAACATCTTGTTGAAGAGGTTTTTGTTTTTTGATCATGGTTTTAATGTCATTCCTAGTTCATGGTCAAATTTTAAAAATACATTCAGCAAGTGACAAGCCTGTACTGGTGTTAGGTGTATTTCTGTGTACAAATAAAAAGTTATCTAATTGATTTAGCATGGCTGTGACATACGTCACATGATTTTATAAATTTTTCTACATCTTCATTGATACCAGGCCACCAGCAGTACAATCTTATAAGCATTTTTGTTCGTACAATTCCAATATGCTGTTCATGAAATAATTGAAGTATATCTTCTTGTAATGATTTTTGAATAACAACCTTGTTTCCTACCAATGAACATCCATTTTCTACAGAAAGTTCTAATTTCTTCTTACAGTAAGATTTCAAATTTTTATCTTTGCATATGTTTGGCCATCTGGATAAAGTAAAATTTACAACTTTGGATAAAATTATATCTTTCTTTGTAGCTATAGATATATTTTCAAAAGTTATTGGAAAACGAATGATAAGCTAATGGAAAATATTGCATCCAAGATCTCTGTTTGACTATTCAAGGGTAATCTTGATAACCCATCAGCATTTGAAATCTAACTACCTTTTTTGTAATGTATGTCATAAATTCTGTGCAGATGATGTAATAGCCCTAGTGATTCGAGCTGCTGTGGTGACCGGAATACTTTTATTTTGTCTAAAAATGTACTGCAGTGGTTAATTTGTGATTCATGTAAATTTTCTATAGTACGTCCCAAAATATCAGAGAGTAATAAATCATCTTAACTGCGACAGGTCAGTGGCGTACTTTAAAAGGCATATATTAGGCTTGTAAAATATAAAAATCTATAATATTTAATACACTGAAATCCCAACCGCACGTTTATGAGTTGTCTGATCTGCAGGCTTAAGTCAAATTTTAAAGTGTCATCTTTTGTTTGCCGTTTACCTGATTGGTCTTTATTTAGCACAATATTTTACAGGCGGCACATTTACAACATCTTCGTTTAAACTAGTCCAGTTTGCTGCTGATTTCTATTTGCCGCTTCCATGCAAAAATACAACACCACTTCACTAATAACATGATTTATTTATTACTCTCGTAACTTATATTTGATGTCTGCTTTAATACAACACACGAACCTGTCACACATCGCATCATCTAAAAATGTTCCAAATTCACATGTTATAGCAACTTCTTCAAGCGAACTACAAATGATGTTTCATTTTCTTCTTGCACTGTTGTATTAAATTTAAATTGTTGAGGAAGAACCAACCGTTTTGGGCAGTAGTGGTCTTTTAACACTGTCACTAACTCAGTATATCCCGTTACACTCAGTAAAACAGGTGTGACCAGATTTTTTAGCATGTTACATCCTTCTTCCTTAATAAAGGTGGTCAAAAATGAGACTTTCTTTACTTTATCGACGTCATTACAAACAAATGTTCTAATCGTTCAATCCAAGACGTGACTTTGGCATTAAAAGGTTCAATATCATCTATTAGAGCCATTTTTGTTAATACACTCACGTGCATGGTACGGCACTAGACTACACATTTTCTTTATCTCAAGAATGTCTTACTTTTCCACTAAAGTAAGTCTTTATTATCGTCACCAAAGTAAATGTTGTGTAAGGTAGCCGATCATACATATTTGCATACAATGGTACATTCGACCATATTGTTTTAAGTTAGATTCCCCTGTTACCTAACCTACAGACATTAACTACCTATGAATACACTGCAGTGACTACCATTTTATTGTAAACACTGAATAACTGTCATATACTCTTGACAAAACAAACCTCCAAAGTTGTCCTGGTAATTAAGTTACCTTATGATGTGTAGATTTTCTTGTGCCCAGTGGTGATTATTTCGGCGAATTATAATTCCTTGCCTGCTGAATTTTCATTCATCAGCCCACATAATCTTATGAAGAAATCTCAGATCTTCATTCATTTTTATGCACAAGAACTTGAAAAAGCCTACTTGTCTTGCCACATCACCAAGACGTAATCCGTACACAGTTATCTCAGAAAAAGATGCATGTTATATTTTCAGTGTGGATTGATGCTCTTGGAATACGCAAATCCAGTGCTGCTGCTGGAGCCGAACTCATGGATAAGCTTGAAAATAAGCTAACACATTTACCTTGTTATTTTCATTATCTATCACGGGCTTTAGATGATTTCCAGTTGCCTTTACACTCCCAGTTGGCATAAAAGGAGCTTCAATTCTTGCAAATTTTCTGGTGGTCATTGCTCGTAGTCCAAATATCATTCGTTAAATACTCTGGATGTTTGTTTAACAATTTGTCCACATTCATCACTCATATAAAAAAAATTTAACAAATAACTATTGGAATTTTTTTCAGTACTCTCCAGTATTCTCCATTATATACTGTACTTGGGAAAATTAACAAAATTACTAAAACTGTGAGTCATTACATAAACAAATCTATGAACTGATACTGCTTGGAAATAAAATCAACATTACTTCGATTTCTGTCACAACCAAGGATTACTAGATAAGAATTTTGGAGTTTCATTGGCTTTTGATGAAAAAGAAAGAATTAACAAAAAAACTGTTAGAAATAGGTATAAGCAAAGAATCAAATTCTGTATCCTACTATCCAGTAATATACAGGGCGTCACATTTGAAAGAGCGGTCTTTTTCAACTTTGAAAATGATGTAATTGGTCATCAAATTTTTGACGCTCTGTATGTGATAAATCGTGAATGTGAATTCCGATAGTAATATTCTTGTTTTTCGGTCTACCCCAGAAGCGCTTATCACCAATCAAAAATGGGTAAAAGGCGCAGTTTTAAACACATGACTACAGCTTTTAAAATTCATAATTTTCAAAAGAATCAAGATATCTAAGAAACAGTTGGAAATAGGTATAGAGAAACTGATGGAACTCATCATGAAATTTTCTCAGGAATTCAAAAATGAAATAATATACCGGGTGTTCTTGTATTTAGAATTCTACTTTTTTTCTAGCCATGAAAACTTCTAATGAACGGCTACCCTGAAAAACCCTATATTGTGAGATATATATATTATATATTTGTTAGGTATAATAGTATGTTACGACCTGATCCATCTTTTGTACCTGGATTAGTTATGTCTGTATGTGCATTACCATTATGGCATATGGATTTGCCAAAAACAAATGTGTAAGTATGCTTTGATTAATGACAGAAGGTGATTCTGTCATATTTCAGTCATTTTGAATTAAAGTGATCTGTGAATGGTGATTGTCAATTCAGTAAATGAAAGTTAATGTGTTTTAGGTATGGATATTCACATGTAGGACAATTGCTTAATATAATGACTGGTATTTGTTTAATTTATGCTTCAGTTTTTCTGAATCGTTTAAATTATATTATAACTTCAGCAATAGCTTTAATTACTATTCATCAAATCCTTGCCCGAAATTATGAGCCAGAAACTGAAGATACTGTAACGGAAGAATCTGCACCTGAGACAGCATACGGGGATGTTAAAACTAAATGGGAATAGATGTTTAGTTTTACAAATTTTTTTAATTTTATATGATGACCTAATGGCAATGAATAAAGAAAGTAACTTAATTGCTACTTTGAATATGTATTATATGTATGTATAATTAATTTTTTCTCTGTGATATATTTATGTCCACACTCATTTCTTGGATAAATATCTCGCATACTTTTTTAATGTCAACATCAGCTTTATACTAATTAATATGTACTCGAATAATACGTACTGTGTATGAGATTGTTTGTTATTAGTATTTTTGATCAAATGTTTTGCATGTTCTGTGATATTTTTGTGTTTGTATCAAATTAAATGGATTGTTTGCGTTTATAATAGTTTAGTATAAATAAATATAATATAAATTGCTGTTTATTTTAGAATATAAAAATTGTATCTGTTTGTAATGTTAAACATTAACAATAATGCAGGAGTAGTATTCACATTTTTGCAAGTACAGTTATTAAGATTAGTACTTCTTCGTGGCTGCACAGTAGTTTATTGCGTATGTTGCATAGTAATCTATTGCATGGTAAGTTATACACAATATTCTTGGAATTCTGATGTTCATTGTGAGGTTTGGTTTTGGTTAGTATTCTCTTGAATGTTCTTGTGGATTTGCAGGCAGTGCGTATCATGTATTTGCACCTATCCTTCGTATTTTGTCTGAGGTACCTGGTATATATGGTATTACTAGTCTGTAGTTCTTTTTCGGTTAACCTTTCCCTGTTTAGTTTAGGTGTTAAGTCGAGGTAGTCATTTTTCTGTGTTTTAGCGATTCTTTATTTTTTTACATACTCTTGTTTTAAGCACATTGTTTCAGCTCTATGGTACAAGCATCTCGCATGCTTAACTTCACACTTTTGTGGTGACTGGAGTTGTAGTGTAGGTACCATCCAGGAATGGCTGTTTTTGTTGCGATTCCAATTGTGAATTTTAATGGGAGTGCGCGGCTATTTAGGTGACCTAGGAATTTATCTAGCTTATGCTTGCCACATTGCCAAACAACGAAAGTATCTATCTAAGCCACATGCTTGGTTTTTCCGTGAATTTGGATATCACATGGTCTTTGCAGTCTTTCATGTATGTATTGCTCACTATGGGTTATTAGTCTTCTACTTGGAAGTACGTTCTAATGCAGGTTGTCAGAAGCCCCATTGTTGTGTTTACTGCGTTAGTCTAACGTTTCATCCCTTTCTGGCCTGCCCCTTATGATAGTGCCTTGTCGCTGGGTGCATTTGTGAATAGGCTCACAATGTGGAAGCTTATCAGTATGCCTTTGTGGTTAAGTTGGAAGTTTCTGAGTGAATTCACATATGGAAAACTTTGAAGACCAAGCGATATCCGTATTCACGGAAAAACCAAGGATCTGATTAGGATACCTAGTTTGGCAACATGGCAGGCATATCTGGAGAAATTCCTAGATCATCTAAATAGCCACTCGCCCTCCATAAAGTTCCCAATGGAATTTTAGTCGGAACAAAAACTGCCATTCCTGGAATTACAACCCTTTCACGGCAGGTGTATACAGGAAACCCACCTACCCGGGGAGGTACCTACATTACAACTCAGCACAAAAGTGTAAAGTTAGACGTGACAAGATCTTTGTACGATAGAACTGAAAGAATGTGCTCGAAGGGGATCTAAAAAAAGAAAATATTGGTAAAATACTCAAAGATAATGGCTACCCCAATCTAACAAGAAACCTAAACAGGGTAAGGGTATCCGAAAAAGAAGAACCTAAATACATAGCAGTAATAACATATATACCAGGTACCTCGGGCAAAATACAAAGGATAGGCAGCAAATACAAGATCTTCAAGAATGCTCAGGGGAATACTAACCAAACTACACAATAAAGGCCAGAATTCTAAGAATTGCGTGTACAACCTACCATGCGAATACGGTAGATCATACATAAAAGAAAGCCGTAGACCTCTCAAAGTTAGAACTTGCAAACACAAGAATAACCCCCGCAAGGGCGAAACAGGAAGAGCAAAAATCGCCGAACATGTTGAACGAGGACCACCGATTCCAATGGGATAACATACAGATAGTGGCAAAGGACGAGAATACAACTCGCCGAAAACTCAAAACAAGCCGCTTACATCGCACTGACAGAAAATTCGATAAGCCAAGCTAGTATAGAAATGAAACCCATGTAGATCCTAATAATGCTCGAAAAACTTAGGCGCAATACACCTGCGCAATATACATTATTTGCAATAATCCAAATTCAAGAACAAAACAATCGCTAAGTGATTAAGTGTTACATCATGTGGGGCAGGTAAACAATGAAACTACTCAAATTAAAATTAACGAGCTTTGCGTAATGGTGGTTCAACCCGTTATTATACTATTGTGAGAAAGAACCACCAACAAAACCCACTGTTCATAAATAAGTAATTGCACAAGTACATTAATAAATCAAATAACACAAACAAAAATAACGAAAGGGTTAAATATATAACAAAACACCATTAAATCAGGTTAAAGTGCTTACAAAATTATAACATTAACAGACAAACAAGTAAAAACCAGTTTAGTTACACATAAACACAATAAAAAAAACCCGTAGTCACACCCACAATTGTCATAAATAATCAGAATAAAAATCGTAATACCAAACATGAGGCCCTTTAAAACCAACTATGCCGGTCTTTAAATAAATAAGCACATAAAACAAGGTAAATTACAGTACATATAAAATATAACAACAACAGTAAAATTGCACAGGTGATAATAAGCTAAAGGCAAGGACAAAAGAAAATAGACAAGGAGTTTGCACGTACACAATTGTTTAGTGACTACTAAAGCACAATATACATACGAAAAATTACAATAAATTACAGGCAAACAATTCTATTTAACAAACTGACACAAAAGAACTCATTAAACAAAGCCTTACATGGGTAAGTTACCGGTATATAAATTTGAGTTAGTAAAATACAGCGCCTCGTTCTCAGGTTACACATTCATCTATGCAACAATAAAAACAAATTCGAGGTGTTTAATGTCATCTGCACCCAGGAGTATGTACCCACTTGGTAATCGCCTGTTACAATTAATAACCAAGCGGTATTCTGTACCCGTTTCGCCCACGACCACCTTTACACAAATATAAACAACAATGCTAATTCACACAAATACATGAGTGAGGGAGCCCTGTACTGTCTTATTTTAGCAGATTTCAGCTTAATGAGTCTGAGTGCAAATGAGATACCTTTGCAAGGCAATGCTCGATTTATAATACGTGGAATTATTTGCTGCCAGTCTTAATTTATATAAAAATACCTACTTACACTTGAATTTCCTTTAATTGATCACAGACTCAAATCGTTAACATACGCGGTTTAACTTCAAAAAGGGTGACTGTTATTTATAGATTAATATTTGCAAAACACATTAAAACTGATACCCGAAAGAAAAGACAAAGTAGCGTTGGCTAATTCAAAAGAAAATGTACACGTAAGAAATATTTTAAACCCAAGCTGTTTATAAAGAAGGCATTTAATTAACTCTATCGATCTGGCTCGATCGATACTCTAACTGTCGCCCTTTTTCCCTCGATTGCAAACTACCTACCCGCAATCAACCCCCATTTTTCAAAAGTAATAAAAAAACAAAAAGTTATGTTGGAACAGTTTCATATTAATCATTGAACGACATCTTAATTTTAAAAATATGCATTCGTCCGTAACAAGCGCTACATTTAGGTCTCCAGTTTTACCGTACCAAACAAAGACGTCTTTGATTGCAGTATGTACCGACGTAATTGATTACTAACTAGTGACATTTTTACATCAAGAATGTACACAAAAGAATTTCTAATGATTCGTTACTTCCCTTCAGTAAAGCAGCTTTTAACCATACACCTGCTAGTCAAACCTCCAACACATGTTTTTCAACCCTTGGCCAAATATTAGTTACAAAAATAAAATATCCCGAAAACTATGCCCAAATAACGACTTAATATTTAATAAAATACGTTAAACCCCATTAATTAACTTTCCTATCGCGGTAACAATTTCGATTTACATAATGTTCGTTGCAATAATAAAATTTTCGCAGTCCGCTACCTACAATATACATATATATATATATATATATATATATATATATATATATATATATATATATATATATATATATCACACACACACACACACACACACACACACACACACACACACACACCCACACACAGGGTGCGGCATTAGTGCGTCGAAGTACGATATATCCGTTATTAAAGGAGATATCAAAAAAAGTTCGTTACAAAAATTATAGACAACTTCACATTATAAAATTATTTTCGTATTTACAGGGTGTTACATAATACCAGGGTGAACCAAACATATAGGGTTTCATTACGTTATACAGGGTATTTCAAAAGTTATGGTCAATTGTACACGAAAATCATTCTCGTTTCAACGTCCTGCATACTCTGGACAGAACAACCTAACGATAATTTTTTTCCAGGTATAACTTTTTGACATTGGTACAGTGTTACGAGAAAGTGCTATTTCTTTATTATCGCACCAATTGAATATAGAGCGAGCCTAAACTCGAACACTTCAGAAGGGCATTGAACTGTTATGTCGGGAAATTTGAAACAGTGGGGCCCGTATCCCATATTCCGTTAGGACTTATACACTTGTCGCAGAATCTTAGCTCCACGGCCAGTTTGAAACTTGCTAAACATTTAAACAATTATTAAGTTAGCTGCATTGCCAACTTAACCCTACACTTCTCAATTTTTTTTTTTTTACGAAAAAATGTAATTTCAATTCGTTCTATTGTAAGGATAGGCGAAAAAATGATAAAAAAATTCTATAGTCCTTATTTTGTTTTATTTTCGTAGTAAATTAGTTGTATCAAATTTGATACATTATGTATTTCGGAACAAATTTTTCAAGGATTATGAAAACTAACAAAACAATTATTATTTTTATTCAGACATAAATGAATACCACATTTTGAGCACTTTAAATAGGAAAATGATTTTCAAGATGGATATTTACATCTTTGTCTGACATCATCATAGGTAGGCCACTGGCTCATAGAGACGGTTCTGACGTCCTTTGGAGGAACATGGGAAAACACAGTTGACTTTTTTTTCTTTGCAACAAGCATATTTTCGACCGAATCCTTGGATGGTCTACCTCGTTTTTGGTTTCCATTTTGGACCTTACAAATTCTGTTATTTCTAGTCGAACATCAACCTGTGACAGAACTTGTTTGTTAATTCTCTTGTGAAGCAGCCGCCATGTATTTACCAAGGTCATATCGACTAAATGATAAAAAAGGCGAATATACCATTTCTTAGATCTTATTTTTATTTTATTCCTGCCGATATAACTGTCCATAGCATCAACACCTCCCATGTGAGCATTGTATTCAGGGACTAAGCTTGGACACTCAATACTAATATATTCTTTCGTTTTTCTGTTCTATCGTCTCACTTCCTTTGGAGGCATTTTTCCTTTAAATGTTGACAGAAAAAGTTACTGGCTTATCATCTAGCCATACTACAGATGATATGTCAACTCGGTCTATATTGCAGACATATTCATGCGAAGTGCCTTTAGGTTCTTTTTTCAATTCTTTATCCGTTGGGAGTTTGCAGTTGGGAATTCTGGGGCGCCGAGCTGTCCCCAAAGAGAAAATGCCTACGTTTCCTAAATAAACGAGAAGCGGAACTGACGTATAAAAATTTTCAAAGTAGACTCTGTATTTTTGATTTGGTGGTAAAATTCTGCACAGTCTGACAACAATATTCGCGCTGCTTCCTAGATCTGGCTCATCAGGTAAGCGGAATCTCATATTATTTTCGTCACCAGTGTATATTTCAAAATTGTATGAGAATCCGTCTGTACCGCACAGAACATATAGTTTGTAACCCCATTTGTGTGGCTTCGCTGGAAGATACTGCTTTAGATGATGGCGAGCTTTTGTTGCACAAAGTTGCTCATCGACAGAAAGGCATTTATCTAGAGCCACCGACTGAAACTGAGTGTTCAAAGCATCAATGATCGGTCTCAATTTATGTAAGCGGTCATGGTCAGGGTTTTCACGGGGTAACATTTCATTATTGTCATTAAAATGCAAGTTTTTTCTAATGAATTCAAAACGATTTTGGCTCATGGTACTTTTTATCTGTGGTAAACCTAGTTTTGTAGACCAGTAACTACTTGTATTCGGCATATGTACAACTAACATGTACATACAAACACCTAAGAACTGTTTTATGTCAGTTGCTGATAATATTGCCGGTTTGTTTGGATTTTGTTGGGTCGAGTATAACTTTGACCCATTGGCAATTTCTATGAACAGACTCTCGGCAAAAAAATATTTAAACACTTCGTAAGCTGCTTCAAGTTCAGATATCGAACCCGAAAGCTTCGTATTCCCTTGAAATGATAAAGCTTCATCACGCAATATCAGATTCTGTTTATTCTGCGAAATTTTAGAGAATTTCTTACGTAAGTCACCTAGCTGTTGTTCCGGCATATTATATGGTTCATCCGAAGAATTTGATGTTTGACTGGTCGAAGATTCCCCTAATTGGGTAATGTCCCCTTGTTAATTTTCTTGAAAAATTATGGTACCATCTTCAAATTCCAGAGGTAGTTGTTCTATATTGATTCTTTCAATCTTTTCAGAATCACTGTCACACCTTTCATTGTCAGAATGAAAGTCAAGATTATCCTCACTGTCCGACAAACGAGCAATAGCATCCTCTAATTCTTTTTGCTTGAGAGGACATTTTCTGTCCCATGTTTTAGCCATCTGTAATGAAAAAAATAATACTTAGCCAGCAGAACATGCACAAACAATTTTATCACGTTCAATTCAAAGATGCAGTATGTATCAAATTTGATACGACTGATATTACGTCGAATATAATTATATCACAGGGTAAAAATGAATAAGATTATATAGTATGGGATACATCTTACCTTTATCAAAGAAAAAATACAGCTTTTATAATTTTACAACACGAAATTCAAGAGAATACACGAATCTAAATCACCACGCACTGTATATGATGTCGACTACGTAATATCTAAGAATGTTAACAAGTTGCAGATCGTATTAGCGCGAAAATGTATAGTGAATCTTAGTTTGTCTTACAATAAGGATGTATCAAATCTGATACTGTGCGTGATGTGTGCGAAATTACTGAGTATATAACTTTAGTTGAAGTTTATTTAGTTGTATCTGATTTGACACAAGAGGCAGTGTAGGGTTAAGTTACGTATTGTTGATAAATTAACAGGTTGAAACTTACTACAACAAAACAGAAATGTTTTTATTCACTCAATTTTATCATCACACAACATAGTAATTATAATAAAACTGTTTTTTCTAAACCAATATTAAATTGGTTGTTTTGCCTAATGGCCCTAAAGAACGCCTTGAAACATGTTTACTCTTCAATTGCAACGGGCGTAGTACCCTTAGATACTACTTTTGTTTAATTAACCCGCTCCAAAGAATAAAATTTGAGTTCTTTTAGACTTTTCTATAATTTTAACATTATTGAATAAAATTTAATACCTGAGATGACTATTTTTTATTATGTTTTATTAAAATTTAATGGTTTCAACTTATAAAGATGTCATTTAGTAGTTTTTTTACTTCGCTTGCTAATTAATTTCGGTTTGCGTAAATGAATTTTAAGATGTACATTTACTAATGCCTTTTCTAATTGATTGCGACGACTAGCTCAAGTTAATACAAACAAACGATTTCTGTTATCATTGACCAAAGTTATGCTCATTTCGATTTATTTATATGGACTCCTATTGAGTTGACTTCTTTCTGCATTTATATATTCAATATTGTATAAGCTCTTGATAATAATAATCTTTGGCAATAAAAGTAAATCAAACGTTATACTCATTTAATTAAATTCTAAATCCGAACGAAAATGCATCAATATGTTGTTTACAAACATACATAAAATCAAACCTATATCTACAATAACCTTCTTAAAACTAACATAACAAATAAAATCTTTATAAAAACTAAACGATTGTGTTCATTTAATTGTGCCAGTCAAATGTAAAAGTTCGAGAAATCAAACACAAAAAAGTTTTATTTATTAACACAAACAAAAAAGGTTCTTACTTATTTTCGTTGCAAAGCTGATGATGTTAGACGTTAGACTGCTACTCCGATGATGTTACTTGCCGGCACTCTGCAACCGTTTCTCTATTGTTGTCCTTATCTTTTCTTATACTTCTGTGTAGTTGATTACGCTTCTAATTTTCTTCCATCAGTTAGTGATTATAGTAAATAATTGTTCGATGTATTTACACTGTACAGTTTTTAATTAATTGTTCAGTTTTAATCACAAATCGCATGCGCTACCAACTGCAAGCGAGCTACGGAAAGCTATATTTTCATTATCACTGTTGTTAGTTATTATACTTTATATACCGATCTATTAATTGGATCGATTGTCTTGTTGTACATTCATCACTCGCTATCCAAACATCAACTTGGAACACTTTCGACACGCACTTGAAACGCTATTGTAAACTATTACGCAACATTTTTATTGTTGCCAACTTGCCGATATTTGCACTTTTTATTATTTTAATAAGGAAAGTAATTTCCTATTTCCTCCCTATCACAGTTAATTAATTCTTATTCGCAATTTTCACACTTTATAGGGTAGCGTGACTATACAATGTCACTTAGACTGCGGCGTCCATCTATCGACAACTATCAACTCGGATCGCTTATTTTATGCTACTCCTTTTGTTCGCTTTCTTTTCGCGATTGTTTCTGATCGCTAACTGTATGTGACTGTTTTAAAAACTGCACATCATTATTATGACAGCGTCATTCTCTTCATGCACTTGCAAATCCCGCATATTTTAAATATTTTCAAATTGAATAACTAGATAACTTATTGAAGCAAACTCAAGCTTTTGATCTTAAGATTAATTACATTTAAATACAAATAAACAATAACCATTTCTTTATCTAGAAAAATAATATATAAATATCCAATCTCGTATAATTTAGCGCGAAATTTTGATTTTTCTAAAGCTCCCGTTACACAATCCCTCATTATATTGCTGTATACGGCGGCCCTCAGACTTAAAACTTATGGTAACGCTTAGGTAGCACACATTTAAATTCCTCCAGCTACACTAAAACCCTCTCGCCGTACTTTGTTGATATGATGTCCAAATTGAATATCTTGTATTCTATCCCTGTCTCGTAAATCTATAGTTACGCTTATAGTCTACAATTATGTAAACATTCAAAACAAGCATAGTAGAAAGATTGATTATAAATAAATATTATTATTAAAACTTGAAAACAACGAATGACAGAAAATATTAAAACAAGATATAATACCTGCCTTTGATTGTTGGTGGCATGCTTGTCTGAATGGAATTTGGCCGAGTCGCTCTCTTTTTTTTTCTCTACTGGCCACCCATAGAGTGTGATGCTAACACTGAATACATTTAAAAATAGTAATACTTTTGTACTGTAAAATACCTACGTCACTACGAGTCGTCACTTTCTTATAACCAAGTGTTAATTACTTGACATTTTTCTGTAAGCGTAGAGTAAAAATTTCACTAATCACGAAATCATCTTGTTGTTAAATAGGAATTTTAGAAAACCACGTTTCACACAAGGTTAAAATTATTAGGTCGTTAGAAGGAAAAACCCGAATGAGTTTTATACGTTTACAATTGTAATAAGTTTTAACGATGCGAAATATTTGAAAACATTTGTTAATAATAAATAACACATATGTAGTAGGTACATTCACTTTTATTTTTTTTTTATAATATATATATATATATATATATATATATATATATATATATATATATATATATATATAAACACATACACACACACACACACACACACACACACACACACACACACACACACAGGTATGCAAAAACATTATTGCGGGTCTGACTTATAATAAGCTAGAAAGAAACCTAATAAGCGTTATATGAGTGTGAGAGAGACATAACCCTACCGATGTTGCCACTTGTACATATTTGCATGTAGGAACAAAATATGAACTACATAAGTCTCCTTCAATCTAGTTTCAACATTTCTAACGAAACGAAAGCAATTAAGATGAGTCGCGTGTTCCTTGAAACTACACTCAGACGCAAAAAAAAACGCAACAAGTTAATATGTTGGTAAATTCAAAGTCTTGTAGTTTTTTTATTTTTAATCCAATTTTCATATTATTTTCTGCAAACTGGAGATAAAATGACTAATTTCAATTTGGATCTCCATTCTTTTGTTAAATGCTTGCATTTTAGTCATTATACAGGGTTAATTCAAAGGTTGTTATACAGCCCTAATTTTAAAACACCCTGTGGAATAATTTCGTAACTAAATTCTTCCAAAATACGCATCTCTGTTGAGAACCATTCCATTCCTACGTTCTGGTTTTTGACTTATGCCTTTAAGTGTAATAAAAAGGCAAGAATATATTGTTAAGTTTTAATAAACACTTACAATTTACATAAAAAAAATTGGAAAATTTATTTATTTCAGTTAACTAAACTAACCTAAAGAAACAACAACAAATTTATCTCAATATTTTATAACTGCCTGCAGGAGTCGATTCATTTACGAATAGCAGCTTGAGGAGTATTTATCCATTCCTCGAGAAGGGCTAAACGAAGGTCATTTACCGTAGCTGGAGCTACTTCGCGATCTCTGACTCGCTTACCAAGCATGTCCCACACATGATCTATGGGATTAAGATCAGGCAAATATGCTAGCCAGTTTATTTTGTTAATACCTACATCCACGAGGTATTGTGTAACACATTGCGGTATGAGGCCGCGCATTATCCTGCATTAGGATAAAGCCATCGCCGATAAATTCACTAAAAGGTACAACGTAATCGATTAATTTTCAATGTATCGGTAGGCAGTCAGTAGTGCATCAACAACCATCAAGTCACTTCTGCAGGTCTCCCTGGTTATTCCTGCCCACACCATTACTGAACCTCTTCCATAACTCAGACGAGGGCTGAACGTGCACTCTGAAAATCTTTCTCCATTCCTTCTCCATACTCTTTTCCGTCTATCTGGAGAATGTAAACAAAATTTGGATTCATCAGTAAAAGAACATTTTTCCATTGTCCTAAGTTCCAATGTAAATGTTCATTGGTAAATTGTAGTCTAGCTACTCGGTGACGCGGAAGTGATTTGGGTCCACTTGCTGGTCTGCAAGCGTACAAATCAAACTCTTTCAATCTTCGGCGAACTGTCCATACACTAATATTTGTATTTCGGACTGCTTGGAGTTGATTTCTTGACTCTTGATGTTAAATAACGATTCCGTAAAGTTGCAATTTGAAGAAATCTATCAACAGCAGTAGTTCTTCGTTTTCTGGCACTACCTGCCCTACGCTTATTTCTACCAGTTTGTCTAAAACGTTCGACCACTCTCCACTCTTTTCATGGTAGAGCGATTAACACCAAGGATTCTTGCAACAAATGCATAATTACGGCCATCTTCAACAAGACCAACAGCTTTTGCGGAATTTTCAGCACAAAACCATAGGTCTTGCGTAAACAAACGTAAATAAATATACTGTCAATTGCGAATTTATTACATGGTTCGATTACTACCCGTAAGAAGAACCAAGAAGAAACTTACGATCGAGCTACAAACAAGAACATTTACATTGATAGTATAACTTAAGTTTAAGGTTTAACTTTAACATTATCATTCTTATTGAAAAACCAACTATTTTTAAAAATGAACAGAATACACTTTTTCCAAAACTCTACTTTATAAGATTTTCGA
This sequence comes from Vesta saturnalis, assembly GCA_036346205.1. Lineage (NCBI taxonomy): Eukaryota > Metazoa > Arthropoda > Insecta > Coleoptera > Lampyridae > Vesta > Vesta saturnalis. The sequence continues at coordinate 7,060,541 of JARFJB010001226.1, read as the reverse complement.
AAAGACCCCCACCTTGCGCAAAGCAGTAACATTTCTTGGGTGATGCGGTTTAAAGAGTCTGTAATTTTGACACGAGTTCGTCCAAATTGTTAGCACCTTCATTCCTGTGCCCATAAATTTGCTGGGATACGTATCCTTAAACAAAAAAGTCGTTCGTCGCGATATCAGGTGAGCGAGGAGGATATTTAATAGTACCTTTTCTACTCTGAAAGCTCCGAGTCACCCGACTTGCAATTTCCTCAATACCACCTTCACTCTAACTTTCGATATAAAGGAGGCGTATGTGCCTACATCAAGGACAGAATTGCTTGCAAGAGGGTTTCTTCTTTAGAAAATAAAAATTTTGACGTGATTTGGTTTAAACATTCTGGTCCTAATTTTGTGAAATTCTACTGTTGCATTTATAGGTCTCCTAATGACAGTAACTTTCAAGACTTCTTCGATTACCTTAGTATGAAAGTTGACTATCTCCTGTCTCAGTTTACATCTTGCGATATCTCAATTTCATCTACTACAAATCCCGCTGGTTATAGTGCAGAAATGATTTCTGAACCCACAAGAATCCCTGATAACTCTAACCATACTCCACATCTTCTAGATCTCTCTCTTACATCAAACCCTCTTGTTTATAAAACTTCCGTTCTTTCGCCTTTAGGTCTTTCCGACCATTGTCTAATAGAAATAATTTCTACTGTACTTAATCCACTGTTGTTCGCAAAACCGATAGAACCTTGTGGTGTTTTAAGTCAGCTCGATGGAGTAATTTACGGGATTTCTTTGCAACCTTTCCATGGCGTGAAAATTGTTTTAAGGTCCTCTTCTTCGGACATCGCTCTTTCAGTATCTGAAGTTATCCTCATGGGAATGGAGTTATACATTCCCAAAAAACAGTACCGTATAGGTCATTCACGTTTCAAACCCTGGTTCAATATGGCTTGTGCTGATGCAATATCCTTAAAAAATAAATATAACATTGAATGGAAATCTAATAAATCGGGCGACAGTCATGTAGAATACGTTGGTGCTAGAAATATCTGCAAAAGTGAAATCATAAAAACTAAAAAGTTGTGCGAGCAACGAAAATGCAATGAACTAGCTACATCTCCTTTAGGCAGTCGTAAATTTTGGTTTTAGCTAAAGCCATTAGTAAAAACTTTGGAACATCTAAATTTCCCCCCTTAACATCTATTGACGGATCGGTAGTTGTTGATTCTGTAGACAAAGCCAATGTTTTTATGGATTTGTTTGCATTAAACTCATGTCTCAATGATTCTGGAAAAGATGTGCCCCTAGTCAACTTTTCTTCATACGCTATGAAACCAATTCATTTTCGGTACAAGCTCTTGTAATCGATCATCAGTAGGCTTGATCTCAATAAGGCGACTGGTCCAGACGGTATCCCAGCTATTGTCTTAAAGAAATGTTCCCCCGAACTAGGACCAGTCCTATCTAAGCTCTATACGATATCTATGTCTTCTGGGGAATTCCCTTCATCATGGAAGTTAGCAAATGTTCAACCTATTCCCAAAAAAGGGGATAAGACCGATCCGTCAAACTACCGACCAATTGCCATCACCTCAATTTTGTCTAAAATCATGGAAACAGCCATCAATCAGCAACTGCTCACGTTCTTTGAAACTAACAAACTCCTTAGTGACCACCAATATGGGTTTAGGCAAAGTCGTTCAACAGGCGATCTTCTTTCATATGTGACCCAAGTTTGGAACAATACAGTAGAGCAGTCCGGTGAAACAGTTGCAGTCGCTTTAGATATCTCAAAGGCATTTGACCAAGTTTGGCATAAGTGTTTACTTGCCAAACTCACCTCGTTTGGGTTAAATGATACGCTCATCAACTGGGTTTCTAGTTTCCTTGATAAAAGACGAATACGTGTCGTAGTTGATGGCTTTTTTCCAAAAGAAGTTAGCATTAATGCGGGCGTACCACAGGCATCCGTTATAGCGCCTACACTTTTTCTGCTGTACATAAATGACCTTATTTCTTCAACAACTAACCCCATCCATTGCTTTGCTGACGATAGCACTCTTCACTGTAGTGCATCTCAGTCTACTCATAGTGATAATTCACATTCTATGTCAAATCAAGAAATTAAAGCTGAAATGGCAAATTCAATCAACAAAGACATTCAACGTATTCTCGAATGGGGAAGCAATAATCTAGTTAAATTTAATGCTAACAAAACCCAGTGTTGCCTTGTGTCCGCCAAAAAAGATCGATCATTTCCTCTTGTAAGTATGAATGGCTCAGTTCTTAAGTTTTCAGACTCTATTACTCTATTGGGTATGACTGTATCTTCAAATCTCTCATGGGTTGACCATCTTCTGTCAGCTACCAAAACAGCTGCTCGTAAAATAGGATTTTTGTACAGATCTAAGCAGTACTTTACCTCTCGAAAAACTCCTTCTGCTGTGTAAGGCCCAAATTCGGCCTCATCTGGAATATAATTCTCACCTCTCGGTTAGTGCTCCCCAATACGCTCTCGATATCGTTGATCGTATTCAAAAGAGAGCGATTAGGCTTATAAATGACCCGTCCATAACTTCTCACATACTGTTCCTTGAGCATAGTTCTTTCTTTGTATTATCGTTATTACAACGGGTATTGTGCTGCTGAATTATATTCTTTGATACCATCTCGGGCTATCTTTACGAGAAACACTCGGTTCGCTCATTCACATCATCAGTATGCAGTACAAATCTCCACTTGTCGTACCAAACGGGCGCAATCCACTTTTTTCTACACGGCAAACTCTGGAATGATCACCCTATTTCCTGTTTTCCTCTCACTTATGATATGAGAAAATTTAAGGTAGCTGTTCAAAGGCATCTATTGGCAATTCATTATCCCTCTATCCATCCTCCTAAGTGTTCCTGAGTGCTTTAGCACGATAGGCCAAATCATAAAAATAGGGAACGTTTCAAAGCAAAAAGCAAATCTGCCCATTATTTCTTGTGCAGTGCTTTCTGTATAATATCATTTAGTAATATGTATTTTTTCGTCAGTGGAATACATGGGTATTGTGTCGGACTTGCAAAAACACTGATTTTCAATTCTCGTTGACAGTAGCAATGAAATGTGTGATTGATACTAGCCTATTCAAAAGACGCATGTATGGCATCAGCGCTTTTAGTTTGTTGTGTATTCTGTCTCACTTAGCATGTGAACTGATTGTAGTGTCCTTTTTTTACGTATTATATGTCAGACCCGCGGTAATATTTTTCCATACCTGTAGATACATATCCATTATGAGTCTTTTTCTTTCATAATAATTTATTTAAAATATTTGCTTAAAAAAACACACATTGTGAAAAAGTTTACAAAGATTGCCGTTTTCAATTAAATTAGATGGAAATATTTCTATAAATTGATTCAAAGGTACATCATTAAGCTTAAAAAGTAAGAATAAAGTGAAATAATTTCCACAAAAGTCTGAAAGGTAGCTTGGAATTACAATTTTATTATAAACGAAAGAAGATGAATTGTTTTTCAAAAATTTTAAATGAGCTCCTTCAAGTCTTCTACCATATGCATCGAGGTATTCAGCTTACCCGTTTTTTATGAATATAAATTGCGGTCCAGTGCTGCCCTGGTTTGTTCGAAGGGTTTGTGTTGAGAATAAAGACACAGCGTCTTGGTACACATTTGTGTAGCTCATTAGAAGAACAAATAATGCGTTGAACATTCTTCGAAGGTGGTATCAGGTGTAGAGCCTGATGTAGCTGAACAGTGTTCATCTTTAGAATTTTAATTTTCCTACTGATAAAAAATTAGGGCGTTTTCTTGCGTACACATAGGTGTTTCAATGCGATGGTTTAAACATCGAAAAGAATACTGTGTACTATGTGCTTATCTTCAATTTCTACTGAAGAAGGCACATCCATAACTAAAAAAGTTGCAAAAAGGATTCTGTGGGTGTAGATGGCATACCTTGTTCACTACTTAAGAATATTACAGATGAAATTGCTTCCACATTAACCTTATTAATTAATGAATCGTTTTGACAGGGTGTATATTCCAGTTTTCTGAAAATAGCCAAGGTTGTAATATTACATAAGTAACATGAGCACTCTAAGGTGAAAAATTACAGAGCGGTATCCGTGATTTCAGTTTTTTTCCAAAATATATGAATCTGCTTTCTGTAGTAGCTTACTTGCTTTTTTAAATGTAAGTGGACTTCTGTCAAGTAGACAATTTGGATTTAAAAAAATGTGGCTCTACTCAAGATACAATTGTATCTGTTATTAACCATATTTTCATCATACTGGACAGGAGAGATACGGTAATTTCTTGACTTTACTAGAGCTTTTGAAACGGTATGGATATAAAATTATTACCTGCAAAACTAGATTTCTATGTTATAAGAGGGGTTGCAAAATATTGGATTTCCTCATTTTGAGTGGAAGAAGCCAGAAAGTTGTATTAAATATAAATGGTCGGAATTATTCATCAAACATTAGAAGTATAAATGTGTTCCACAAGAAAGCACATTTACCCCGATACTTTTTAAAAATGACGGTGCAGATTAAAGAACTTGGTTATGTCACCTTGTACGCAGATGATTGATCCTCAATAATATCAGCTGCTGATGTTAACAATTTGTCTATTAGTGTTGACTTGTCAGCAATGGCTATGCAATAACTTAACTTAACCATCACGCCATTCCCTTGCGGGGTATCCAAAACAATACCTGCTTCTTATTTATTTTTCATTTACAACCTTTCTCCATGCTTTCCTATCTCCGCATACCTTCCTAGTTTCCGCAAGGTTCATACATTGTCTCTGACATGTCCTTTTATTTTTAAAACTCCTTACCTTTCTTTCTCTTATCACACATTCAGCCTAAGTTTACGCGGCCTTACATCTAACCTCACCCACGTATATTTGCTTCGTTAATCTTGCGTTGTTCATTCTCTCAATGTGACCAAACCAAGGTAATGTACTACTTTCATAACTATCCACCATCGCCTTTTCCTCGCTACACTCCGTCATAATACACTCATTCTTTATCTTATTCCTTCTCGTTTTACTATATACGCTTCTCAGGAATCTCAATCTACGGCATTTATTGTTCTTTTCTTCTGTGCATGTGTAAGGGATTACGGTGGTGGCAAGTGAAGCTTGCCCTCAACGAAGTCCAACATAAAAATTAAGACTTTTTTGGAAAAAAAAATTAAATTTTATTAATTTTTACGATATTTATTATTATGTAATACTCTTGGACGGTTGCGGACAGCGGTCGTTTGCTCCAGGGTTTAGAATACGGATTCGGGCGACACCCAAGGATAAACTATCGTTCAAGCGGTCTTTGGGTCCACTTCTGAACGTCTACGGCTACCGAAACGGCTGCGTCGGGTTTCCCAGTAGAAGATACAATTCAGGGTCTAATCCTTATGATAGAAGATGTACCTAAAACTCAATTAGTATGGACGGAAAGAGGATACGGTAGTTGACCAACAAAATTCCTTCACCAATGATAGATCAAAATGAATGATTCTTAATAAATATGATCTCTGTGAATTTATTTAAATTTCACTGATTACGGTTTAATTAAAATAGTGTTCGGTAGCAAAGTAATTTCCTTGCTACTTATCGAAACAAATTAACTAGGTTTCGAAGTTAGTTACAGAGCGAGTCTTTATTAAGTTTAATTAGATTAATCAATTGTTAAACTACTCTTCACCTCATATTCATCAGTAAACTTTGTTTCGTCTATTCGTAACACAGTGAGAACGAAAAGAAGATCATTTTGGCAAAAGCACTTTATAACGTATAAATTTCATCAACGTAAATACTTACTCGTATTTTATTCAAAATTATACAAGAGGTAGACAACACACATTACGTGTAACGTGAAGTTGTATTTTTCAAGTTACAATTTTTACATTTAAAGGAGATATGTACGCCACCTGTTAACGGGTGGTTGAATCATGAAATGTCGTAACTACTCTACTACAGTTTTTTTTGATAATCGATAGAAATATCGGTAGATTTGGTTAGATAAAGGATCGATAACGGCTTCTTTTCCTTTTTTCGTGCGCCATTTTGATGAAATAGTGAAGATTTCTTGCTAAAAATCGAAACTATTTCGAATGTATTCGAAGAATTCAGCTAGCAATAAACATACTTGGATTCTTTTCTATGAATTCCTATATAACGTTGGTGTTGCTAGCAGTTATTTGCGGACAAAAAATTTTCATTTGTTTCATTATCAATTTGGCGTACACACCAAACCATTAAACCAGTTACGGATTCTGTTAGTCATTGGCGGAAGGCATTTGAACAGTCGTGTACCCTATCAACACCTTAGGGCAGTATTTATGGTACTATACTTCGGTGTTTATAACTCGGAAATGGTAATCCGATTGTGACGTTAACTCTATATATCTACTTCGTGGATGCTCCCTCAATATTTTCATGCTGTTAGCTACACTCACTTGACTACGGAAGCAATATTATTAGGGTAACAGGTTACACCCTACAACAGGTCAGAAAGTTAACATTAATTCCGCATGCACTCTCTCTGATATTTCGCTGTATGAACAACTGTTCGGCAGTAATTTAGATAACTTGATGCTTACTAAAACGAAACAACATTACATTAATTAGTGTAAATAACGTATGATCTCACCTACCGTGATTGATTTTCACCATCTACAAATGAACAATAGTTAAAATTATACCTACTAGTAATTATTAATGTCTTGCAAATGAATGTAACCATTATTTGGGATTAGTACCCCAGTGCTCGCCATAACTTTTACATTATAACAAGGTTGGATAATTAAACTATTACATAAAGTCTGAACCGCACCAGTTTTGTGAATTCTAGCTGCCATTTTTTTTTCTATACAGTAGTCACATGCGCGTTAGCAGTTAGGTCATCGTTTACTTCTGGATTATTTCACATTTTACTGTGTTTGTTATACTTACTTCATTCCTTTGTAATTTTAAATCGCACGCGGTTACTGTAGTACCTCTGACTAACTACTAGGTACAGTGAATTTTTATTTAAAATATTTGATATTGATTTGGATTTGTTGGAACGGATTAACGAAAGTTCCGTACATTGTGTTTAATTACCTATATATATATATATATATATATATATATATATATATATATATATATATATATATATTCATAACGTTTACCTTTTAATGTTGTATTTAATCTGGCGGGGTGAATGTTCGATTGCCTACTTACTTTCTCCGTTTATCAACAGTTCTATTATTTGGTATAAATTAATGCAAGCCGAATTATCTTTCTAGAAATCGTATTTAATTTTTGGGTAACAAATATTTTGGGGATGTGATTTTTTTTGGGGCTTATATGTGAAACCACAACAAGTACATTACTTGGTATAAATTTTGGTTGTTTTTTTAGCTTAACCTAAACGCCTATTGAGCGTCAATTTATGCTGCTGCAACTTAAATAGAAATGAAAGGTCTTTCATTCCAAACTAGCGCAAGTTTGATTTTGTTCTATAAATACAAAATGATTTAATTTTTATTTCTCTGTTGTTTCTTTTTTTGCTAACACATAAATTGGGGGACCATATTTTATGCACATATATTTAATATATATTCAATATAGACTTATACGTATTGCGAAGTACACGTTTTGAGTTGTGCTTTCTCTTATTCTACCCTCTCTTCCTATGCTCTCCTTTCCTTTAGTGTGCCTACTCGCCTGCGTCTACATCGCTATCCAGGAGCCGGGATAGTGGTAAGTTTTGCTTTAGGGGAAGGGATTCCTGGCGCCTGAAAAGTTAACCGGAATTTCTCTTGACCCCGTCCACGTCGTCTGAGCTAGACGTGTTTCTGTTACTCGCAGGTGAGCAAAACCTTTTTTTTTGTACTTTCTAATAACTAACGTATATCGAGTAAGACATTTAAAAGTGGGGAATGGCTGTAACAATTTGTTTTAATTGTTATTAAATCAACTACTGAATGAATATTTCTTTCTTCGTGCTAAAATTATTATTTGTGATACAACAGAACGATTGATATAAAATTTGGCTCATTTCCATTAACAAAAAATACTCATTCTATCTAACGGTTTAATTAGTAATTATTAACACTTATATCACCTCGAAATCACTCAATTCCAGAAGCTGGTTACTGTTTGACACATCTGTCGGTGTTCGCATTATTTAAATATACAAAATTTTATACAATAGTAACAAGATTAGATACATTCTTTTCATTGTAGTTGGAGTTCATAGAAATGATTTCAGATTTAACTTTAATTATTTATATTGAAACTGTTATTTAACAATGCAATTTTCACTATATAATTTAACTAATTTATAAGGACGGTGTTACTTATTACTTGTATATATTAATTTAAAACTCTCTTAATTAGATTGATCGGGTTTTAAAGTCTATTTGAATGCTTTGGTTTCTTATCATTCTCCAATATTAATATAAAAGATTTTGAATGTAATTTCCATTTAACATGTGCGTTTTAATATAAGCTGAATTACTACTTTTCAAGTTTTAATATCGGAATAACAAAAAGAAAACTTGTATTTATATTAACGGTTGTTTATAGTACTTGATAAGTTTTAATTTTGAAACAAAGAGCTCTATTTACAATTAACGGCAATCTTTTAGATCTTTTTAATTTCTGCTCAACATAAATGAATTTACTTTGAATAATCTAGCTTTTGCACTATAATTATTCGACCTTTATTACGAGTCAATAAATTGCTTAATTTTACTCTTATCAATATTCAACGGTGAGTACTTAATTAATTTACGGACTTAATTACGGTTTTTATTCGCGGAGTAAAAAGGCAAAAACTAATCTTCACATATGTCTCACTTCCATGGAGTACTTACGGGACACATACACCAACATAGATTGCTCGTTTCGCAGCTAGACTCATGCCTTCGTTTCTCATTATCGTCCATACACTAGAAATTACTTTCCTTAGTAGCAGTAAATATTCTACCCAGATATACCAACTCGTCCACTTGCTCTACAATTTCATCTTTCAGAGTAAATACTCACTCTCCTTTCCACCTTCCCGATTGAACACCACAATCTTAGTTTTGTTCACGTTTACCTTTAGGTCCATGCTCTCACAGACTGTATTAAACTTCCTCAGAACGGTTTGCAGCTCATCCGCACTGTTACTTAATAAGACTGTCATCTGCATACACCAGAAGCCTTTACCAACCTTTACACCATTTGTATCGGTTCATGCTTGCCTAACCCATTTATCCATGTATGCAACGGTGACATCACACAGCCTTGTCGCACTCCGTGCTCTATATTAAAGTATTCACTCACACCTCCTCTCACCCTAACACATGCCCGGATACCGTTGTACACTGCCCTTATTCTGTTTATTAGACCTTTATTTACGCCACATTCATGTAATATGTCCCACAGCTTCTCTCTATTCTCTCAAATGCTTTCTCCAGATCTACAAACGCACAGTACAGCTTCTATTTACATTTAAACACCTTTCGATCACCGCTGGAGAGCAACTGTCTGAACAACACATCCTATACCTGGCATGAAGCCACCCTGCACATCCCAAATCTTAGTTTGTGTAGTTTCTCGGCACTTTTCTACTTTTAAGGCATACATTGAATAATTCACACAATCTTCGTATAAGCTTTACACCTCTGTACTTTAGCATTTCACCAGTGATTTCATCTACGCCTACTCCTTTACCTTTGTTCAACCTTCCTACCGTTTTCTCTACCCCATTTATCCCAATATCCTTCTCAGATTTATTCACTATTCCTGCTACATTCTTCTTACTTAACCCTTCAGTCTTAGTTTGCTCACTACTGTACAGCTTTCCGAAATATTTTTGCTAGCATATCCTCACTTCACAATTCCCCCATACTATTTCGTTGCTCGTATTCATCACTCCTGCAGCGTTCTGTTGTGTTTCACGCTATGTATTTTTGACCCATTTTCAGAAGAGTTTTTTGTTTCCCTCCAAATCATTTTGCATTTTTTCGCCTTCCACAGCCATCACTTCCGCTTTACTTATTCTCACTGCCTCCTTTGTTTCTTTATTTCTTAATCTGTACACCTCATACAATCGCTTTTTCTCAGTCTCATTTTTTGCAGCAATCATTGCCATGTACGCATCATTTTTCTTATATACTGCCTTTTTTACCGAGTCATTCCATCAAGCACATTTTGTCTGTCTGCTCTTCCACATATCCGCACGCCACAATTGACAACACAGTTTTTCAGCCTTGTCCATGCACTTTCAACGTCAGCGTCTTTTAATTGTTCTTTCCAGACTGTTTCATTCACATTCAACTCTTTACTCACAGCATCTGCGTATTTCATTTTCGCACCATTATCTACTAGTTTGTCTTCCCTGATTCTGGACGTTCGCACTACGTTCGCTTTGCTTTTCCAGGCCCACTTCTGCCCAGCACACTCTCGGAACAATCAAAAAGTGGTTCGATCCACACTCCGGTACGCGCATTACTTTTGTGTCTTTCACCAGGTTTCTAAGTCGTTTATCATACACTATCAAGTCAATCATACTTTTAGATTCACCGCTTTGCCATGTATACGTATGCACCCATCCGTTCATATCACCCACTATCATCACTTCCTAGTTTGATTTACATACGTTCAGCACGTTCTCTACATTATTCCAGAAGTTCTCACACCCTTGGTCTCTTTCTCCATTCACCGGTGCATAGTATGCAATAAGAAAAATTCTTCGAAACTCCACTTTCATTCTAACCCACATTACACGGAGAGATCCAATTCGTACTGTTTATCACATTTATCCGCTCTTTCACTTACGGTCACCTCCAAGTTCTTTTGCGCCATGCACTTCAGTCTCAACTCCTGACGATAGTGCTAGGCTGCCATCCTCCATCTCCACAGTCTTCTTTCCTTTGCGCTTTGTCTCCAATACACAGAATATTTAGCTGCCTTTCGTACATTGCTTTCGCAATTTCAAATTCTTTACCATGCATACATCCAACATTCCGCGTACCAACTTGCCATTCATTCCTTGCACAGGCGTCAGCAACGGAGCCTGTCTGTTTCGACCTTGACCGCCCCTTGCAGCTAGGTCGATCCGAGGCAATTGCATGTTTTTTTTGAGTAATATCATAGCGGGTAGACTGGTTACTAGTCAAATCGTGCCCCGGAGAATGTAGCATTCCCTACTGACGGTATCGTCCTACTACCGGACAGTTATTTGTCTACTGCCCCGACACGTAAGTAAATAAGAAATAGAAATCTAGATTGGGTCAAGAAAGATGTATGAATATCTAAATGTACATATACATTTTTTTTACTTACATACATAGAGTTAGTTATTTGTTATTTAATTTAATACTTAATTGTCAAATCTGTTTTATTATTGTCGAGAATTACGTTAACTTAACGTTTCTATTTTTTTAATTTCACTTTTATTTAATTGAAGTGTACTAATAAATAACAGTAGTGGTCCTGTGAACGCTCCCGACTTTAAATGCCTACTTTTAGGATTCATTAATTATAATTAAGGTTAAATATACTAACAAAGGTAAACGTTAGATTAAAGTTTGAATTTGCAATCAAGGAAAAGTATAGTATAAGATAGTATGTAATATAACGTCATAATCAAACTTAGTCACATATATTTTTTTCCTATGCAACAGCTTCGTATAAAGAAATGCTTTACTACTAAATGCAACGAAAACTGAAATAATTTTTTCAACTCGCGATTTGAACTATGATTTAAATGTTAATTTGTCTTGAATTGGACCTAGAATAGGGTTCAGAACAATACAGGCAACAGGTATCTTCTTCATAGTTGTTTTTGGAGGTAACTTCTTTATCTCAAAAAGCTATTGTAGTTCTTAACGCTGCTGCTCTTTTCTTTGCTCCCTTCTTTGTTGAGCGGAGGATAAATTATCGTTTGCAGAAAGTTCTGTACGTTTTTTGGATACAACAGACGTGTGTTTTTTCTTGGCCTTACCATGTTCCTCATCGTTGTTTAAGGCGCTTTTTATTTTAGCTGCTGCTTTTTGAGATTTCCTTTTTTTGGCTTCCTCAAATTGGTCTTTGTAAGGAGGTGTTAATTCTACAGCTTGTTGTGCTCCTTTGTAGTTTTTAGGGATGACTGGTTAAGATGGTGTTAAATCTTTAGATGTTGATGGTAGATTTAGATTTTCTGGGGAAGCAATGGATGTATATGGGGTTTCAGAAGTATCATTTACGATAGATACACCAAGGTTTCCGATTGACACTGGTTGTTGCAGTAAATATTCCGAAGCTGCGAACTGACCATTTCCAAACACACTTCGATCAACAGGCCAGCATCCTGTAGTTTTAAATCATTTTTCTGCAATAGCCACCGTTACTGATTTTCTATAGGCCTCGGCAAGAAGTGACATTTGAAATTGGCTTATTGTTCGACCTCGATTAGCGCACAGTCAAGTTTCAGCGGCCTGAATAAAAATGAACTTAAAGGTTTAAAAAAACACACATCCAGAGGTTGCAGTTTGTGTGTTCCGTGAGCAGGTAGTTGTAACATTATTATTCCAGATTTTTTGGCTAAATCTAGCGCTTCCAGATTTTTGGAATGGGTAGTGTGTCCATCCAGGAGTAACTTATGTTCGGGGTCTGGTTTGGTGGAAAAAATAAAATGCTGTAGACATTTTACGAACAACTCTTGTAGCCAGTTTAAGAAATTTCAACCAAACTACCAAGTGGTGCACAGTTTGCTAGTTCCGAGGTGTGCGTCATTCTTTTAAAAATAATCAGGGGTGTTATATAAACACCAGCTGCACTTACGCAACAAACCATAGTCGTATTGACTCCTCGTTCACCACTTGGTATGGTACCGACTTGGTGCTTTCCTTTTTGAGCTAGAATTTTTTGTGACTTTTCTTGTACCGCAGTAAAGCAGTAAACATTAAAAATTATTTCAGGTTTAATGTTGTGTTTATCTACCAAGTCTTCACGTAAAGCAAAAAATCCCATTACATTTTCCCTATTGAAACCTCTATCTCTGGCCATTGAAGTTGCTTCTGGTTGTCGAAGTGATTCGCTTTATAAACCCGTAGTACCTTTTTTTCCTACCATTTCTCTAAATTTAAGTTGCCTTTATAACGATGCTTTTCAGCAAGTTCAAATGAACGTCTTCTAACGTCTCTAGTTGTAATGCCGAAAAGCAATGCCTCCATTCGTAATACATAAGCAGCTATAGAGTCTTCAAAGTCTTTTCCCAGTGTTACGAGACGTCCACGATGAATAACATTGTCGTTAGCCACAATATTTTTATTTTCTAAATGCCTTTTTAATGTTGGTTTGGAAATGTCATACCTTCTGCTACATTGCTTTAAACCACAAACTCCTTGCCTGTACGCCGCTAAAGCTCTGTCTAGTTCACCTTGAGACCACTTTTCCATAATTCTGCAATAAAAAATTACTAACTAAAATTTAGTTCCAAAATCGTACCGGTACGAATTATGATACCCATGGTGGTAGGATGCATTTAGTTACATCGCCTTACTACAATTTTATTCGAATGGTTTGTTAAATTGTTTTATAGTAGAAATAATCTCCACACCGCCTACTTTCAGTTCAAATTATCAACATTCTTAGAATATTACTGCCAAATACTAAAAACCGTAATGCTTACCATGCAAATGTTACATCAGCGGTCACCCAAACAAAAAAAAACGTTCGCTACACTCCAGTTTCTACTTCAAACTGATCAAATATCCCGTGGCGAACTTCTAGAAGAGTAACAGTTCCGCGCTCATACCGAATATGGCGCTAGGTGTAGTAAATTAAGAGAAATTGAAGAGGTACGATTTAGGAGCTGGTACGAATTAGACAACCTTGCCCTATTTAAATGCTTTAAAAAGTATTGTTTTTTACTTCCCATAACATAAATTTTATTAAGAGGTTGAAGTAATTTTGCTACTTCCTCTTCAAAGTCCTCATATTTGATATGACCCGAATTCCATTTTAATCGGTGCAATTGTAAAAAATTGTAAAATATTGAAGAAAAAAATGCTTTTAGTTGTTCTTTTGACTTGCGAAATCAACAAGTACATTTCGAAATTTATCTATTTTAATTACGTTACCAAATGCCGCGTATATCAAACATTTTCTGTTACATCATCTTCAAAGCCAACTTTCAACCTCAGTGATCCGTTTCCAACAAAACTCCAATCAGTACCGGTATTGGCTGATAAGTCCGGTGTCAAGTCAAAAGCCATTAAACCATAGCCGTAAGGGTGATCGGATCTAGACACATTATTACCTTCGTTCAAAAAATGTATACCAGTACCGGAAAATAATGTGTGGTGAGCACGTACATATAGACTGTTTTCTGTAAAGTTGGGTTGCAATGGTTTCGATGGAATCTGTTGACCATCTATGTACAAAGACATCTAATTAACCTTGTGATGAAAATTGAAAGGGTTGGAGGCCCAATCAACGTTGAAAGATTTGTTTGATATAGACTCTGCAATACAAGGTTTAAGCAATTACCCTAGGATCACGTTGCCAAGGGGTTCCTCTGTATACCCGAGGGTATAGATAAAACCTTTACAGTTAGTCCTTGTTACAGGATTAGATGTTTTTAAGGTCTTGGCGTGTGAAAGTAATATGGTTGGATTGATTTTCATTCTTCTTACCAGTAAACTGGTGTCCAAAATTCTCCTTTTAAAATTCGAACCTGCAGCAGCCATTAAACTAAACGAATCTCTCGAGAGTTAACAGTTTCCCCAATATTACGTGACTATTTATTTGGACGGTAATTTCTTCTATGTTTGTGTAGTTCCAACCCGAAAAACGTATCACGTACCAACCCTTTTTACTGTACTTGATTTGTTCTGAGTCGTTAGTGAAAAAACGGATTGCATTTTTTAGTATTAGTTCTATCATAAATCCTAGCGACGGCGGGTCATTGCTACAACAACTTAAATTGTCCGCTTCACCTACAACCGCAAACGAGCAAAGGTATTGAATTTCTGATACACAAACAACCCATGGACCAGTTAATCTTAAACGTTTAGGTAGTTGTGTAATGAAACTTGATGTGACAAACAATTAATGATTTTTCTTAAAAAAATATGTGTAAATTCTCCATTACGTAATACGGTTACGTAATGAAAATTAGAAATGTTACGTATATATATTGAGATGTTCAGAAAGAGGTAATAGAAGTATCGGACAGCTTACATGACATTTGGGTAATAAAAAGGGGTGATTTCTAGCTCGATACATGTGCAAGACACTATTTTATATAAATCTGGTTCACGATGTGATTAAAATAAATTTGTTTGGTATAAATTAGTCTGAATATCATTTGCTTAGTTTGGTTTCATCATAAAAAGCAATATGCTGCTAACAAAATTGTCAAGAATGTTAAATATAACCATTTGCGTAAAGTCATTTTTGTATTGCAATTATTGCAATAAAAATCAATTTTTCAAGGGTAATTTGGCAAGTGAACACTTTACAGGTGTTTAAACATAGACTATATAGTTAGGATTATGTTAGGGATAATGTATGTTTAGTTTTCGAATGCAGGAAATACAAAAATTTAATAAAAGGGTTATAATATGGACAGTTTAGACATTTTTCGCACATATTTTTGGAAGCGAATTAGTGACAAAAATTATGTTACAAGTTTCACAATAAGAACAACATTTAGAACAATTTGGTATACAGACATTTATAGTGCCGTACATTTATATAGTGAAACATTTAATAAGAGTGTTAGACGATGAAACTTTTTCAATGCAACATTATATAACATTATGCATTGCAAATAGTTAGTGAGAATAATAAAGACAAGAAGTACAAACCTTAAACATAACATTTTAAGTGTTAAAAACATTTTTATATATAAATTATTTTCATTTTTAGATTTAAGTTTGGTTAGGTTGAAATTTTTAGGTTTTTTACATAATTTTATACTTTTTCCACATTATTAGACGTAGATTTTGCTCTTAAAGCAAATAATAAATGTTCTTTCTTAATATGACACAGTTTTTATAAGGATACAGCGCTTTTCTCCGCAAAATTATGCTAAATCTGAGGTGAATTTTAGATAAAATTACAAAAGCTTTAAATTTCTTTAAATTAAATATTTCCAATACAAAAGATAGTGTAAAATGTTCTCAGAATTCCATTTTTGCAATTAGTTTTAGTATAGCTTGTAAGTGTAAATAGTTAGAAGCTTATTTAAGTTAGATTAGGTTACTTCGTATATTAATGTTAGGAATTATAGCTTGTTAGGTGTCTTTTTGTTCAAAATTTTACGTAGTTTTCATTTCCGTTTTTAATTTTCAATTCCGATTATGCATAAGAAAGTTACGGCCAAATTTCCATTTGTGTCCAATTTGTAATCTAGATCCACCAATCATAGCCATAGTTACTTTTGCAATATGGCTGTAAAAAAAATGAATTTTTGGTAACAACCAGAAACATATAAAAGCAAGCGCTCAGGAAATCACTCTCTCTCTAGAATTTGTTCAAAAGTGTAAAAGGTTAAAACAGTGTTGTGAAATTTGTGTTAAAGAGTAAGTTCATAACCTAATTTAAATTCGTCAAGAAGTTTTAATTTACGAAGAATACGTTCGAGAGCACTTGTTTTTATATTCGACGGTTTGAAATAAATAATTCGGTCTCCGATACCTGTCGTTTTTGAAAAATATTTTTGTTCGTGTTAATTTGTGTCACGATTTTGTAAAGATTTGCTTTTGTGTTATCCAACTTAAATTATTTCCGTTTATACCAAATTAAAACTCATTTTTATTTGGACAAAGTTGTTTTATTTCTTCGGACAAATTCTTTTAAACAAAAATTGAATCGGTAGCTAAAAATAAAAGTGTTATCAACAAAATTTTGGTTATTTAAATATATTTTTAAAACGATATCACTCATTAAGCTTAAAAATTATTTAAATAAAAAGTTACCGAAATAAAATAAGTGGTTGGAGTTTGCCGATTTTGGAGAAAACATCTTTAAGTTTGGAAGTTGGTGTCTTCGACAACCGAGAATCGAGTTAGCAGTATTGGCTGATGGTAACAACTGTAATCGAGTGGACATTGCCTACATCCAGTTGGAGTATCCGAAGACATCAATCTACAGTGAGGACAGTATATGTGAGTCACAAATGTTAACCCTACTTATTGTGAACATTCATTGATATTTTCCTGCAATTTATATTTGTTACATATATGTTTTTGGTTAAGAATTTTAAATATTTACTTGTGTAAACACCTGTAAAGATATTAATTTATTTTCTTTTTCTAAATTTTCATTTTGGTTCTAAACATTAAATTTTCTAAATTAAGTATTTGACATCTTTGACAGTTACTAATTTCACTTAAGTTCATTACAACGCATGCGTTTGATAGCAAATTACATTCAGAATTATTTTTATACTTTCAAAATAATTATATAAAGGATATTTCTTATACACATTTCCAGATTCAAATTTACCTCAAACTAAACTTTAAATAATTTTATTTCCCCTCGTTAATTAAAGTAAGTCGCCATCATTACAATTTATATATATATATATATATATATATATATGGAATAAATTTCAATGTCAAAAAATTATACATATTACAAAAGAACTAACTTTAAATATGTTAATAATTTCATAAATGCGGTAATTACGATATTCACAGCATTTATTATAGAAAACATTAACCTTTTTTAACTGTAATGTAACAAGATAATCATTACATTTAGGTTATTTATTACTTCCACCATTATTTTAATCAATGCAAGTGGAAATCTGCTGAATAGCACAATCCTGTAATACATTTGTACAATAATTTATTTTTATAGGATCGTTAATTACAATATTACGTACGTGTATAAAACGTTCAAAGGTCATAAGAATATTAATGAGTGGTATTTATGTATTACTCATAGGTCACTGTTTTTATACTCTACAAGAGTAGAGAAAGCATAGTACACGACTCGGGTGGTAATGCCTATTATGCACGAGTGTATTATTACGATCACGAGCGAGCGTGTGTCGTAATTTACCACCC
>JARFJB010001226.1:6992500-7037500 GCA_036346205.1 Vesta saturnalis | reverse complement strand
ATTCTCTTAAAGTTTTTGTCAGAACATAACTTTGCTAATTAACAACATTCATGTGAATATGAAAACTTTCACCGTAATTATCCATAATTAAACTAGGTACTTAGTCTTTGGGTTTTTTAAATGATGTATTTTTCTATTTATATCTTATATAAATTTATACGTTTCCAAAACGTATATCGTCTCTTGTAAACGGTAATATCTCTAGGAATTGCTTGAGATGTTAGAACAAATTGATGAAATATGAAAAGATGAAACTAAAATAATACAAGATTCCTTGCACTCCCAATACAACACATCTCCTCCAGCCATTGGATATGGCCTAATTCCGCCCTAAGAAGGGAAACTGGCGATAAATCCTGAATGATTAGAAAATCTCGGCTGAAGGAAGTCGTTTCAATGGCATACCAAAATATACATTTCTTCGACTTTTAAAAATCCTGTTGACAAAACTTTAAATACGGAGGTCGTTTTAAATAGATCGTGTAGTAATGCTGTTGCTGGTCACCCTAGAAATAAAACTGTCGCTGGACAAAGCTTTCTTGAACATCTAACCCAAACACGTCAAGAAGCTGCGACGTTACGTATTCATAGAAGGGGGAATCTTCGAGTACCTCCTGCTAAAGAGATAACAGTGTCTAATGTACAAAATCCGGTCCCCACTGAGCCTGTCGACTATTCTCACATTTAAAATTCAAAACACAAGTATCCAAGAAGTATCTTCCAATAATAGTTTACCACTCACTAAGAAGCAGAGACAAAAGACCAAATCGCCGAAGAACAATCCAGATACTAGTACAAATGAGAGCGCTGACAGCGTAAAATGTGCACAAAGTGATGCTAGCCGTTTGAATCCTGAACTTTCAGATAATTCTAATGTGGAACCTGGAACAGTCGAACAAGAACATACAGGACACCAGTAATATTGGAGGTTACGTTTTGGTTATTTACGATAAAGAACATTATCCTGGGCAAATAAAAGTTTTTAAAAATTGAGTAATTATAAATGTCATAACACGTTATGGGAAATAATGGATATGGCCATATCGCAAAGACGAAATGTTTTATAACGATAAAGAAATAGTACCGTCTATAAGAGAACCGGAATGCCAACGTTGAGAGATGTTTTGTGAGACTTTCTTATTTTGTTTTTAGAAATAAGCTGAATTCATCGGACAAAGTTTGATTATTTGCTTAGTTTTTTTTTTGTAAGTTTCCCTTTTGCTAACTGTTTATAAATCGTAACTCCTTCTCCAAGGCTGTTATAAAGCGATAAGAGCATAAAATAATATTTTGGTAATTTTTTTGTGTTTCCCTATTTTACTTTGTTTCCACCACCCGCATTCAATATATGCCAATAAACTATACATTTCTGTTTGCATCTTTGGGATACAGAGCCGAGCTAGTAGCGTAGTGGTGACACGACCTGCCTAGCATTCGGGAGATAATGGGTTCGATTCCCGTTACCGTCTATCTTGTATGAGGCTTTTTCAGGGGGTTTTCCTCATGCACATGTATCGGAATGGTCACTGCGTATATGCACACCATGTGCGGGTACATAGGCGAATGCTGGGGTAGTATTTTTCCCTTCAGAACCCTAACTCCATTCCTTCCTATCCTATCCTGACCACACCCATCCTTAGCCCTACCATGTACATATACGTAATGTATGTATGCTGGGAATCCAAGATCGTGGCTGAAGAGGCCTGGAAAGCTCGAGCAGCCCGCCCTCCCCCTTGGGGAGGGAACGAAATACGTGACCTTTTTCCTTTGTCTTGGGATACAGACCTCTACGGCTGAAATGACCATATAAAAAGTCTGTGTACCAAAGCTACCCCAAATCCTGGGGTTACTTTGAGACACTTTCTAAGCTCAATTTATCAGCCTACACAATAAACAAAACATTTATTTATCTAAATTGTGTTAAATAAATCTAGAACTTTTATAATTACAAATTAAATGCAA
The DNA here is from genome assembly GCA_036346205.1 of Vesta saturnalis. Classification (NCBI taxonomy): domain Eukaryota; kingdom Metazoa; phylum Arthropoda; class Insecta; order Coleoptera; family Lampyridae; genus Vesta; species Vesta saturnalis. The sequence goes on along the minus strand of JARFJB010001226.1, from coordinate 7,035,538 downwards.
TTATTCACATAAATTCAAGTTTTATTACAGAAAAACCTAAAAAATTATACCAAAGTTTCCCTGGTTTATAGTATTTTAACATCATCCATAGGTTAATGCAAATGTGTACTTAAAAGAGCACATTATAAACTCATTGACAACCATTGTCAACCATGTTGAAGGTTTTGATTCGTTACTTGTTGACGTAACGCTCCAATTTATCTTCCGTTGTTACTCATGTGGTACTTACCTGTTCTCGTTTCCTTATAGTAGTCATGCTTCACCCATTACGGATTCGGTTAGTGTACGGTTTTACAAACGCTAACAATTCCAGTATGTCCTGTTGGTCTTTGATATGCTTTTGCATTTTCTCGCCGTTCATGTTGCCCTGGTGGTGTGATTTGTGGCGAGATATGAACAGTTTAATGGTCTTTAAAGTATTTCACCTCCAGAGTAAATGTAGTTAAATAATGACTATTAATCAGCAGAAGAATTTAATGTTACAAGACTTCAACAATAAAACTATACTAATGATAACTAATTATTACAAAAAATTAGAAAGCTCCACAATCCCTATTGGAAACTCAGTAGGTGAACGCATAACCATATTCGATCATATCTAAAATCAGATCTTTTATTCTAACAAAATAATTATTATTCACTCTACAATAGTTTTCTATTAATGAGTTTTTAGTAGCTCCATCCATTTCTAAACTTTCTTCAGTAGATTTGGAATTTATAGCAAACAACCATATACCAACAAATAATCCAAAAGGCGCAAATTTTTTTAAATGATCTTGCAAAACGTTGAATGGAAGTACTTCCTCCGGATTACCCCCCAATTCTTTTAAAAATGTAGAAAAACTATTATAATATTCCTCTATTACGTTTTTATAATGCAAATGTCTAAAATCCTTATCTGTACTCAAGAACAAGAAGAACAGTAGATCAAGAGCTGGGGAACAAACACGAGCAATTTGCATATCAATCAAATAGCAATCTTCTGGTATTTGTGATTCAGATCCTTCCTGAAATCAAACAAAAACAAAATTATTAGAATGTAATACAATATGCTTCATGTATTACTTTATATTTAAACATAATATTCCTTAATTGTGGATCCCCGTGACAAATAACGTCGTACTTTCCAGCTTCTTCGGGAAGTGCAATTTTTGATAAAAATATCGGTAATTTTTCAACTAGTTTTTGCACTGATTCTTTAATAGATAAGTCGTCTGATTCACAATTTGAAAGTAACTGAGTGCACATATTCTGGCCAATTTCCAATATAAACCGAAACGTATCCGTTTGAGAAAAATAATTTTCCTTTAGATTAGACTTTACGTCTTGGTATACTTGTGGTTTATTAATTTTTAATGCAAAAGATAATGCGTGTAATTTTCCAAGTGTTTTCATGACAATTTCAGATGATTCATAATTCACCACCTGGCGATGGTTTCCAGTCACGTAACCCTTTTCTCTCATATCCTCCATTAAAACAAATTCTTGAAGGTACTCAGTAGATGTCAGATACTGTTTAGGAAATGGTGCAAATGGTTCTGTAATACCTTTTTCTATTTGTAGCGACAGAAATTCTGGTATGATTTTTTTGTAAAAGTATACTTCTCGATCAAATAATTTGGCACAATTAGTCAATGTTCTGTACTCCAAACTTAAGGGAGCAGTTTTAACATATAGAGCTAAACGTATTTCGTCCCCTATTCTATTATAACCAGTTATTAAAATTCTATAACAGTCCCCTATCCAATTATCACCTGGTTTTGATCCTCGGCTTACTTGTGCTTCATTTTTACAGATATCCAATTGCAAAACTATCTGATTAATTACTTTTTGTACCTTCTCTTCTATGGTAAGCTCCATTTATATATTTTTAAACCTTCCCTGTGTTAGTTCATGCAAACGTTCTGTAAAGGACAAGCACTAAACATTGGTCAGTATTTTTGTGGCTTTTATAAAAGATATAATTTGTATGTTAATCACTGCTAATAAAATACTTGGATTTTATTAACATAAAGATAAGTGGGTACATTCTTATGTAAATTCTTATTCATAAAAAGTGCGTTTCATTTTACACATTGTTAACATTGTCTTGTTTCTTTGTCAATACAGAGGCAGATGAGGAAATAATTACAATGATGGGAAAACAAAAACAACCGAAGAAATTATACTTTATCAAAGAAAAAATGTATCGAGAACATCATTCTGAGACTGGATATAAAAAAAAATCACCAAGGTATGATAACATCGGGGTGATCAATGTAAAGAATAATGCACCAATACTCAGATCAACAATTTCTGAGCTCATAAATTTATCTATTATACAAGAAAAACTTCCAGAAGAACTTAAAACATCAATTGTGCGACCTATGCACAAACAAGGTTATCCGAACGACTGCAGGCCGATCAGTATATTACCTTATATAGAAAAACTTCTTGATATGTGCATGTAACCAAACATCTTCAAAACTATTTGAAAAACTGTAACATAATTAATGAGCACCAGTATTAGTGGGAAGTACGGAAGAGGCCATGAAAATGCTTACAGATTACACCAACGCAGCGTTGGACAAAACTATCTACACTTTAACAGTTTTTTCTCTTTGTCAAAAGCTTTTGACATGGTGAACCACAGGCGGTTAATAAATAGACTGAAAGAAATTAGCATTACAAGGACGCAATTATCATGGTTTGAAAGCTATTTGACTAATCGGCACTATATGGTGAAAGTTGCAGACAGGATTAGCATCAAGAGTAAGCTGACGGAGGAGTTCCACAAGGTAGCAATCTGGGTCCCATATTATTCTTGATATATGCAAATAATATTTTTACAACAAATCAAGATTCAAAGCTATACATGTACGCTAACGGTGAAACTTCCGTTTACTCACATGGTGATGTCAACACCTGTGCGTCAGTAATACAACAAATTATAAATCATATTGCTACATGGATTCAGGCTAACAACTTAGTTATCAACACTGAATGGGATAAATTTTCATTTTGTATCAAAAATATAATTTCAATGCTAATTAAAGAATCAAGAGCAAAATTGTTTATTAAAAGGGAAACTTTACTGCAAAATAAATTTTAAATAAGTCAATTATAATTATTTTGCAAAGCCTGACGTCAGCTACCTCGATTTTAAAAAATTTAAAATATGAATAAGATCAATATTTAACAAAAACACTTTTAAAATTTAAATAATTTCGAAAGCATTAGGTTTAGGTATAGGGAAGCCTGATATCAATTTAAAGACAATTGTTTGACTGAAGAAAATACGAGGCGATCCATGTAAGTTAAGAACGTATTTTAAGTTTGGAATTAGATAAAATTAAGCCGTAAATACTTCAAACCCTGTATAACGTTCATAAATGTTATTTATTATAGATCTTAGCCTATGATGTTGGTTGTTTGTAGCCCAAACTTTATTAGATTTGATCACTGAGTATAATGTGGACCGACTTACTCTAGCTTTTCTGAGTGAAAATGGTCCACGAGTCTCGTCAGTGTGTGGAGAGAGGTAGCAACAAAGACGGACAACTAGTTTGGCGCGAAATGAACGGAAATGCATTTTTCTTGATCGGCGTGATATATTTTTAACAAGTAATTAAGAGTTTAATTTTATTTAACTGCACTAGCACGAAGGTATTGTTTTGCACCTAGATGCAAAAGTGGTTACTGCGGCACTAAAGACAGTCTCCTTATTTAAAGTGCCCAAAAACAAATTAAATGAGTGGAGTGCTGTTATTCCTTGTGCCGACCATCAATTAACAATTAATGACGTGAAAGAAGATATTGTGCGTGAAGTTGTCACAGAAACATATTCATATTATTTAATATTTATACAAATATTGTTTAAAACTAAATGCAATAAAATAAGTTATTATTTTTGAAAGTGCTAACCTTTGTACATCATCTTTACGTGATACCATTGTTTAAGTTAACAAACTTAAACACCGATACTTTCCGTCCAGTAAGCCAAGAGGGTTGTCTGTCTTTGTCTACGGCACAGACTGCTTGTCGAGACACTCGCTGAACGCCGGTCGGTTCACCTAACTTACTATACACCGTGGATTTGATCTACAGGTTACATAGTTATTCAGCTGTGCAAAACCTCTGTATTTTTCAAAAAAGTGAAATTTTTCACAAATGACAAGACTTAGGTGTAGGGAATAAGCATGATCTGGATTTGACTGTGGAATTGAAATCTGTTAAAAAATTGGACATTCCCGTTTAAAAAATAAAGGTTTGTGAAATAGAAACCTTTGGATCACCCTGTATATTTCAAAATATTCTGAAAACATACGTACATAGACCCTTTACATACGTATGGGAAAAGATTTAAAAAAAAATTACCATTTCCCCTCAAACGACCGAAAGTAGTACAGAAACTCCAATGACAAAGTTTCAATGAAAACCAAGAAGTGTATGAGATATCGTGCAACAAACTGTCCAAGAAATTATATCGGACAAACTAATAGAATATTATATGCGAGAGACGATAAACACAAACTAGCAGTTAAAGAGCATAACCCTTCATCGTCCTTAGCTGTACATAATTTTGATACAGGACACCAAATTAACCCCAAAAATATCCGTTTAACTACACTTCTACATACCTTACTCGAACGAATTATTAGAGAAGCAGTTGAAACTGAAAGAAGACCCAACGTCCTCAATAAACGAGATGACACTTTCAGAATGCAGCAAATTTGGAAGAATATTAAATAAGTTGATTCGAGATTTCAACCAACTCCAAATAATTCAGAAATTTGAAACATCTATGCTGCAATTATTCCTGACGTCTCCACTTCTACACCTCCTACATCATATAGTAGACCAACTATCCGAAGTCAAACACGCTCGTCCAGATTCAATTTAAATTAGTTACTTTGTTTCACATTTTGTACTTGTCAAAATAGTTACCGTGTCCGAATTTCTGTAATTGTCAAAATAAACTCTTGACAAAAGGAACAAAGGACCTTCCCGAAGCGTTGAATTCATTTTTACGTTTTATTACATAAGTTTCCAAGAAAAAAATGTCTTATTTAAATACATACATATATGTTCGGCGGTATTTGAGTCTAAAATAATAAAACTAGTTGCAACGTGTCTAACCAATCACGTCACATAAAATGGAGAGAAATTAGTTAGTTCGACTAGTAACTCAGCCAAAAGGTTCACAGAGCACTCGGATAGCGTGGGTGTTTGTTGACAAAGGGTAAATGGATGGTTAGGTTAGTTATAAGACGAGAAATACATTGTAGACAGAAATATAAGGAGAACAGACAAGAAATAGGCACCACAAGCTTTAAAGAAGGCAAAGATGAATTATTGGTTCTTGGAAGACAGTCCCCGTAAAGCTTGTACCAGGGAAGAAACAGGAAGAACAGGTAGGCGACAATTCCCTTAACAAGCGTAAACTTGTTAATAATAATGATAATGATAATAATAGTAATAATAATAATAATAATAATAATAATATGCCCGAGGAGGTGTAGCAATTCTGCCATAGCAATACGTCTATCGTACCCAGTAGACCTGACAATATGTAACGTGTACTTAACCGAATTTAATTGGGAATTAGAGGATCTAAGCCAACTCTTGAACCAGCTACCTGCTCCACATGGTATTTTTGGAGACTTTAACGCCAACAGCGATCTATGGGGCTCTAACAGAAAAGACACTAGAGGCCGCCTTATTGAATCTCTTATTGAAAGAGAAAAATTAATCCTCTTAAACACAGGATCTGCCACTCACCTCTCAGCAAGAGGTGGGGATTTCTCAGCCGTTGATATAACCCTGTCTTCACCTGATATATCTCCACATCTCTCATGGAAAACAGCGGATCAGCTCTATGGGGCGGACCACTTTCCCATAATTGTAACCGTCGATGGGCCTAAGATGGGAAATTGCCCATTTCCTAAGAGGTGGATTACGAGTAAGGCAGACTGGGCTCTATACAAACAATCTCTTGTTCTCCCAAGTGCAACACAATCAATTGAAGTCGATATATGTCTATTAGTATCTTCCATCCTAAACGCAGCCGCTACATCTGTACCACAAAGTAGTGGAAACGCCCCTAAGCATGGAGTTCCTTGGTGGAACAGCGAAGTTAAATTTTCCATTAGAGAAAAGAAGCAAGCTTTTAACCATTTTCGGAAACACCCTACTCAAGCCAATCTGATTAAGTTCAAACAGTTGAGATCTAAGTCACGACGCATAATCTTACATCACAAAAGGAAGTGTTGGAATCAATATGTTAACTCTCTCACGTCCACATCACCAGCCTCTGAAGTATGGAGAAAGATTAAAGCCGTAACCGGATCAGGGCAATTGACAACCATCAAGCAACTGCTCGTCGATAATACATCAATTATTGCACCTTCTGACATGGCAGAAGCTATGGCAGACCAGTTCGAGGCTGCCAGCAGTTCCAAGAACTATGAAGAATCCTTCATACGGAATAAAAAACATACTGAACTAAAACCAGACTTTTCAACTGACCTGCCCTTACACTACAATACACCATTTTCGATAAATGAGCTAAATCTTGCACTGAAAGGCCTAAGATCATCAGCGGCTGGAACAGATAACGTAAACTATGAATTTCTGAAACATCTCAATTTACCACCTAAGAAATATCTATTAAACATGTATAATTTGATATGGGCCACTGGATTTTACCCACATGGCTGGAGAGAAGCCACAATCATCCCGATTCTAAAAGAACACAAGGATCCGGCAAATCCTAATAGCTACAGACCTATTAGTCTAACGTGCTGCTTAAGCAAGGTTCTAGAAAGAATGGTTAACTACAGATTAGTGTATGTCCTGGAAAGTCAAAGTCTGCTTAATACAAATCAATACGGCTTTCGTAGAGGAAGATCTACCGTAGACTGTCTAGTACAACTAGAAAATAGTATACAAGACAATTTTAAGGAAAGAGGCCGCCTTGTAGCTGTATTCTTTGATCTACAAAAGGCGTTTGACACGACCTGGAGGACCGGCATAATAAAAAAAATTACACGTGGCAATCTCTCAAACTTTATTCAATCTTTCCTTTCCGATCGGACATTTCGTGTGAGAATCGCTAACACGTTTTCGACACTACGAAGACTAGAAAACGGCGTTCCACAAGGATCTACCTTAAGTGTGACACTGTTTTTAATTGCAATAAATGACATCACATCAAATCTACCGGAAGAAATAGAGAGATGTATTTATGTGGATGATCTATGCATATACGCCAAATCAAACAATACGTCACAAATCAATTCGATCTTACAAGAAAGTATAAATATAGTCCTAAGGAACGCCGAAAAGGTGGGATTCAAATTCTCACAGGAAAAAACACACTGTGTCTATTTTTGCAGGCTAAGACGTCCATACGCGGAACCGAAACTGTACATCCACCAAACCATCATTAAATGCTTACCAAAAATTAAATTCTTAGGACTCATCTTTGATTCTCAGCTAAGATGGCGATATCATATCGATGAACTTGTAGTAAAATGCCGCCGAATCCTAAATATATTACGCTGTTTAGCTGGTATAAAATGGGGGGCGGACAGAGATGTTCTCATAAAAGTTTACAAATCCCTAATACTCTCCCGAATTGATTATGGATCCATAGTATATGCATCCGCAAGGAAAAGCGTCCTAAAGAAAGCTGATGTTGTTCACCACCTGGGATTAAGGTACTGCATAGGAGCATTCCACACAAGCCCTAATGAGAGCTTGTACGTGGAGTCAGGAGTTCCCTCTCTCTACGAAAGAAGGAAAACTACTATTAAACTACCTGGCAAGAATACAATCACGCCCACAACACCCCGTTAATAATATAGTATTTCATAGGAGGACCAATGAGAATTCGAGGAGAAGAAGCTCTAAACAAGTACCGATTCAAAATTCCTAAAATCCTGCAACCGGAACTTAGAGAGATAGCGCCTTGGATTATACGCCTCCCTATTTTGCTAAAAATCGATATCTTTACTACTTCCTATAGAAGCTGCAGCATTTATGTAAAGGGTTCCAAAACCAAGACAGGTACAGGCAGTGCAATCGGGGTAGATAACATATCACACAGCTGGTCTTTGCCAAAATCGAGCTCATTATCTATGGCAGAGTTATATTCATTTTATCAAGCTCTGTTGTATTGCTCTATGAGCCGCGAATCATCAAGTTACTATATAATAACTAACTCTAACACCTTGGCAAATAGTATAATGAATAGATTTACAACAGACCCAATGACACAACAGGATAGGACCCTGTCAACTAAGCCGCCTTGTGATACATAGTCTGTGATATCAGTGTTTGTTTGTCTCATATATGTTCACGTTTGTTCATTTAAGTTAATCATATAAGCTATACTAGTCCATATTTATTTATGTCTGTGATATTTATTAGTTATTTCGGTTTTATCTATACCTTTATTTATTTATTAACTAGATAAATCCTTGTGGTTTGTCTTTATTTTTATTAACAATATTTATTTATTTATTTATCTAATTTTATCCTCTTTATGGACAACATAATACAATTAAACATTAATGGGTGCAAGAACCATTTTGCCGAACTAAAATTATTGGTATATAAGGAAAACCCGTTTTGTATTTGTGTACAGGAGACAAGATTTAATCCGAACGAGTACTTCGAGCTTAAAGGATACAAAATATACCGAAAGGACAATGATCCAGGTCGGAGAGCACACGGCGGTACTGCCATATTCATTAAAGAGCAGTACCCACACCTTTTTCTCCCGATCAACACAGACCTGCAAGCAACAGCCATTTCTATTATGAGCCCTCTTAAATTAAGTATATGCAGTTTATACTTACCTGATTTTTCTTGGAATATTAACGATGTACTGCACTTAATCCAGCAACTGCCATATCTCTGCGTACTTGTAGGGGACTTCAACTCACAGAATAGGATGTGGGGCTGGGAAAGAAACGATACACTTGCCCGTATAATAGAATATTTTATTGAACAACAAAACCTAGTTCTCTTAAACACAGGCGAAGCTACCTTCTTCAACGCCAGGTCTAACTCACTCTCTGTCCTCGATCTATCCATATGTACACCACAAGTTGCCTCAAAGCTCAACTGGAAAGTACTACAAGGCGAAACTATTTCAGACCATTTTCCAATAAAAGTTGAATTACACGGTGTTGCAAAAAAAAGCACCCGCGTTCCGAAATGGTTGACTCACAAAGCAGACTGGGACAAATACAGACAAAATCTAAAACCTTTCAATAATTTCTTAAATGTCGAAGGCTCGTTAAAAGACATCACCACCAAGATTATTCACGCTGCTGAAAGCAGTGTCCCGAAATCTTCTGTTCATATCGGGAAACGTAGGGTTCCGTGGTGGAACGAAAGCATCAAAACAGCAATCGACGAAAAGAAAAGAGCGTTTAATAAATTCAAAAGAAATAGCACTCTCGAAAACGCAATCAACTTCAAACGTTTAAGAACCAAAGCTAGACAGCTTATTAGAAGTAGCAAACAAAATTCGTGGAAAGAATATGTTCACAATTTAAAATCAACCACTCCAAATCAGGAAATATGGCGCAAAATTAAATCTATCAGTGGAGGCCCAAGATGTTACGCCCCGCATAGTTTATCAATAAACCAAGTACCCATAGATGATCCATGCCACATTGCCGAAATCTTTGCAGATACATTTGTACTAAACAACGAAACGATACAACCCAATGAAGTCGTCCCACAAGCTCCGATAACTTTTTCTCGTGACCAAATTGAACCATATAACCTACCGTTCACTCTGATAGAATTTCGAAGGGCCTTATCAATAACTAAAAACTCTTCCCCAGGACCAGATTCAATACCATACGAGTTCATTAAAGAACTATCTCACGAAGAACAATCAAAAATTTTGGTCCTATTCAACAATCTTTTGTCGTCTGGTTCTTATCCAACTATGTGGAGAAAATCAATTATTATCCCTATCCTAAAACACGGAAAAGATCCTATAGAACCAGAGAACTATAGACCAATATCCCTCACCTGCTGCCTTAGTAAGCTTATCGGAAAGATGCTAAATACACGTTTAACCTGGTTCTTAGAAAAACACGAGTTTCTTTCCGACTTTCAAATGGGATCAAGGAGACATAGGTCTACAATAGACAACCTAGTTCAACTCGAATACGCCATACTAAACAGTTTTGCAAAAAGAGAACACCTAATTGCAGTTTTCTTTGACATAAAGAAGGCGGTTGACCTTACAAAACCACATGGAATACTGCAGAGGCTGGTCGATCTGGGACTTAAAGGCAACTTACCAATTTTTATTGCCAGTTTTTTAAATGAAAGGATATTCCAAGTACGCATTGAAAACTCACTTTCAACGGAATGAAAGCAAAAGAACGGAGTACCACAGGGTTCCACTCTTAGCGCGTCCCTATTCGACCCACTTTTAAACTCAGTTTATACATTTCTTGGAAAAAGTATGTTTGTGGACGACCTTGTCATCTACACTTCGGGCTCGATAACAAGCAACATAACAGAAAATTTGCAGTCAGCAATTGACAACTTAACGAACGTCGCTCAAAATATCGGTTACAGCGTTTCCTCCACCAAAACTCAAGCTATGCATTTTTGCCGTCTACGAAATAGACATGAACACCCTCGTCTTCATATAAATGGCCATACCATCGAAATAAAAAGGAAAATTAAATTCCTCGGTATGGTTCTAGAATCCAAACTTTACTGGAAACACCATATAGACGAGCTCACATTAAAATGTAAGAAATCACTAAACATACTCCGTTGTGTCAGCCACATATCATGGGGTGCAGATAAAAAAGTCTTACTCAGGCTTTATAATGGAACTGTCCTTGCTAAAATAAACTACGGTTCTGTAGTTTTCTCGGGAGCCAGGAAAACGTGGATCAACAAACTGAACACGGTTCACTGTCAAGGACTGCGTTTGTGTTCAGGAGCATTTCGTACTAGTCCTCTAGACGACATATGTAGCGAAGCGGGACTATTACCACTTCACCATCATTCCTCAAAAATACTTTCAATTATGGAATAAAGATAAAAGCTCTACCTAACCATCCAAACAATGAAATACTATTTGAAAACCCACGCGTAAACATGTACGAATCTCGAAGAACAATTATGCGCCCCGCAGGCATACTGTTCCAAGAAAGTATTATTCAAATCTGTGACGAAACGCTACCTCACACTTTCACACAAAGCTTTAACGGACAACCACCGTGGGTAGTTGGAGAACCTGTCGTCCACCTAAAAAGCGCTACTCAAATGAAAAATAACACAAACAGTGAACACCTCAAAGCGACCTTCTTCTCAATATTACATAACCACCCAAACCACGTAAAGATATATACAGATGGGTCCAAAACTGACCAAGGAGTAGGAAGCGCTATACATCAGTTAAAAGGAAGCCACAGCTGGACACTGCCAAAATACGCCACCATTTACACTGCGGAACTGTACGCAATCTTACAAGCTCTCTGGTACGTTTCTCTATCACAACCCACAAAATTTATAATCTGTGTTGACTCCCAAAGCGCACTAATAGGCATAAAAGATACTTTCTGTGAAAATTCAATAGTACAAACAATATTAGCAGTTTTAGACTATATAAAAATCTCCCTAAACAAAAATGTGTGTTTTGCATGGTGCCCGGAACACATAGGTATAAAAGGAAACGAATTAGTGGACATTGCGGCAAAAAACGCCACGCGTGAAACCACAATCGACATTAGTACTGTCAGAACAGAAGATATTATACAGTTCACAACCAAAAATGTTATCACGAAATGTGTTTCGGCTTGGAAGAGAAACGAATCATTTTACTCCAAAATAAAGGATGACAATAAAATCACCCATCTACAATTAAATAGAAGGGAACAGGTCGCATTAACCCGCCTGCGTATTGGGCACACAAACTTGACAACATCCTTTCTTCTTCTAGGCAATCCCAAACCACACTGTGAGGTCTGTTCAACTTTACTAACCGTGCCACATATTCTAAGCGACTGCAAGAAATACAGAGAACTAAGACACAAACATAAACTAAACACACAATTAAAATCCTCCTTAAGTAACGACTTGGAAAGTGTTAAGAATATTATAAGCTTCTTGAAGGATAGCAAATTATTGTTCTAACTTTGAACCAAAAATGTAAAGGCTAATGACCTTGCAGTCGACGCCTCAAAAAAAAAAAAATAATAATATGACTTATGTCAAGAAATAATCCTTTTTTACATAATAAAATTGAAAATATTCATATGTAAATGGATATTTCTGTAGATAATCCATCTATTTCAATCAATAATAGTTCAAGAATAATGGATAGTGCAATTATCCCTCAGCACTATATAAATAGAGATAATGAAAAAGTTTTTGAAGGTTCAACTTTTTCATTCACACCTGAACCGAATTTAGATACGATTCATCAAACAATCAATACAAGAAGAATGCAACCCAGTTTGTCAGTTGAGAACTTACAACAGACCGCTTCACGGAATCGTAAGCGCATAAAATGGACAAGGAAATGAATTTAGAAGTTATGCGCATTTTTTACACACTAAATAATTGCGATGATGTTCCCTTACCTGGTTGAAATCCTCTAACAGGAAAGGTTCCACGGAGTGTTTAATATAAGAATTTCAAGAACCTCCTTTGAACTGACTCTAATGATTTTTTTTCTATGGTGTAAGTAGGATTGAAAATTAACGTACAATACTCTAATTTAAACCAAACTAAACTAAAATACAGAGAAAGTCAAGCGTCGAAACTAGAAAATGTTTTACAATTTCTTGGTATAATCCCAATGTACGATTGGCCGAGAGAGATATTTCCTTTATATGTTCACCAAAACTAAATTTATGGTCAAAAATAACACTCAGGTTTCTGATTGATAAGCATTTATGTAAGTGAATGGAATCGACGGAGTAATTAAAAGATATTGCATTAACTTTGCGACTAAATGAGATTATTTTACATTTGGAAATGTTAAGAGTCAAATGATTTGATTTACTTCATCTAGCTAAGTTATCTAGGCAAGTTTGAAGTTGCAAACAATCCTTCTGGTTAGAAATGGAAGAGTAAATTTTTAAATCATCAGCAAACAGTAACTTTTGACAAGACAGATCATCAGTAACATCGTTAATGTAAAGGAAAAATAGTAACGGTCCTAGATTGGAGCCTTGTGGAACACCAGACGTAGCATAAATGGGAGTGGAAGTGAAATTGTTAAATGTAACATACTGGATAAGGTTGGTAAGGTAACAGGAGATTAATGACAGTAAATTGTCGTGAAATCCATATCCTTCCAATTTGGAAATTAAGATATCATGTGGAATGTGATCAAATGCCCTTGATATGTCAGTGTATATAACATCCACTTGACCTCTTTGATCAAGAACTTCAGACACGTATTGCGTAAAATATAAGAGGTTGGTTAGGGTTGAACGTTGACTCATGAAACCACGTTGGTTAATAGATATCAAATTTCTCATAACATGGTATATGTGATTATAAAGAATGATTTCAAGAATTTTACTAAAGTTATTTAGGATACTGATAGGTTTATAATTCGTAACGTCAGCTGGATTTCCACTTTTTAAAACAGGACAAACGTAAGCTATCTTCCAAACATCTGGAAAGGTATTAGATTTTAATACCATATTAAAGATGACATAAGGGTTTAAGAAAAATAGACTTGCATTCTTTAATAAGGAAACTAGGAATTTGATCAGATCCTGCAGTATTTTTCGGATTAAGTTTGTTTATGGCATTAGATACATCTTCTTCTGTAATGTTATTGATAGCAACATTTGGAACGTTATAATTATTTTTACATTTACTACTACCTCGGTGACTGGTTGTAATATACACACTGCTAAAATAGTCATAAAACGAATCAATGATCCCTTGTGGAGGCATCAAAAACGCAGTTATTAAAGTTTACACATCCAGGAATGCGAGTATCCGTCTTTTTCGATTGAATAAGGTTCCAGAAATATTTTGGGTTAGATCTAAGATAATTTTTTACGTTAAGAAGATAATTTTTATAGGCTATAGAAATCTGGTATTTTATAGTTTTACGTAACTCCTTATAAGAAGATAACGGGTAACGTGATCCATTATTGCGGTGTTTTCTTTGGAGTCTTACTTTAAGTTTAATATTCTTTATTATTTCACGCGTGAACCACACCGGATATTTCCGTCGTTTATATAAACACAATGGAACGTGTTTATTGATTACAGAATAAAGTACACCATAAAATTTATTAGGTACATGCAGCATTAGCATCTTGCATTACATAAAGAAATGACCAGTCAATCGTTAGAAGATCATTATAGAAAGCAGAATATCGGCTTTAATGAGGTTATAGCGTATATGCGATTGCTTAACAGGACATTGAGGTACAGGTTTTTTAGTTAGTTCAACAAGTATTTGTAGTGAGGGATGATGGAGATCTTCAGTAACAACTTTTACTAAGTACCAGATGTAAACATTGCCATTAATATTATTTATGTGATTGTATAGCTGAATTAAAAAAAAATCAATAAAATTGTGTAATAACTGTGATTTACAATCATTTATGTTAATATTAGTAAAGTGTGGTATGTTAGAATCTCCTAATATTAGTAATTTGCAATCATCAGCATTCAGTGTTTCTAACATTTCAAAAAACGATTGATAATTATTAACTGAGGAAGAGGGAGGTATATACACTGATAAATCAGATAATGATCTAGAGTTAAACGTCCATTTACAACCTACTACATCAATAGATGGTAAATAATCTGTTAAAAAAGACAAGTCTATGCGTTCGGTAGTAATATTATCACTTACACTAATAACACCCCTCCACCCCAATTTTGATTTGTAATATAATATCTTAGATCACATCGAAATACGTTATATTGTGTAGGGAAAAGCTCAGCGTCTAAAATGTTACTTATCAAAAAAGCAGTTTCAAGTGAACTTATTAAATCAGATTCACTATCGCATATAAAAGAATAAAGTTAAATATCGTATTTTAAGCCTAAAAGAAAGATTCGAATTATGTGTAAGTAACATTTTTTACATCCGCAACCATAGCGATTATATTATTTCACCAAATGAAGAAATATTTTTGTGGAGAAAATTCTCATCTAAAGCAACCAGAGACATTTCCTAAAATATATTTTACACCTTAGGAGCAAGGCATTCAGGAAAATTTTCTTATCAAATTTTTGGTAGTAATCAAAATGTTAAAACAGATGTATTTCAATAAAGCATGGTTAATAATATGTAATTATTTAGTGGTATCATCTAGTGGTGATTTAGCAAACTAACAGGTATCTATCAAATGTATCAATTTAAAGCTAACCAGAACCCACGTATAGAAGGCACTAGTAGGCTTATTTTAAGAACTTTTATAAAATACGATAAAGAAACAATTTAATCAGTTATAGTAAATGGTAAAGGCAGTAAATACAGAAATTTAGGTCGTGTTGGTAGAGAAATAAGTAACGAGTAAACCGAAGTAAATAACAATCCTAACTATTCAGGCTACACATAAACTTTGGTTTTACCAAATTGTAATAACCAGAGAAAATTTATAGAATCGACCAGGAAGTATCCGATATCGATTTTTGCACATTACATAGTATGAAAAAATAGAACTCGAAGATCAGGGAGTGTAAGAGATTCCATGCTGGGATTGTTCACGAACATACATAGGTCAAACAAGCAGACGTATCAATGTGAGAAGGGAAAAATATTTAACGCAGTACAAAAAGACCACAAAACGCCTTCACTGGTCCAACATATGAAGGAGACCTCACACGCGATAGATTTCGACAACACAAGGATAATAGCAAACATACAGTACATATCACACCAGATTATCAGAGAAGCTATCGAGATCGAAATACGGCCACAAAATTTGAACTCACGAGACGACACACAGAGATTGCCATCGACCTGGAAGCCTATTCTTTGGAAACACGCAGTCACGAACAAAAGAGAACGGAGAAATCAGTTAAAGAAAGGAGAACAAAAGTAGAAGTGAAAGTGACAGTATCAGCACAATGACCAATACCCAAGGCATCGACCAAGAAAGTCAGATTACAAATACCGCCGACATCAGCGAGGACCTCAGTTCAGTTTGAGTTACCAGGCGCAGAACACGGAGACTTGAAAATGGCAGATGAGATCCTGCCGAAACGTCGTTAGTTCAACACCGCTCCTATTAAGTACCTTCTCCAAAAAGACCGGTTTGTATATATATATATATATATATATATATATATATATATATATATATATATATAAATTACACTAATACAACTGTATCCACACATAATGTTGAGACTGATTTACATTACACAATTAAATAGTAAATACAAATACGAGCACAAAAACAAAAAATGGAATTAAAATAAGGCAAATCTATTTTTTCATTTTTCATTCCTTTTAACAAATTACGGCCTGACATACGAAAATGTAACCTTTTGCCCTTATTAGACATTAAAAATCTTACCATTTGGTGTATTTTTTCTATTTATATTTTACATAAATTTATACGTTTTGATACCAACTACAATTATCGTCTTCAATAAATGGGAATATCTTTAAGAAATTACTGGTGATATTAGAACAAATTTATGAATTATAAACAAGATGAAACCGCAAAAGAAACGAAATTTAATCAGAAATGTTTTGTAATTTCCTGCTCCTAAGTGTTTTATTTACATTTATGCCTAATGACTTCCAGGGGGACTGTGGCCTGTAATCAGCATTTATGTGCAAAAACATCAAATTTAGATAAAAATAATACTGTCCATTAAAAATCGTGACCAATAACATGAAATAGTACAATGGGGACTTAGTAACACATCAGTAAAAAAGATGAAAATTTATATACATTAACATACAAATAAAAGAAAATAAACAAGGAAATATGGTAATTTTAAGCTATATAAATAATTGTTGTAATCCCTCATTTAAATTTGCATAATTAAATGAATTACTCATATTTGTTTGTATTAACGGAATGTGAATTGGTTTCATTTATATAGGATTAAGTTTGGAAATATCTTAATGTAATTCTTAGAATGTAGTTCTTAGAAAGGGAATATACATATATAATACCACTAGTGCGCTTTTTCCAGGATTATCTGATTAATTTTGATGCACGGGTGGTATTGGGTAGAATATTTCCACAATAGAAATATATATATATATATATATATATATATATATATATATATATATATATATATATATATATATATATATATATATATATATATATATATATATATATATATATATATATATATATATATATATATATTATATAACAGGATGCAGCCTAAATTAAATTGACAACTATTTATACATCAATTTGAAAGCTTTCGGAAATATTTATTCCTTCTTCAGTCAAAACTAAAATGATAAACACAATAATAAATAAATATAACATTATTGCTTACTGTATGTTAGATTATAATGTGATTGGCAAACACAAAAAATTAAATATTATTGAAATGTAATATAATTATGACAACTAAAACTGTAACTATAACGATTAACAAGGGAATATGTATAAAATTTTTTGTTAACAATGCAATCTGTTGTTAATTATTAAAATATTTGAATATATAACACTTAAATTTTGAGTATAATTTTTTTTGTTTAATGTGTTAGGTCCTCTATTAATATAAAGCATTTCTAAAAATAAACGTTTGAGATAATTATTTTCTGTGGTTAAAATTTTTACTTCATTAAAATTTGATTTATGACTAGTTTCTAGAGAATGTATCGTTAACGCACGTGATTCTTTTTTATTTTTAATATTTAATATTTTTGAGGTTTCTTTGAGTTTGTCCTACGTATTGTTTATTGCAATTATTACATGAAATTTTGTATACGACATGAGATTTATTCAAAGTTTTTGTTTTATCTTTAATTTTAGAAAATAAACTATTAATTGTTTTAGTTGGTTTGTTAGCAATAATGATATTTCTTTCTTGTTTTAAAATATTAACGATTCTAGGTGTTAAATGTTTTATGTAAGATAATGATCTAAAAATCTTTTGATTATTCTCGTTGTTATTAGAAAGGTTATTAATTGATGAATTATTTATTTGTAAGTTATTTTGTCTGACTAAATTTGGGTTTGAAAAAATTAGTTTTTTTAATAATTTATTTGGGTAAGAATTATTAAGTAAAAGTTGAAATAATTTTTGATAACTTTGGTTTTTGAAAATTGGATGACAAATTCTGTCGATGCGGTTTTTTAAAGCTAAAACTAAATTAATTTTCATTTTATCTGGATGTTCAGAATAATAATTTAAATATCTTCCAGAGCTTGTTGGTTTTTATATACCAATCAAGTAATATTTTATTATTTGAATTGCGGATGATTTTTGTATCTAAAAAAGGTATGGAATTGTTAGTTTCATTTTTAATAGTGAATTTTAAGTAAGGGCTGTAACTATTAAAAACATTTAAAAGTTGGTTTTGAGTTCCTTGTGGAATTGCAGTTATAATGTCATCGACATATTTTTTTAAAAAAGGTAAATTGAAATTAATTTTAGTTACAGAATCATCAATTAAATCATCCGAAATTCAAATAATAAAATAAATAATAATTATAATTACATTTCAATAATATTTAATTTTTTGTGTTTGCCAATCTCATTATACTCTAACATACAGTAAGCAATAATGTTATATTTATTTATTATTGTATTTATCATTTTAGTTTTGACTGAAGAAGGAATAAATATTTCCGAAAGCTTTCAAATTGATGTATAAATAGTTGTCAATTTAATTTAGGCTGCATCCCTGTTATATAAAAAAAAATTACGTTAAACTTATACAGCCGTTATTAACTTCTTTATATATATATATATATATATATATATATATATATATATATATATATATATATTCTTGCATGCGTGGGTTTGACGATCAATTTTGTCATGCAGACAGTGGTTTCGCGACCGGTGCAGGGTTTGGCGACCGACCTGAAATGCTTGACGACCATCCGTGTTTTACGATTTGCGGATTTGACGACCGGTCGCCAAACAGTCGCTCCAATATATTTTTGCTTAATCGGGGGGCACGAAAAATAAAAATGCATCTAGGTGGGTTTGACGACCAGATAATTGTATTTATCGTTGACCATTTTGTAGTTTATATAACACACGCTGCAATTATACAAGCGACATCAATTATCATTGAGAATAAAGGAACCAGTGTAACTTTTTCAAAATGTGATTTGTTTTATTTTATTGAAAATAGTTTCCTCCCGGCTTTAGGAATACTATTAAAATAACACCGAACTACAGCATCGACCTCTTCCTCTGAAAAAATATTTTGTGTGGAAATTAAACAAATGTAATTTTTTTAAATCTATTACAAAATTAAGCAACATTGTAAAAACAAATCTATGGCAGACGTTAAAAAGTTCATTCAAATGAAATAATTTTAATTATAATTTTTGCAACCCCTTTCATAGGCTCATAACGAAAACGGACAACATTGTAAAAACAAAAACAGAATCTACTTAAGAATTACGTTTAAAATTTCAAGTCAGATGGAGATTAATAGACCTAAATACATGTTAACTTGAAAAAGATTTCAAAACCGCTCGCATCTATAAAATATCAATAACACAATTTAACCATTTTCATTCATGCTTAATTATTTTTAAGGACTTACCTTGCGTTATATTAAGAAACTTTAAATTAAGTTATCTTTAAAAAATGTGTCTGCATATTTTCTTATAAAATTAATCGTTATTCAGGTATTGAAAAAATTCTACCTTAAGAGTTTTTTTGCCGCTAAATTTTGCGTCGTATCAAAAAATCGCATAGAACATAATTAATCGATATGTTTAAGGTTTATATATGGGTAGTTCTATGCCTTTCAAATATCCAGCTGTTTTAATAACGTTTGATAAAATAAAAAAAAACTGATACTAATACACTCCCTTTTCCGCCCCTGGATTTCTCTAATCAGCTCTAAGCCATTAAAATTTTCGTAGGTATTTTCGCTATGGAGTTATCGTGGATACACTAACACATCCACACAAACACTCACATTCAGACGACATGGCCGATCTTGTGAAACTTGGCCAAAAGTTGTAAAATGAGCTAATAACCTTTTTCCGCGTAAGTTTTTTTTTAGTCCGAAAGACAGCCAAAAGTCGCGTATTGGCAAGTCCTGTAAGTGCGGCGGGTGTTCGATTGAATTAATCTTGTTTGCAGCCAAATACTGCCGAGTCTGTTCTGCAGTGTTATTAAACACTTCCGGCAAACAGTGTTTGACGAACCATTTGGCTGTGACAGTCTTCTGCTCCTCCGGCTTAATTGCGCTCACTAAACTGGTACTTCCAAATAAAACAGCTTACATTACTTTTTTATTGTTGGTGTGGCCTCATCTTCATGTATCCATACGCGTCTCTCTTGTCGAGTTGGCATGTCGAAAGATGGTTTCATTGCCGGTTACAATTTTCGACAAAATTTGGTGTCCACCATTTTTAGACAATACTAGATTTTCGTGGCAAATTCGTACTCGTTCTGCTTTTTAAAAATCTGTAATCTTATGGAGTACAAAACGACGTACAATGTGGTCGTGTATTATTGTTTTCACAGATGAGGATCCAATCCCCATTTTAGCCGACGTCGTAACCAGTTCTGTTATCTTTTTCACAGCAGTAATGTTTCTTTCCGTCACATCGGTGCGTTTTTCTTGTGATCAACTGTAGTTTTTCCACGTTCGAATTCATTGTATTATTTGTGAATTGTTGTGAAGGAAGGGGTATGGTCGAGAAATGTTGATTTCCTACTTTCTCTCAGTCGCACGCATTTACACTTTGGGAGGGTGGTTGGTTGGTTGGGTGGGTGGGTGGGTGGGTGGGTGGGCGGTCGGGCGGGTGTGTGTGTGTGTGTGGGCGCGCGTGCGCGAGATATCTTTGAACCATTAAACATATCGATATGAAATTTGGTACAAATATGCTTTGCCATAAAATCAAGGTCAAGTTCTTTAATGAGTAAAATCCAATCAGTGGCCGGGCAATGTTTTGTTTGTTGAAAACATCTTTAGTTTCGCATGTATCAGCATTTACGTGCTTGAAGTAGCACATCTTTAACTGGTATAGCAATTTCACTAATCCTCTATTATTGAAACGGGTAAATTTGACAATTTACGTAAAACAGTAAAAGTTGCAAAGAGAATTGCTTAAAAATAAGATTCTACCACTATTTGACAATTAATAACAAATATTTGTATTATCGTCGGAATAATGCAATTAATTTAATCACTTTTAGCTTTAGTCTGTTCTTAAATGATTTTATCAATTCTCGATAATCCACTAGGTACTTATTTGCGTTATATAATATAGTTATCTGAATGGAAATTTACTAATTGTATATTATGTATAAACTCAGGAAGAAATGTTCGTATGTTTTTATTGCGGAATACTATATGCGGAAGCAAATTTTGAAGAACACGGCAGGTCTGAGCACGATACAAGTTTTTGCATTGGTAAGAATCTGTATACATAACCAATATGTCTTCTTAACAATTCTCGTACAGCGCCGACTGAAAAAGAAAAAAGGACAAGGAAGAAAAACTTTTGCCCGTGCTGTAAAACGTTACAAGCACAATTACGTCGTCATTTGTATCGAAAACATGCAGAGGAACCTTTGGTTGAAGAAATCGTAAAATTGGACAAAGGTAAATATAGATCAAACTTCATGATATTACTTGATAATGATCTGTTTTGGTTATCATTTGAATCCTAATTGTCGCTTATATACACGTTTATCTATGGACAAGGGGTAGCTGTTGGTGGTCACATACAAAAAACTCTTGAACTGCCATTTACACCTTACAATCAGATCTATTCCGTAACTTTTATGAAATCGAATAAAAATAGCCAGTCAAATCGAAACGTTTTCAAATCGGAATCAATATTTTCTATTTTCGAAAAATCGGTATTCTAACTGATGTACAAGGCCGACTGAATCGGAATCACGGGTTTTTATCAGCTACCGTTTCTTTTATTTGGCAGCATAGCGATCCGATTTCGATGGTTTCGAGGTTACAGAATGTTCGTTTTTATATTTTTATGCAACTGCAGACACTAACACTCTTTAATTCATTTTCGAACCGCACCAATTCGATAACTTCATAAATGCTGTACACAATATCGCGGGTTTTAATGATGGCAAAATTCAATACTCCAAGCTTTGGACCAGCGTCAATTGCACTTATGAGAAAAGTAGGTGGGATTGTAGAATCGTGCGCCATTAAAGAAAAAAATTAAACAAAGCAAACGAATTGCGAATTTTTTTTTAAATTAAAGCAGACAATGGGAAATTCATTGGTTCGAAAGTCGCCCAAGAAAATAGGACACAACACCAAAGGTCTACAAAAATTCTTCTCCCCGAAATGGAAGATATAAGTAAACTTTATAACCACATAAATACGGTTATTGAAACGTGTACCGCGAAAGGGAATGCTTTTGATAGAAAGATATGGTTGCAGTTATCGAAAGCCACTCTAGTTCAGATACTGATTTTTAATAGAAAAAGGCCAGGTGATGTGGAGAAATCCCAGGTATTAGAATATGCAACCCTGAAGACCATTTCTGAAGACAACATACCGCTTTTTGACGACACACAAAAACAAATGACAATGCGATTTGGACGGTTCATTGCAAGAGGCAAACTTAACTCCCCGGCACCATTATTAGTTTCAGAGTTAAACATGAACGCTATAACATTGTTGTTAAGCTATCGTGAACAAGCTGGCGTACTGAAGGAAAAACCTTATTTGTTTGCCCAACCACCAGGTACAGCAAACATATTTTTGAGTGCGAGTGTGTCGCTAAAAGAATTCTGTGTCGAAGTTGGACTGCAAAACAAAAATATTATGGCGACTAAATTAAGGAAACATCTAGCGACTGTCACTGGCACGCTTCAAAAAGATGATGTCCAGATGATAAGAGATTTCATGGTCCATTCAATTGACATCCATAATAAAATCTACAACCAGAGGGCTATTGTGAAGGATATATGCGAAGTGGGTCCTCTGTTGTTATCGGTTGTTGGAGGTCCTAGTGCTTCTTCTACTTCTGAAGCGGTATCTTGCATGATGGATACAGACAGCCATACTCCAGAACTAAGTAACAACGAACGCTCTGTTCCTGTATCTCCGATATCTAAGGACAAAGAAATCGTTTTACGTACCCCCACTCAAAGTGACGACGATAGTGACGAAGATCCTATATATCGGCCCGACCTGTCCACAATTCTTGAGTGAGATTATTGAGTGCAAGTGTGGAAGAAACATCACAGAGTCACAAAATATTCAAATAGGAAAATAAACAAAAGGGCTACTTGGGCCACACAGGAAAGATAAGAAGCGCGTAAGATTTTTGCAAATTATTTGCAGCATGGCGTAGGTGTAGGATATCTACCCAGCTTGGAAACCTGCGAAGAATTTAAGCATAAGAATATCGCTCTAAGTGAGAGGAGTTCGCAACAAATCCGATTATGGTTACAAGCGGAGCAAAAAAGAAAGTGTATTTTTACGGTTACAGTAGAGCAAAATGTAATAGGTCACGTAACTTACTGTTGGTCCATTTCTGCTCATTTCATTCTACTACATGTCCTGTTGCACGTATAGTTATCCTTTTCAAGTAGTCAATAGCATGTTGCACTATCTCTAGCGGCTCAGTGGCATGTTTTATGTCAAAATTATCATTTAATTTTGAAATTATATTCAAGAATTTTTTTGTTATTTATTATGAACCTAATCAAACCTATCGTTATTCCTCAGGTAAACAACGATTTGGATGGACCGCACTTAAAAATTATACATGCAGAAAGCGCTTTCAACGTTTTTACAAAACAAAAGTGTATCCCTCGGCTGAAGAATTAGAGGCGGCGATATACGAAGAACCGCATTTGAAGGATGCCACTATCTTAAAATTACGTTCGCATCTACAACATGACTACAAATATTTATTAAAAACGAAAAGATTGTCCTTTGAACACTTGGACAACTAAATTAAATTGTACTTTGTATTCTAAAAATAAAATTACTTTTCAAGGAGTTTTTCATTTACTTGTGGCGAGTATTACGATTAAAAGAATATATATTATAGGTAAGTATTAAAGCAAAGGAAGTATCCTTTGGTTAAAAGACATACAATTTACGTTTGCAAAGGTGAGACGTGATTACGTTCTATTAAATGTTTTCTGTAATACGCTGTCTCTTATCGAGCACACGATGTAAATTACTGTTTTTTGTAACTCGTTTCCATTTACAATTGCTGAAAAGGAAGCAAGAATTCCAGAGCCCCGAAAATAATTCATTACTTCAGTAAGATGAAAATAAGATTATGGGACAAACCATAATTTAAAATTCGTTATCGCAATTATGTATATTACAAAAGCCTGATTGTTCACTGTATTCTTCGAAACACTCTCAATATTGCTATCAATGGTTTCTCACGAAATTTTACGAACTCGTTTCGTTTTTACAACAAACTTAACTTAAATTTTTTTACGTGGCTGTCAGTGTTTGACAAATGCATCTTGTTCATGACAAGAATAGCTCTCTTACTATGGCGTCATTGCAGTTGAATTACCACTGTAATTCATAACGTTCAATAGTATTATTGCTGTAATCCTAACAAAGTTGCATTGCTGTGTATAGGAGCAAATTATACATAAGGGAAATATTAACTTTAAAACTGTCAATGTAATTTTAATAGCTGCCCAAAAGCGTCTATTTTACCACATACCACATACTGAGTGCTTTAGCACGATAGGCCTTATTTAGCCTGTTCAGGTCCACAATCATAAAAAAAAAAATTGAGATGTAACCTCTAAACAGTACAATTCTCTAAACCACAGTTGTTTTATTGTTCTAAAAGTGAAATTGTCCCAGAATATCAGGGAGCAATAAAATATAGTGAAGGTTTTGTTCATTTATTAAATTTTGTAACCTTTTCACATAATTAGCTAAATATATATATATATATATATATATATATATATATATATATATATATATATATATATATAATATTCTATTGTGGAAATATTCTACCCAATACCACCCGTGCATCAAAATTAATCAGATAATCCTGGAAAAAGCGCACTAGTGGTATTATATATGAATATTTCCTTTCTAGGAACTCTAGGGAATTACATTAAGATATTTCCAAACTTAATCCTATGTAAATGAAACCAATTCACATTCCGTTAATACAAACAAATACGAGTAATTCATTTAATTATTCAAATTTAAATGAGGGATTACAACAATTATTTATATAGCTTTAAATTACCATACTTCCTTGTTTATTTTCTTTTATTTGTATGTTAATGTATATAAATTTTCATCTCGTTACTGATGTGTTACTAAGTCCCCATTGTACTATTTCATGTTATTGGTCACGATTTTTAATGGACAGTATTATTTTTATCTAAATTTGATGTTTTTGCATATAAATACTGATTACAGGCCACAGTCCCCCTGGATGTCATTAGAACATTTCTGATTAAATTTCGTTTCTTTTTGCGGTTTCATCTTGTTCATAGTTCATAAATTTGTTCTAATATCATCAGTAATTTCTTAAAGATATTCCCATTTATTGAGGACGATAACTGTAATTGTTATCGAAACGCACTTAATTTAACCAAATTCAGAGTGATTATTACTGAACTTTTACATAAAACACCCTGTGAAGTGTTAACTTTAGCTTCCATCTTTGATACTACTCCAGTAGTGGCAGTTACGTAAAACAGGAATTTTATGACTATACACCGGTTGTCAATGTCGTATTATTTATACTATATTTGTTAGATTTTAAGTACAAAGATTCTTTTATTGGGGATAAGTTCGTTGGTCTCGAATTAGAAATTGATTAGTTACTCGTATATGCATGTTAGGATATGAGCTGAACAAGCTTCTCCGATTATTTATGTATTTGAATTTGTCATTGTTAAGGGGGGCCTGTGTTCGAATATTCTGTAACGAAACACAAATTGAAGTGTTACGTTTCTAACGTAAACTATTTCTTCGTATAAACGTAATGTACGGATGTGCAATTTACTCTGCCTAACTTTTTATTTATTAAAGATGCCTAGTAGTTGCATTCAGTGTAATGGTAACGTGCATCCTAATAAAGAAATTTCTTGTGATAAGTGCAATAAATATATTCACGAGGCATGTTCTAACTTATCAAGAATAGAGGTTCAATGCTTGCAAGCGAAAGATAGGAAAATCGAATTCATATGCTTTATTTGTCGTGCTGTTGATATTCAATTAGTGGAATTAAAGCAACCGATTGTTGAATTAAGATCTGAGATAAGTTATCTAAAACAACAAAAAATGGTATATCAAGACCCTTCTAATGCTGAGCAAATAAATGCAGAGGTGTCTGAACGTCAACGTCTTGAAAACAATTTAATATGTTTCAGTATTTATGAAAGTGGCGATCCGACATTATGTGAAGAAACAACTATAATCAAATCGTCAATTTTATAATTAAAAGATAAAGTTCATACTAATGAAATAAAAATGTTTCGATTGGGCAGTATACGAACGGATGGGAAACCCCGTCCTATCAAAGTGATTCTAAAAACGCGTGCTGATACAATTAATGTTTTAAAGAATAAAAATAAATTAAATAGCATGTGGGAAGCAAAATTACTATAATATCGGATCAGACTCCTAATCAGCGTAAATATATTGATCACCTTCGCATGGAATTGTCAAGTAGGATTAATAACGGCAAAAAAGATGTCACTATTCGGTATCAATGTTGGGCGCAAAGCGCGAAAACGGCCAATGGTCGATTTTTTTGCTCAACCTTAGGTTTGTACGTTCTAAAGTAGCCAAAGCCCGAATTTGAATTTAGTTTCCGGCTTTGGCTGTGTAAAATCAGCCAAACCTAGGATTGTGCAATTGCGAAGCGACCAAAGCTGGAAATAACGGTCAATTGTTATTTCTCGTCGCGCGTAATTTGGCGCTTGCGTATAGCAGTGTGGTATAGCATTGTAGTGCCAGTTTGAGATTGTTCTTGACGGAGTTTACACGTGTTGTTTCGATTATGCGTTTACGATGTCTGCTGTAAGTGAACATGAATTTAAGTTGAAATTGGATGCTTATATCCACAAAAGTGAATCGAATAATAAATTCCTCTTAACTCCGTGTAAGTACAATGAACTAATATCCGAGGTAAAAGCTTCTCTATGTAGAACAAGAAAAAAAGAGCCGCTTACGTCATTGGATTATCGACGAGTTAAGAGGTACGACGTTCTAACCATTGGTAATGTCGAAAAACTTATAAAAAAGCGATCGACCAATGAGGATGAATTAAAATATTTTTGCCATACAGATGAGTTGTATGAAATTATTCACAAAGCCCATGTAGATACAGGACACAAACGAACACGGTGTATGGACAAAGAACTTAAAAGAATATACTGCAATATCACGCGTGATGTGATTGGTATTTATTTAAGTCTATGTGGACAATGTCAGTTAAGAAAAAAACATAAAGGAAAGGGACTAGTGGTTAGGCCAATCTTGAGTAAGAACATGAACTCTAGAGGGCAGGTGGATCTGATTGACATGCAAACCGAAGCAGACAGAGATTAT
Organism: Vesta saturnalis; assembly: GCA_036346205.1. Taxonomy (NCBI): domain Eukaryota; kingdom Metazoa; phylum Arthropoda; class Insecta; order Coleoptera; family Lampyridae; genus Vesta; species Vesta saturnalis. The sequence goes on along the minus strand of JARFJB010001226.1, from coordinate 7,007,841 downwards.
AAATTTATTTTAAATTACCAGGACCACTTGCTAAAATTTGTGTTTTTGAAACCTTTGAAATCCAAAAGAGCTTCGGAAGTAGCTTATAATCTGTTAGACATTTTCTGTATAATAGGTGCTCCTTACATCCTCCAAAGTGACAATGGGAGGGAATTTACGGCAGCTGTAATAAGGGAAGTTGCTGATATGTTTGAAGCTAAAATAGTCCACGGAAAGTCAAGGCATTCTCAGAACCAGGGAAGTGTCGAAAGAGCGAATCAGGATGTTAGGGACATGTTGGTTTTTTGGATGGCAGAGAACAAAAGTACTAACTGGGCTGACGGACTGCGATTCGTTCAGTTGAAGAAAAATAGATCGTTCCGTAGAGGGATAAACAGAAGTCCATATGAGGCAATGTTTGGGGTTCCTATACGAAATGGCCTGTTGCATTCAGATGTACCTCGGGAAACTCTGCAAACTATTACCAGAGAAGAAGAGCTGGAAAACATATTAAATGATAGTCCTAATGTAGGCGCTTCCAGCGACTCGGATACAGATGCCGAAAATCCTGCAACTTCACATGAAAGCTTCAGCGTTCAGAAAGTTCCACAAAAACAAGTAAGTAATAGTAGGTAAGTAGGCAGAATATGCACTTACACGTGTTTTTTTATAGTGTTCCTGTGCAGCTGACAATTTATGCGAGATTTGCATTCGCCAAGAAAAAATCACACAATCACGTGAAGCATCGTGCACATCGCAAAAAAGGCAAGCTGAGGAAATGCTGCAGAGGTCGAGCAAAAAGTTTCCTTCTGTTAGCATTGGCCAAAACGTTTTGATAAGAATTCCAGATGTAGACAGAGGGCGTGTTGCACCAAGAAATGTAATGGCCGTTGTTATGGAACGGAAAGATGAAACTGACCTTTACCAGCTAGGAACACCATCAGGGGTCCTTGACAAATTGTACGCAAGAAACGAATTCCAAACAGCAGATCATAACTTCATCGAAATAGAAAATGTTCCAAGCGAACAGCTTACATTAAGAACCGCCGCTGCAGTAGACTCTCAATCAAAGCAAGGTGTTGCAGAAATAAATAATTATGAAAATATGTTTCTGTTGTTTTGAAGTATTTTATACTGTTTATTTCAAGTACTGTCTATTATAATACTCATCTTGTTTGGTTTTTCATTGTTGTGAACTTGAGTTTTGTTTTATTTTCTATTTTAATGTTTAACTTGTTCATTTCATACTTATTTGTGTATTGTGTTCCTTCCTAAATATAGATTTAAGCAAACTATACTACCAGTTTCCATAAAACATGCTTCCAATTTACCTTAGTAGCTTCCTAGCCTTTGTGTGTGTGTGTGTGTGTGTGTGTGTGTGTGTGTGTGTGTGTGTGTGTGTGTGCGTGTGTGTGTGTGTGTTTTTTTTAATTAAAAAAGAATTCTGGTTCCTGCTAGGAAGCTGCCCTGTCAATGATTTCACAACTAGCTTTTAGGTTTCTGTAATATTAAACCAAAAATCGAACATTATTTCCAGCTTTGGTCGCTTCGCAATTGCACAATCCTAGGTTTGGCTGATTTTAGACGGCCAAAGCCGGAAACTAAATTCAAATTCGGGCATTGGCTACTTTAGAACGTACAAACCTAAGATTGAGCAAAAAAATCGACCATTGGCCGTTTTCGCGCTTTGCGCCCAACATATACAAGGAATGCCTAAAATAGTCCCATCAAAAAACTAAAAGCAACTCCCATTAGGAATAATTGTATGCCGGTGACCGAAAATACTTTAATCTGGTACTTTCAAAATGTGCGAGGACTAAGATCAAAAATCGATGAACTTTATTCTTTTATGTGCGATAGTGAATTTGATTTAATAAGTTTAGTTGACAAGTAACATTTTAGACGCTGAGCTTTTCCCTACATAATATAACGTATTTCGATGTGATCGAAGATATCATATTACAAATCAAAATTGGGGTGGAGGAGTGTTATTAGCTGTAAGTGATAATATTACTATCGAACACAGACTTGTCTTTTATAACAGATGCTTTACCATCTATTGATGTAGTAGGTTGTAAATGTACGTTAAACTCTATAGCTCATTAACTGTTTTATCAGTGTACATACCTCCCTCTTCCTCAGTTAATAATTATCAATCGTTTTTTGAAATGTTAGAAACACTGAATGCTGATGATTGCAAATTACTAATATTAGGAGATTTTAACATACCACACTTTACTAATATTAACATAAATGATTGTAAATCACAGTTATTGCATAATTTTATTGATTTTTTTTAAATTCAGCAATACAGTTACATAAATAATATTAATGGCAATGTTTAGATCTGGTACTTAGTAATTTGAAATGTGGTGTAATACGCGAAAACGCCCCAGCTGTTACTGAAGATCTCCATCATCCCTCACTACAAATACTTGTTGAACTAACTAAAAAACCTGTACCTCAATATCCTGTTAAGCAATCGCATATACGCTATAACTTCATTAAAGCCGATATTCTGCTTTATATAATGATCTTCTAACGATTGACTGATCATTTCTTTATGTACTGCAAGATGCTAATGCTTCATGTAATAAATTCTATGGTGTACTTTATTCTGTAATCAATAAAACACGTTCCATTGTGTTTATATAAATGACGGAAATATCCGGTGTGGTTCACGAGTGAAATAATAAAGAATATTAAACTTAAAGTAAGACTCCAAAGAAAACAACGCAGTAATGGATCACGTTACCCGTTATCTTCTTATAAGGAGTTACGTAAAACTATAAAATACCAGATTTCTATTGCCTATAAAAATTATCTTCTTAAGGTAAAAAATTCTCTTAGATCTAACCCAAAATATTTCTGGAACTTTATTCAATCGAAAAAGACGGATAATCGCATTCCTGGATGTGTAAACTTTAATAACTGCGTGTTTGATGCTCCACAAGGGATCATTGATTCGTTTTCTGACTATTTTAGCAGTGTGTATATTACAACCAGTCCCCAAGGTAGTAGTAAATATAAAAATAATTATAACGTTCCAAATGTTGCTATCAATAACATTACAGAAGGAGATGTATCTAATGACTAAAGCTAGGATAGTTAGGCAAAATAAAAGTTCAAAAAAGGCAGGCAAAAAGGCATAAAAAACAATAAAAAAAAGCATCTAAAAAGGCAAAAAGGGACAAAAAAGGCACGGAAAAGCAAAAACTGTCGAGAAAAAAGCGTTAAAATCAACACACATATTCAAGTTGGGTATAGCAAAAAAAAACATTTATTTGAAAAAATAAATATATGCAAATATATAATATATTGGCACTTAATCCGATTTGTTTCTGGTTTTGTTTTGGTACCAACTAGTTACCAGAAGTTTTTCTAAATGATCTACCATTAAGCTAGTTCTTCGGTCGCTTAAAATTTGCTTATATACCGAAAATGATCTTTCCACATCACAAGAAGTGATAGGGACAAATTTCAGAGCGCTTATCTGCTCTGGAGTCATCTCTAAATCATTATTTCCATTTGAAACTCCTTGGAGAATTTTAGAAATTTCTTGTAACATTTTAAAAGAAGGATTTCTTTGTAGAATATACTTTAGCTTCTCTTTAATTTTTTTCCATACTGGTCCTGGGGCTTTGGCTGTGAGATTGACTACCTCTTCAACAATTTCTAATGATTCGACAACAGTCAACCCAATTCCTTCCAATTTTGTAATTTTTTCTGGCAGCCAGGAAAAGTTTGTTTTTATATAGGTCAATCCATGTACTATATTTTTATCTTCAAACGCTTTCTGAGATTTTCCTATGGCTACTGAGTCCGAAGCATCGAATAAGGATACAACCTATAAATAAAAGGAGAATTTATTAACAAGATCCATAAATTTAACTATTGTCTAAGCTATTATTGGTATTTACGCCTGAACAGGTATTACAGCTTATAAAAAAATGTGAAAAAAGCACACTCGTACCTCTTTAATCGCTGTAAAGTTAGTTGCATAAAAATCACAAGCGGCGATTCACGTTCCCCATCTGGTAATGACTGGTTCAGGGGGTAGGGGAATTTCTTCAAGTTTTTCTTTATATACCGCGACACGCAATGGCGCCTTTGAGAACACCTAAAACATTCAAATAAATGTAATTTTAATAAGTTCACCTTTTTAGTGGAAGAAATTAATGCATTCACATTATCAAAATCTTCACGAATGTATTCGCTAACTCAATTTAGTGCGCGGGCGAGGCAAGTTACATGCATTAACTTGAGATAAAATAATTGCAGAGCTTTTGCTGATTTAACCATGTATGGTACGGCGTCACTCACTAAAAGCAGAGTTTTTTCTTCCGGGGTTTCGTTGGGGTACAGTACGCCTAAAACAAAACTAATTTTAATAGTGGTTACAGTTACCAACAAAATATACAGAAATTTTTATAATTGCAATTGCAATTACGCATGCTATCGTTGAAAAACCTTGCTATAGTTTGGTGGTTTGTTTTCTCCAACTGTTTTGAAGCCAACAAATAGGGCGTGCCCCCTTCATGTGCCTCTAATTTTTCAATGCTAACATTGGCTATATAGCGACCCTGGCAGTCCGTTGCTTCATCAACACAAGCCCATATAAAATTGTTGCCAATTTCGGTTCGAATATTCTTGATGCACTAAAAAAGCAACGAGAGTTATTTATTTTTATTTATACAATTTATCAAATTAAGATTGCTCATACCGATTCGTAACATGAATTCAAGTAATTCTTCTTTAATGTTGAGTCGTCCGGGATTGCTTGACTTGTGAATTTCTCTAAAAATCCTTTAAATGTTTTATTTTTTAATTTATAGAAAGGAATGTTAGCTGCAATAATAGCTTCACACAGCTCAAGCGAAAAAGCAGATTTCGCTGGGCCACTTTTCGATGAAATATTTCCTAACGTGTTTCTTAATAGAAGCTGTTTTGAGGATTTGCGTTTCACATTAGCTACATGTAAGGCGGTCTGCAAATGTTGCACCACGTGACACTTTTTTCCCTTAAAATGTTTAATCTAAAAAATGTTTAGCTTACTCAACAAAAAAGTTACTAATTAACACACTTACGGTTTTTTCACAAACTTGGCAACTAATAACGTCTCCATCAGTTGATAGATTCACGTCCAACTTTACCCACTGGTTATACTTAAAATTTTTTGATTGTCTATCTGCTGGCATTCTATTTTAATAAATAGTTTTCTGGTAATTTAAAAAAAACGCTTAACACGGCACAATGTTAAAGGGACGCAGTATCAACAAAGACTATATGTAGGTGCAGACTGCAGGTAGAGATAATGCAATAGGAAATATTACAAAGTAAGGAAAATCACTCATCGGGGTTATTATTATAAGAGGCTTAAATATTAAAGAGAAACTTTGTCTTCAGTTTGTATACCAAATTCCTTTCCCTTTCAAACAATACGTATATACGATCTAAGAATTTCCCAGAAAAAATGTATATAAAATTTAAAAATTAAGAAATACTTCCATTACAAAAAAATTGACAGAAAAGGTAATAAATAGGCAAAAATAACAAAAAATTAGTTAAAAAAGGCAAAAAACCTAAAAAAAAAGGCAAAAAAGGCAAAATAAAGTTTGCATTTTTGGAAAGTGCATACTCTAAAACGGATTTTAAATAGGGCCTGCCTTAAGTTTTTCCCTTTATAAAAAAAGGCATTTTGCCTAACTATCCTGGCTTTACTAATGACATAAACAAACTTAAACCGAAAAATACTGCAGGATCTGATCAAATTCCTAGTTTCCTTATTAAAGAACACAAGTCTATTTTTCTTAAACCCTTATGTGTCATCTTTAATATAGTATTAAAATCTAATACCTTTCCAGATGTTTGGAAAGATATTCCCATTTATTGCGGACGATAACTGTAATTGGTATCGAAACGTATAAATTTATGTAAAATATAAATAGAAAAAATACAGTTGCCTTATTTTAATTCCATTTTTTGTTTTTGTTCTCGTATTTGTATTTACTATTTAATTATGTAATGTAAATCAGTCTCAACATTACGTGTGCATACACCGATACGTAATTTTATTAGTGTAATTTATTAATGTGCGCGCGCGCGCGCGCGCGCGTGTGTGTGTGTGTGTGTGTGTGTGTGTATGTGTACACACACACAAACCGGCCTTTTTAGAGAGTTCGAAATTTACACACTTTGAAGAGTTTTATACTTTTTTGTACACTTTGGTACAGACATTCATACAGTAATCACTTTGAGGAGATTTTGTCTATATTCCACCTACTCTGCTTTATCATTTATCGTTCTGCATGAAGAACTTTGCTCGGTTGCTAAACATGAACGTGCCATGAAGATTATCTCTTTTCCTCCGTGTGATATAAGATACTATTGTTCTGCTACTCCTATATACGTGACAGACCAATAACGAAACTCTCTACTGTGCACTTTTATAATGCGGGTTTTAAGCATTTAGTACATATATAATCTATTTATTGGTAAAAGCACTTAATTGGGAGCACAAGCCGATTTGTTCCTATTAATTCATAATCCACCTCAAATTTGAGGTATGTTAAAATGTGGTTTTATGTAAACATTATATTAATATTGTTATTTAAAGAAAATTTTAAACACCATATAGGAACACGTCACTCTGCATTAAATTTCAATTTTCATTTCATATAAGTGAAGAATATAATGAAATACGTAACATCGGAAATACCAGTTATCAATGGTGTCTGCGAGTGCTGATACACTTCTATGTCTAGTGGATTAATAATGTTAATGAAATAATGACTATTTCTGTAGTTTGCCAAGTACGTTTTAAAATAGAAAACCGAAATTTACATGAAGTATCGAATGACTTGTTTTTGAAACTATGTAAATTTTACATTAAACGTTATATTGGTTAACGCATTACTTACTTTCTGTTGCAGCTGATTTAGTAGGTTATTTAGTTAATAAAAAAATAGGTTATTAGGTAATAACCTTGGATATGATCTAATAAATCAATATGTTACAAGTTTGTTTTGCTTATCACTTTAGTTGCTATGAAAAGATGAAAATAAGCAAATTCTACGTGCTTGAATGCACTAATTATTTATGTAATTCAGTATATATATATATATATATATATATATATATATATATATATATATATATATATATATATATATATATATTGTTTTGTTAATTGAAATAAAACTAGCTTTTTAATAATTTCATATATGAGGTAGGTACTACATTCACAGTATGTATTAAAGAAGGCATATTTAACAGTTTTTAATTGTAATGTAACAACATTTACATTACGTTTAGGTTATTTTAACTAGCGGAATTACTTCTGCCAGCATTCTAATCAGCATAGTTAGTGATCTGCGGACTTTTAAAACACGCATGTGTTATAAAACGTAGCAAACAATCACTGACAATTGGGTGTTTGGAAAAGGCTCAATTGCCACAACATTTTAGAATAGAATAGAATAGAATATACAACATTTGAAAGTGGCAAATTTGAAGGTACCATTTACTTCAGTGTTAGAAATGATGGTCCATTATCGTAAAATGCAAACAATTTTCAATATTCCGAAATACACTTAGTGGAGTTAATTTGTTTAATTTCAAGGTAACCAACAAATCCAATGACGTTATTACAGATAAACTCTAACGAGGTTAGTAGAATCGAGGCACCGCCCGCCCACGTGGCCGTGACGTCATAGACCACGCACCCAAGGAGTGGGTGGGGATGGGCGGGGATCTTATGGGTCATCTTGTCGGTCGTCTTGTTTGATTAATGCCATTCAGGCATTGGTCTTTGGGACTTGTGTTAGGGTCTGCGCCCCCTTGACTGAAAATAGTATTCTAATGACGGGGCCCTGATGCTAACTTGTAAGGCAGGTATGTGAACTTATGTTAGGGTCTTTGCCTCTTTGCCAGGGCCTGTTTATATAAGACACGTGTTGGAACTTGTGTTAGGGTCTTCGCCTCCTTGCCGTGGCTCTCTTGGCGGAAAAAATTGAGTTTGTTTGTAGCGCCACCTAGTGGTACATTTCTAGGACTAATGAATGTTTTCTGTTATAAAGATGGTGGCTCCATTTAACAGCATATTTTTGCGCGAAATTTGAATTTTGTTGTGGTGTCATGTAATGGTGTATGACTAATGAATGTTTTCTGTAATAGAGGGGGCCCTTCAATCGTTAAGGTAGGAAATTTGAAATAGTGTTTTTGTAATAGAGCTCGATTATAGATAATAAAAAGGTTTCTGTTTTAATTATGAGTCGTGATTAAAAGTATTGTAAATAACAGTAATAATAATATTTTTAGTATTATATCTCATGCACCAGAAGCATTAGCATCATCACCCTCCCGATCTGTTAGATTTTCCTTGTCATCTGACTACTCGGAGTCTGTATTGGTATTAACTTTAAACTCTCTCGCAGACGCATCTTCTTTAGCATCTTCTGTAGCTTCATTTTCTGGGGTTGTTATGCAATAATAATAATTTACTCTTAAATACTCAAAAATCTCGAATATGTCCAATTGTAGGTTCATAAAACGGCGAATTCATTTTAGATTCTTGATGAAATCACAGTTTGGAGGTTACTAACGTGAAACCAATGCTGGGTCTGCATTTAGAGTAGACAAATACTTATTTGTAATTATAAAATAACATTAAAAAAATTGTTCAGGTAATTAATTAAATAAAGTAAATAAATAAAATAATATTTAAAACCAGAAACAATTACTTACCCTTATTTTATTGGTTATGTCAATCTCTTGATTCGTCTGATGTTGCGATTATTCGGACAGATATTTTTTAGTTTTCTTTGAACACCATACATTTCCAGATCCCATTTTAATCTTTTTAACTTTAACAGTAATTGATCTATTTGTATCCACATCTGTAATTATAGCATAACCTTAAAACCTGTACAGGAAATTAAATAAAGTAAATAAATAAAATAAGAGTTAAAGCCAGAAACAATCACTTACCTGTTCTGGATTGAAAAAACTTCTCGGTAGGTTGACACACGAATGAATAACTATTGGTTTTCTGTTATCTATATATTCAGAGCACATTGACTTTAATGTTTTACTAGTTCTAGCGTGTTGAGGAAAACCCACTAATCACCTAATCGCGTAAAAAAGACAAACAAGTCGCCCTTTAATTCCAATATTTTCTGGGTAACAATTTTCAAAAATTAACTTTTCGACTCTTGTTTTAAAGTATACAGTTATGGCTTATAATTAAATTATACATTGCGTTTAAATGCATAATATACTTTACGACTTCCAACACTAATTAATATAAAGTAATTATTTTATGGTTTTCGCAGTTATGTAACCACAATAACAAACTTTTACTATTCAAATACATGCATATGGGTTTTGTAAATATTATTTTGGATTAATATGTTGAACTTTCTTAATTACACCTCATTTCAATTTTAAATCGCTAAATATTTGATCTTGCTTCCAGACTGTAAAATCAAGCAATTTTTCGATTCAAAATACTGTTTTTGATTCAAGTTGAAAAACCTCCTTTTTGTATTATAAGGATAATCAAAACAAAGAAAAAATATACAATTGATTTTAAACACGCTGTTAAATTCTGTATAACTGTAATGAAACAGTTAATGGGGTTTACATATATACAAAAAGTGAATGTACGATTTCGGACTGGGTGGAAACAATAATAAATTCAATACATATTTTATGTGCAAGTGTATATATGTATACATATATATATAATATATGTATATATATATATATATATATATATATATATATATATATATATATATATATATATATATATATATATATATCTGTAAAGTTAGCTATCGTAAGACAGATTAGTTGGAGAAAACATTCGTTTAACAATACGTTTAAAAATACACCACTAGTTGGCAACACAGACAAACTCAAACTTTGCTCAAAAATATACCACTAGGTGGAGGTCAGCTCTCTCATCTCGTTCATCTCCATCGTCTTTCTCTTCTCTCTCATATCGCTCCTCTCTCTCTCGTTTTCCTCGGATCTCTCATCTCACTCATCTCTCTCGTCGCTCTCGGTTTAGGTTAGGTTAATACTCACGCGCGAGCATTAGCCTAACCTAAATCGTGCGTTCACTAATCTAACCTAATATTGTACGTGTATTGACCAAATCTATATTTATAGATCTAAGACTCCGTCTTGCGGGGTGAAATATGTGTTAGTTTCAAATCACAGGTATATTACCATGATTAGAAGTTGAAAGTTGGCTTGCTTATTTGTCCCCCGACATTTTCAAGAACGACTTAGAACGTTCAGGCTTGTTTATAAATCTAAGACCCTTTTTTGGCAGCTGTCTCCGACAAGGATGATCTTATATGTAAGCTACTTTAATTGTGGAGCCTTACGTAATGTATTTATGCAACTACATCACACTTCTAACTAACTAATTGTGGTTTGCTATAGCTAAGGCCCTGATATTTTTTTACTTTAAAGTCAAATTGCTTGTGTATTATCAACATTAGAAATGAAAGTCATCTTGCTTACTCCCCAGGCATTTTTCTATTTTCAATAACGCTTTATTACGTTCAGGCTTCCTGATAAATCTAAGGCCCTTTTTTTAATAGCGGTGTTTCCGATAAAAGAGATCTTGTATGTAAAATATTTTAATTATCAATTTTTCCATTTTTAATAGCGTCTTAAGGCGTTTAGGCTTGTTTATAAATTTAAGGACCCTTTTGACAGGGGTGTTTCCGATAAGGCAGATCTTGTAATGACCATCTTAAAAATACTACAACACATTGTGAAAAATAATTTTAAGAGCCGTTATAAAAAGCACTCTTCAACTCACGAGATTTATCCTTTTGTTACTGGAAATAACCACGTTTCGATAGAAGTTGATTTCACTTCAACATCTTGAATTTATTTCTATATTACTTTTCGATTTAAATTGGGGAGTAATTAAAAAATCTGTTTATGTGTTTGATTTGATTGATTGACTTGATTAATTGATTTTATCGAGGTTGATTTGGCTGATTAGTTTGATTGATTTGTTTGGGGTTGAACTGATTCATTGCTTGAAATTGATTTGATAAATGATGGAATAATCAAGTTATTGTGCAATATACCTGCTTTTCCGGAATTCTGCTCTGGTAAATTAAAATTGACAAATCTCTTATTGAAAATGATCAAACGCTTGAGGTGACTTGATCTTACCTACGTTGATTGAATGAATCACCAAAACCTGCAACTTGAAGCTTGTTTCGCTAAAAATATAGTAATTACCGTATCAGCATGTAAATGAATATGTAGGATGGTCGCCCCCATAGTTGCTACACCTAGGGGTTGACAAGGAATTGCAGGCGGTGGATTTGTGGTTATCACCACAGGTGGGGCAACGGATTCTGGAGGAGCAGTCCTCGGAAACATGTCCCACCTGCGTGCAGGTGGAGCTGTACTTAGGGACTGGGACTGGTGCGTGGGATGGTTCGCACTCGTAGTGTCTACCGAACATATAGACACCTCGAGCTAGTAGGAAGTCAAGGGTAGTTTTAGAATTGGTAATGACCCGGATGAAGGAGGTGGGGAGGTTAGAGGCACGGGAGATGATTCTAAGGACCTTGCTGACGTGTGGGAGGGAGATGGCGTTGATTATCTCTGAATCGGTGATGTCCTTGTCTACGCGTTTAATCACACAGGACAAGGACGGTAGTTTAATGGAGGTGGCGTTAAACCTAGGACCAGAGAGCTGGGATAAGGACACGTTTGGGGCGCCGTAGAGGTGCTGAAGCTTACGCTCCAGGTCGGAAGGGAGAGGGTTACGGGATTCAAGCAGAGCGGTGTGATTGTAATTAAGTTTAATGTTGGTTAAAGGGAGCTCAAGGGAGAGGATCGAATTATATAATTGTTTCTGCGAGCAGATGGAATTGGGAATGTTCCTGACGCAGTAACGACAGGAGGACGGTTTGGACACCGTGGATGCTGTAGCGGACGAGATGGTGGAAGAGGATGTCGAGGTGGTACATTGGCGTGTCGGAGGTGAAGAGGGACGTGCAGAGTGAGAGGGTACAGTGCGGGTGGAGTTGGTGGTTGACGTAGCCGCACCGGCATACGTCTTAGCGATCGAGATGACTGGAAGGAGGTAGGTAACCAAGGGCTGGTAGGGTTAGTTAAACAGGGTCTCCCCTGTTTAACCATCGTGTATTTTGTTAAAGCACACAGCCGGAGTGCAGCCTCACACCCCGTAGGCTTTGTAACTGTAGCCCCGAGTGCTGATGTTTGATATGTAATGTAAAATGTGTATGTAAATCGATTCTCGGTCAGAGTTCACGAACCGAAGACCTTAAAAGGTCTCCTAATGCACCAGATAACGGCGTATGCTACCAGCAGTGACGACGCGACCGGTACACCAGGGAGTCGTGAACTTCAACGGCAAAAAACTTTTCACGAACTAAGTTATAGAAGAACTCTCACGTTAGATGCGCGATCAGAACTGTTCATTAAACATAACTAATAAAATATAAGGAAACTTAAAACAACTTAATTTCACAGTGGGAATTCACAGTGCCGCGCCCTGGGGCACGAAAATTTTTGGCGCCTCCTCCCTCTGTGAGTAGTTTTTTTGCTCATTTTTTTGCGACTTTAATGAATCGGTATACGGTATACAAAACTATTTCTTATGGGTTAAAATAACAATTACTCAAAAAAAAACACTATGTGCTGAAATGAAACTTTTACTCAGAGGCAGGTAGAATCATGAACATTAAAATAATAGTAATGCACGTTTTTCAAAATAGTAAGTAATTGTCAAATATATCCTAAAACTGCAAATATATCTAACAATCTAACATATGTTTTTATTTTTATTATTTTACTAATAATTGAAATTTACAATGTAATAGCTATGCGCGCCTTATTTTTGGCAAATTGCTTTATTACCTCTTCTGTGTCTAAGTTATTTATTAAATCTGATTCGATTGAAATAATAGCCAAATTTTCCAGCCGCTCTTGTAACATTGTTGACCTTAAATAATTTTTAATTATCTTTAATTTTGAAAACGATCTTTCAGCTGTAGTCACTGAAACAGGCATTGTTAATTACATTCGCAATGCTATACTAGTGATAGGAAATACTTCTAATTTATTTTTAATATTAGGATGGACTATAAAAAATGGCGTTTTTTTATGAAAAGCTTTATTTAATGATAAAATCACTAATGAAAACTTTGTTCACTAAAGTATAAACCATTGTAAGGTAATATCTTTCGCCATCTTTCTGCAAGATCTTCCATGCCACGACGGTACCATGTAGCATCTTTGGAATTAAAGAATTCTCGGCATGCAGCTTCAACTTCCTCAACACTTGTAATAGCCGTCCACGAAGGAAGTGCGCCATCGATCGAAATAAGTAATAATGGGAAGGCGCAAAGTCCGGGCTATAAGCTGGATGAGGAAGAAGCTCCAAATTTAATTATTTAATTTTTTGTTGAGCTTCAGCTGCTGTATCAGGTCTGGTGTTGTCTTGTTGCAGAATTTCCCGTCCTCTGTTCACCAATCCAGGGTAACGCCGACTTAGAGTATCATGCATCCTATCCAACGGTTAACTGTAAACGTTAGCATCAATCCTCTGCCCATCAGGAACCAATTGAAAGCGAATACACCATACACAAAGCATAACCTTCCTTTGAAACCTTTCTCGTTTGGGAACCGGCAATGCAATCCTAACGATAATCTACTGATTTTCTGTGCTAGGATTATGGAAGTAAATCCAGTTTCCATAGTAAGTAACGATCCGTTTAAAGAAATGTTCATCCCAAGGATTGAAAAGCAGTTGATCACAAACCTGAACTCGCCTTTCTGCCATTGCTGGCGTTAAGCCGTGAGGAACTTCTCTACAGCGTCTATTGTCTTTTCCAAGTTATGAAAATGGCGCGATACGGTTTCTTTGGAATGCCCAAGTTCTGTTGAGAACTTACGGGTACTTGTCGATGGATTTGCTTCAACAACATCTCGAAGTTCAGCGTTACTTAACGAGATGGGCCAACCAGAACCTTGTTCCCTCTTGAGACTTGTATCTCCGCCAGTAAATATTCGAAACCAGCACTGTGCCGTACCAATATTCACTATTCCTTCCCCTTCTACTTCGCATATTTTTTTAACTGCGGCGGTTGCAGAAACGTTTCCAGTAATGACGCAACAGTATCAAAATTTCGTATTTTTCGTCAGCCATTTTGACGTTTATTGATAGTTAGAAACAAAAGAATATCAGAAAAAAAATAGACGGGGATATTCGCCTGCTTGACTAGCCTTTAATACTGCATAGTATTAACATATAAAATGTTTTCTAGATAGGAACAGAAGGGCTCAATAAGAAACTCCAAAAAAACGACATTTTTTATGGGCCACCCTAGTAATATAATTTAATGTCTCAGTTGGGGATGATACTATCTCTGATTTTAACTCAAAATTTTGCAAAAACTGTAATTATTTACCGTTAATATGACGTTATTTCTGTCCGTTAGAATGTGTGCAAAAGTGTAATTGCTCTTCTACTGAATGTTGTGAAAATTTAGAGAGGTTATTAAAAAAATTAAATTTTTGCAAAAACTGCATTAACATTGTAAATCTCTGTTATAGTATAGATTGAATGCTCAAATCTAAGACACCAAAAAAGTAATCAACTTTGAAACATAATTCTCTGTTTTCTATTACTTCATCATCATACCGTAAGTGAACCTTTTCTTGGCCTTAATACTTCTTTAGTCTCAAATTTTTCCTCAACATCGAGCGAAGAACCAACTTGTTTAGCATCGACTAATAAATTAGAAAACCTTTCGTCTGATCTGTACTTTTTTAAAAAATCCGCTAATATGTTTAAATGAAATGAAATGGTTTGTAATATTGTACTTGAAATATTTAGCGCACGTTGCGATAGGGACTAACGATATACATCGATGCATGCATAATTGCATAAGCGTGGATAATTGATTAACAATGCATCGGTTCGTGGATAATTGATTAACAATGCATCGGTTCACTTTCATTTTTATTACGGTGCCTTTTGGTCACGGCGCTTTCTTGGCGCCTTTTTGGTTACGACGCTAGGGGACACAGCCCCTCCTCGCCCGGGAATTCATAATTTATAAACTGGTTTACCAAAAGTAATTGTTATTAAATATGATTACTTTATATTGATTATAATGTAGCAAAAATGTTTGCTACCTGCTGATACTTAATATGTCATTAAGTGGTTCCGTGTGGTAAAAATATTATTTAAATTTGACGTCACATTGTAATTAATTTTCAGATACTAAATCATATAACAGATCTTTTCATAATTAACTTATTTAAAATGATCCCGATATTTTTCAGAT
>JARFJB010001226.1:6947500-6987500 GCA_036346205.1 Vesta saturnalis | reverse complement strand
GGGACTTCTTGGGCCCTCAAAATGAACTGTCTACCCTAATATGGTTATATACAACTATAGTGTAATTAGTTAGGTAGTTATAAAGTTGATGTGTGTTCGATACTCCTTATTTAAATCGATTTTAGCTGCGGTACATAATTCATGCGACCTCCGATCCAAAATGGTCGACCTTTTTTAAGGTATGGCAATTGAAGATCGTCCTCGGCTACAACTATATCCACCACTAATGCGCGACCTAAACATAAATTATCTTTATTACTGATATTTATAACACCAGTTTTACGCAATTTATTGTTGCTTAGCTTAAGCAACAATAAATTTATTATCATCGGTGGGTATTGCTTTACCACCAATACTACCATCACCATATAAGGTTCCAACTGCATTGTTTCCATTACATCATGTGTACCCTGTAATTAAAAATACAGATTAAGAGACGAAAAATATAGCATAATCATTAAATGCATACACTTAAATTCAAAAACTTATTGTTTGTACTACTTCACGTGTGGACTGCAGAGGGATATGTACGTCATGAACATCATCAGCAGCTGTAGATGTTGACGGCTTCTAAAACAATAAATCAGTTAATAACGTAAAATTACGTAAACATTTAAAGTATGATGGACTATATACCAAACAATATAGTTTTGAATTTATAAAAAGTATTTTACTTACTGTGTCACATCCAGTGTTTTTAAATGACGATGAGGATGATATAGTGATATACAGTATACGAATTTCCCTATTGAAAGTCGTCAGTTAATCCATCGTGCACATACGCAGTCCCCGATTTGACCTTGAAGAGGTCCAAGAATTTTAATTTCTCGCGAAAATTTTGACCACGAAGAACTCCAAAAGCTTTCATTTCTCACCACCAGAGGCGAGTGATCTTGGACTGGTCCAGAACCGGCCCTATATGGAATTTACCTATTCAAGGTCAAGTCAGTTAATCCGTCGTGCACGTCCGCGCTCCCCGCTTGCGACATAGGACCAATTATGGCTCAGTTCAAGGTCACTCGCTCTCATGTAGTTATATGGAGCACATAGAGCATTTACATTCATAAGCGTAAGCGTGTGAGTGAGAGAGAGAATGTGTGACTGAGAGAGAGAAGGACAAATTAGTGGTGTGATTTTTGGCGCGTGTCAAATCTAAAAATAAAATGTCATCATTTTTCTTCTTAGCAATATAAAGATACATGCGGATAAGAAGAAGGTTGTTGTCTACGCTAATAAGTTGGTGAAGGTTAAATTGTTGTTGTATTGCAAAAGTGATTTTTTGAGCGCGTCAAATCTAAAAATAGAAATGTGATCAGCTTACAATTCTTCTAAATCTGTAAGGTCAAAAGAGATTAAGACCCCCCCCCCCCCTGCAGATACATGCAGATCATAATAAGGATGTTGTCTATGCTAATAAGTTGGTGAAGGTTAAATTGTTGTTGTATTGCAAAAATGATTTTTTGAGCGCGTCAAATCTAAAAATAGAAATGTGATTAGTTTACAATTCTTATAAATCTTCAAGGTCAAGAGATTAATGACCCCCGCAGATACATGCAGATAAGAAGAAGGTTGTTGTTTATGCTAATAAGTTGGTGAAGGTTAAATGGTTGTTGTATTGGTTAAATGAGTTTTGGAGCATGTCAAATCTAAAAAAAGGGTCATCATGTTACAATTCTTACAACTCTGTGATAGGTACTCAAGGACACATTTTTCTTATATAGACCGCAGCTATGTGTTGAGATCAGTTAGCAACATGGAATTAGCAGGGTTAAACCAAACCACCTACTGCAAACCCCTTAAGAATGTGTACAGCCTCGAGCTATCGAGAAAGTATACAGTGATTAGTGCGGCAGTAATTAAAACTAAGTACGGTGAACGTATAGCGATGGAAACGGACGATTTTAAATGTGTATTACCTCAGCGCTTTTATGGGTATTTCAAGGAAGAAACTCGAATTGAAGAGCTTAAAACGCTGCTAAATACGAAGGATGTGTTCATAAGTAGTTTGGGTGTAGCCGGAAAGACAACAAACATAACATTTTGTTTTTAACAGTGCTACAACCCCACCCATATGTAAATATGCTTCAACTAGAATCCTTTCCAGTATTTAATCGTAGTGCAATTGCGAGCAATTAAAGTCGTTATAATGCAAGCAGCAATAAAATCATTTCTGGAACGATCAAAATTCAGACGTTTACCGTTATATATGGTGGTATACATAGTTGAAGTAATTTGTGCTATTGGTGCTGTCAAAATAATGATGGTAGTAGTAAAGGGAAACGAGATGAAGGTTATTCTTCTCCTAACACTGACTGGTCATCATCATCATTTCTAGATAGGGATAAAGTGTATAAACAAGCAGCTAATGAATACTTAATCAATTGTGCTTATTATAAACTATCGAATGATACTCATCATGCAAAACATATTGAAATTGGATACAGTACACACCTCAACATTACACCAGTAGTGCGTATTGGGTATGGCAACTGTGATCAAAGTAATAATCTGGTATTAGACGTGAAGGAATGGACTGAACTGCTAAGATGGCATCGATATGTAGAATTAGAATTTTTTCGGTCTCAAGAAATGAAAACAAAATTGATTGGTCAAGAGCAAACGAAGAAGAAGATATAATCTATGATCAACAATATGAATCTCTATCTAGCAATCTTGGTATTTATTACAATTGGGAATTGATTTAATGATATGAACAGAATTTTGAAAACTGTTATGATAGAAAACTGCAACTGCTGTTCGTGCACCTTCAATGCTCATAATACAGAACAACTATTCAATTTAAAGGATATAATAAGCTATAGATTGGAATTTCGTGAATCTCACAATCTGGCGTGTTTTTATGAAAAGTTCATACAAGTTGTTGACTACCGTCGTTTTCCTGGGAAATAATTCCATGGCAGTGATGATGTTGGCATTTATAAAGACATTGAAGATGTTATAAATGCTAGGTATAATATTAATTATTATAATCCTGTTTGCTTAATGGAAATATTGTATTATCGTCCTGCTTATCTAATGTATAGCATTTACTAAATAAAGAAATAACTGTGATTTGTTTCTGTGTGATCTCGATTTAGGTATAAATACCCCGATTTGTACATAATTAAGGTAAACAATGTTAGGTAAGAAGCGAAAGAGTGCAGCTGGTGCTTTAGTGAATACTCTAATCAATAAACTTTCCGTTGAATTGCATTTACCTGGTTACCAGTATTGTTGCCCTGGTACAAAGTTAGAGAAACGACTCGCACGCGGTGACTCCGATATTAATCAATTAGATGCTCAGTGCGAGCTTTATGATATCAGTTGCAGAGCTCTATAAAGTAGACATAAAGCAAATTTTAGACAAAAAAAGGCTTGGGAACGTTTTAAATCATCAGACGCAACATTAGGTGAACGAACTGCGGCTTTAGCAGTCGGTACACGCGTACTTTAATTAAACTGCACAATTCGAAGTATAATGAGAGATAATTTTCCCTTTCGTGTAGGTGTCAAACATCTATTTATAGCTTTATGAAAGTCGATATTGTTAAGTACCACACTATGATTTTTCTGTTGCTAAAGTAAAAATAAATCATATAAATTTGACCAAAAGTTCAATTTATATATAATGTATGTAAGTTATAACTCATACAGTTTACCTCTAACAATGAATAGGAATTTGTTTGTAGGAAAAAATTATTATTAAAATCAATTCGTTTATATTAATGTACTAAATGCAACATTCAGAAAATCGCTTTATTCAACAGTTTCTCGTGCAGATATATAATGTCATTATTTATATGTGAATTACATTTTCTTGATGTTATCATGATAACTTGTATTTAACTTTATATAAAATTATAGATGTGAATAGATCAAAGGTTTGTTGAATGAAAACTTTAACACAAGCTTTTTCAACCATATTTTATTAAATGAAACAATTGAGCTTTACTTAAAAACTGTTAAATAGTTTCAACGTCTGCACTGTTTACATAAAAAACTAGAAACGAGATACATTAATAATAAAACATTAAAGCAATGTAACATTTATTTAAAATATATACAATAAATTCCACAAAAAGAAACTAATCTAAAAAACAAAGATCATGGAAGTTTGTATCAAAGATGTAGCTTTTAAATAAAACACTTAGAAAAGATATAGTTGTATTTTATTTTAAACTTTTCTAAAATTTCATCACCTTATGTAGTAAACCTAAAGTATTTATATAATCATTTAAATTACTGGAAGGGCATATTCACGAATCTGGTCCACATGTCCATCCCAAGCAGGAATTTGTTTCACCTTTATCGATATTTTCTAATATCCAGTAGTAAATTTTGTAGTGGTCTTCATTTTCCCACGGTTGAAACTTGTATGTGATATTTTGTTCTAATTATATCTCAATCAAAATATCGAGGCACTTTCTTTCTCAATACATTCACTTATAATAGAGAAAGTGTCTATCAGCAGAATTAATATTTTCTAAGCTAGATTTAATATTTGTTGAATCATCATCAACCTCTAATGAATGGTATACATACATTTTAAGCTTTATCGGCACACAATTTCATAAAACTTTTAACGGTATTGTCTAAGTTAACTTTTTTATCAAATAATGCCTTAATTATTTTATTTACACACTTTGAGTAATAGCTTTCAGGGGTGGAATTTCCCATCAAAGAACATTTAAAGACATTCTGTATATCTTCTGTGTTTATTGTTTCATGAAAACATGCATTAAATGTGAAATAAACAATAAGTAAAACTCTTAACAAATAATGTGTCTAGAAGAAGAAAACAGAGAACGTTCTACGATAAATAATAAAGCATAAAAACATTTTAATATTTACTTTTTTTATATTATAAAAACAAAGCTCATTTAAATATTATAAAACTACTTACTAACACTAATTAAAAAATAAACTTAAACATCTAAAATTTCAATTGTATGTAGCACATTTTGTGTATTGCGTATATTTTAACACACACTTGCCAAGGATTTACTGACTGCAGCCAATTCATCCGTTAGCCGCTGCACTTGTGCTACCCCAGATGCCTCACTGTTTATACATTCATTCAAAATGTTCCACACCCACCATGCACTTTTTTTTTGAATTGATGAAGGGTTGCAGGCAACTCGCTTTGTTGTAGTGAACCCTAGGATTTGTGACCTTCTTCCCTTATCAGCTGAAAATTTTTCTCTCCATATTGTATTTGACGTGGTGCTACCGCTTCTGATGGAGGTTGTGAGACTACAACCATTTTTGCAGACCTAATGCTAAAAAAACAAAACAAAAAAATTAAAATAATAATGTATATTCTATCAATAAGTAAATTATTATGAAAAACTACAAATTATATAAAGTATACTTACTTTTCAAAGAATTTGCTGAAATCATCATCTACAACAGTATCACGTATAAAAATGACGGGGACGTCCTCATTAATTTCAGGTATCTGGAGTGGTTCTGCATGTGGCCACACCAAAACATCACGCAAGATTTTTGTTGGCATCTGGAGTGGTTCTGCAGGTGGCTGCACCAAAACATCATACAAGATTTTTGGCTTCTTGCTCATCGATAATTTTGTTTGTTTACTTGTGGAAGACATTCTTATAAATGCAAGTTTGTAACTAAAGGTTAGAATAAATTGGAAGGAGTCTGTATGATGCAGCGCCAATAAAAAAATTCGCATAAGAATGAAACACTTGTATAAAGCAAAGTCTATGAATTATAATAAATGCAACATAATCTATAAGTAAAGAGTCTACACGTAAAAAGCAGGCGTTAATAGATATGCTTGGTAAACACCAGTAAATATAGCAAACAAAGTGCAATGTATGCATCTGTCGGAAGCGCTTGCAACGTAATCTAAAGAGTGTGAAAGTATTCCACAACCATAAGTAGCAGACGTGGTAAAGTATTTCTTGTGATATCAGCAATAGACATTCTCAGTAAACAAAGTGTAATGTATGCGTCTGTTTGAAGCTATTGCAACGTAATCTAAAGCGTGTGAAAGTATTTCCGCAATCAGAAATAGCAGGTGTAAATGCCAATCGCCCTACCAGACGTGGGGAAAGTATTTCATGTGATGTCAGTAAGATTTAGTACATCCTGGACCAGGAAGTGAGGTCACACCAATCAGCGACGTGGACGAGGCTTTTAAGCCCCGCTCCCTCCGGGAGTTGTGGTTAGCGGACAAATGAGAGAAGAGGGCGTGGCTCCGCCTACCGGAAGGAGCTGTGACGTCACGGCCAATAAGGTTGGGCCTCGCCCTTAGGGGGGTTGGCCCCTGAGGACCGGCAGCCACCTTTTTCCTGCAGCCTCTGGTTCTTGGAGCTTCATCGTGGTTCCCGCGCCGCGTTTCTGGTAGGCCGGGATGCCGAGAGGGCCTTGCAGATATCTTGTTGTTGGACTTCCGGCTATGGTATAAAGTCTGAAAAAAATGCTTGCGCGGGGATTCGAACTCGAGCGCATCAAGTTACAAATATATGAAATATCCATAAGTGCAACTGAGCTAGCTCGGTATCTTGAATATAGAGTGTAAACAATGTGATATAAGCATAAATGTTTAAGCTGACGTCACGAATGAATGAGAATTGCTTTCTATTTCCTGTTTAAACCAACTTCCTCTAGCGCTATCGCAAATAATGGAGGTAATTATTATATAAGTACGTATGTAATTACTATATTTATTAAAATGTATACTGTTTATGCATTTAAAAATAATTCGCATCAAACATACAATGTTAAATAGAAATTTGTATTTTTTCAAACAAACATTTATGTACCGTTATTAAAATGCTTTTATCTATATTTAAATTGAGATTAGCTATTTGTTTGATGTACAGACCGCAAACACTTCCTGATTAAAAAATTATGCATATTCTAGAACATTCCAAAAGATAAAGTTGTATTTACTAATTTTAAAAATTGTATTAATTAAAATAGCATCATTATCTAACAATGCCTTCAATATGTATAAAAATTAAATGTATAAGCCAATCAATAACAGTATTACACGGATAATAATTAAAAATAAATTTGTCAATGCTTGTTGTGACGTCATAGGTGCATTACTGGAGGGTTTTCTGCAGCTTTTTTGCCTGTTTCCGGTGTATTCTTGCAGGGGATCTAGTATG
Organism: Vesta saturnalis; assembly: GCA_036346205.1. Lineage (NCBI taxonomy): Eukaryota > Metazoa > Arthropoda > Insecta > Coleoptera > Lampyridae > Vesta > Vesta saturnalis. The sequence goes on along the minus strand of JARFJB010001226.1, from coordinate 6,980,358 downwards.
GCCCAGAGCCTGTCGACTTCTTGTTTGTTGAACTTCCGGTTGCTCTGAAAAAATTCCAGGCACGGGGATTCGAACCCATAGCAATGCGATTATTTTCTACGTATGACGTCACGAAGGAATGAGAACTTGCTTTCACTCTATAGTGAAAGTCACACTGAGAATACAGTGTGGAGCACACCGTTGCCAGTTGTCGTTATGCTGGGATCGGTTAAACCTCAAGTCCGGTCTCAGGCAAATTTCGCCGCTTTCACAGATTCGCTAAAAACTTGTTGGAAGTTTGATGATGTTTATACCTTCGCCTTTGTTTAAATGTTTTCAATAATTAATAATAATAAACAATAAATTTCAAAATTACAAAAGAATTATTTCAGGCAAAGTTAATTTAAGAAAAAATAAACAGAGAATTAATTGTACATTTATAAACAAATAAAATATTTACACTTTTTACACCATTTACACCCGACGTTTACTATGTTTTCAATTAAATTCCATTTTACCGGTAATAAGTCACAAACAAGACTGAAAATCAGTACTATATTTAGGGTTGTTTGTTTACTTTTCAGTTACATTAAAAACTCATTAAGATATCTTCCCGTATAAGATTGGTTTGAAATGACGTAAATGCATTGTAAGTAACTTTCTAATTAATACAATTGTTTAACGATATTTAGATCGTCTTGAAAATTCATATTTGAGAACTTTGAGTGATATTTTCAACTAAAATTTTCGGATTTTTTCAAAAATAAGGGCAGTTTACTCTTACGTATCGTTCGCAAAAAATAAAAGTTTTTCATTTTTTTAGGCTTATATATATATATATATATATATATATATATATATATATATATATATATATATATATATATATATATATATATATATTATAAAACGTGCTCACCGCTGCATTTAGCTGTTATTTTAGTTATCTGTATCGCTCCTGGTAAGCTATTATTTATATTTAAAGCATTAATTATATCGATCAATTACAGGTTCAATAAATTCGATTATTTTGTATTACTTGCTGCCGCAGTTCGTTCGCTAGATAATACAGGTAAAATGTTTACTATTTATATTTAATATACATTAATGGCTTATTTTTTAAAAATGGATTTAATCGGAAACATTAACTCTTCTATAGAAATGATCGAGCATTTCTACAAACGCTCCAATACTCATGATGAGAATAAAATTGCTAAAATAGCCAACATCAACGACGCTAACCTACGTCTTGTGAAGACATGCATTGGTGACTCATCATTGAGTATTGGAGATAAAAGACATCTAGCGAGCGTTACAGGGAAATTAGAGCGGGAGCGGTACAGGATACTTGTTAAGCAGCTGAGGAAACCGGCTGTAGGAGGCTCTCTAGCGGCAAAAGATACAGTCGAATGGAGGGATCTTACTACAGCCTTTAAATCTAGAGTGAGTACTGGCATCATTATTAATTTAGGACATAAGACTTTAGGAATATTTTTTAACGATAGTTTTAAGTTATTTTCATTTAGGATTAGGGAAATTTTTAGTATTTATAGACATATTTTAAAAGTTAATTTTGAATTTTACGCCGAATTTGTTAAACCGGCTTTAAATGATGATGATAACCTTATATATATAGAGTTTGGTTTTACAACTAAAAATTTTAACATTTTAAGATCTAGTTTAGTTAATGAAAACTTAAAAAATTTATTTAATAATCACGTTGTTGATTACTTGATGGAGCGATTGCTTCAATTTGAGGAACAGGATAGTGGTTGGCATTATCAAAAATTATCTCTTTAACTGTGAACGTAAATAATATCACTCTAATAAGGGCTTCCTCGTATATACCTTTACCCCCTCCTATACAAAACAAGAAATGCGTCATTAACGTGAAGAATAATGATGATGCCTGTTTCGGGTGGGCTTTAGCATCGGCTCTCTTTCCATCTACCCTACATAACGATCGCGTATCATCCTATCCATATTATGCCAAAATCCTAAATTTTGAAGATATCCAGTTTCCAATGACCTTAAACAAAATCCCTAAATTCTTAAAACAGAATCCTAATTTATCCATAAAAGTGTATGCCCTTATTAGAAAAGATGCGATTAAATACAACGCAGTGCCCGTCTATTTATGCGGGGATAAGAAACAGCAGCATGTTAATTTAGTAATGATCCAGCAGAATTATGAAATAGAGAGCGAAATTGATGATGACATTTCAAGGTATGGCACAACTAAAGATGATGACGAAGATGTAAAATTTCATTTCTGCTGGATCAAAAATTTATCAGGACTAGTGCGTTCACAGTTAACGAAGAATCATAACAAATTATATCTATGCGATAGATGCCTCCACTATTCTAGTTCCCAAATTAAGCTAGATTGTAAGCTAATCAATAAATGTAGGATAGAGATGTCAAAGCCAGGGTCGAATGCATATTTTAAAAATTATGAGTTTAAGCAGACTGCGCCATTTATTTTATATTGCGACTTGGAATGTTTAGTGCAGGATTTTAAAGATGATGAAACGCGAAATACCGTTAAGTATAAGAAACATAACGTATGCAGCATCGCATATTATCTCCACTGCACCTTTAACGATTCCTTATCAAAATTTCGATTGCGGAGGCGTGAGGACTGTATTAATTGATTTAGTAATGAGCTGCTAGATATCGCTGGTAGTCTGCAGCAGTATTTGGATAATCCGGTAGCTATGGAAACGTTAAGCGACATGCAAATGCTAGAATATAATGCATCCACCTGCTGCCATATTTGCGAACTTCCGTTTTTAGATCATGATGTTAAAGTACGCGATCATTGTCATTTTACCGGTAAATTTAGAGGTAGTGCTCATCAAGCATGCAACATCCGGTATAAGGCTCCGCGAATAATACCAGTGTTTTTCCACAATTTTTCCGGTTATGATTCACACTTCCTGTTAAAAGATGTTGCTCAATCCATCCCCGGCCACATGTCATTATTACCTAAAACCAAAGACAGTTACATATCCTTTACCAAAGACATTTATTCCGTAGTTAAATTTCGATTTGTAGATTCATACCGCTTCATGAACGAATGCCTAGATAGATTATCCTCCTATTTATCCTTTAACGATTTCAAAATTTTACGTAGCACGCCAAGCCATTTGAATAATGAGCAGCTGCAGTTCTTAACTAAAAAAGGGGTGTATCCGTATGAGTATGTAGATACGTGGATAAAATTTGATGAAACCTGTCTTCCGGATAAAGACAAATTTTACAGCAAGTTGAGGCAATCACATATCACAGATAATGATTATGCGCATGCTCAGAACGTTTGGCAAAAGTTTGAAGTTCAAAATTTAGGTCATTATAGCGATATTTATCTGACATGTGATGTGCTTCTACTTGCTGACGTATTTACAAATTTCAGAAATAAGTGCATAACAACGCACAAGTTAGATCCGGCATCTTCTACACCGCTCCCGGATATACTTGGCAGTGTATGCTAAATTACACTAAAGTTAGACTGGAGCTGCTCACCGATGTTGATATGCTATTGTTCGTGGAAAAGGGTGTAAGAGGTGGAATAACACAATGTTGTACTAAGTACAGCAAGGCGAACTATAAGTATATGGATGTTTACGATCCCAGCAAACCATCCTCTTATATCCTTTACACAGATATGGTTAATGTATATGGATGGGCTCAAAGTCAATGTGTTGCCGCGGGATGAGTTCAAGTGGCTTAGCGATGCACAATTAAATTTATTAACCTCCGAATCAATTTTAAGTTTACCGGATGATGCATGCATGGGATTAATCCTTGAGGTGGATCTATTATATCCGAACAATTTGCATGATCGTCATAAATACATCCCATTCTGCGTTGAACACGGAACTCCACCTGGCGGTAAAAATAAGAAACTGCTCGCAACGTTGCATTCTAAGACTAAGTATGTCATTCATTACCGCAATTTGAAACAATGCCTTCAAGCAGGTCTTGTGCTTGAGAAAGTTCATCGCGCGATTAGTTTCAACCAATCACGTTGGCTCAAACCATATATAGACTTAAATACAAGGTTGCGAGCAGAATCCACTGACCCCTTTGAGAAGAACTTATACAAACTATTAAATAACCCAAATTTCGGCAAAACCATGGAAAATGTTAGAAATCACAGAATTGTTAAACTTGTCACCAGGTGGAGTGGTAGGTATGGAGCCAATTACTACATGTCTCAACCCAATTTCACAAGAAGAGAAATATTTGATGAGGAGTTGATGGGTATCGAGTAATCCAAGGTGGAAATCTGCTTTAGTAAGCCATTATTTGTGGGGATGGCTATTTTAGATATATCTAAAACGTTAATGTGTGATTTCTACTATAATTTCATGCAAAGTCAGTTCGTTGATGATTGTATGAAGTTATTATGTATGGATACCGACAGCCTGGTGTATGATTTAAGGCATGATGACGCATACAGTCTTATACGCAACAACATTTCGCGTTTCGACACCGATTATCCTGCGAACAACCCACATAACATTCCGAGATGCAATGGTAAAGTAATTGGCTTAATGAAAGATGAAATGAGTGGAAGTATTATTAATGAATGGGTGGCTTTGGCATCTAAAATGTATAGCTTTAGACTTAAGGATTATGAGGTAAGAAAGTTGAAAGGTGTTAGAGACCATGTTGTTAGAGATAGGATTAGTTTTAACGATTATTTAAAATGCTTAAGAAGCGGGGATATTACAAGCGCCACGCATTTCTTTCTGGTAAGCTTCGACATTGTGAGCCTATTCACAAATGTGCCGACCGATAAGGTACTAACTATCATAAGAGACAAGCTGGAAAAGGATGAAACGTTAGACGAACGCACGCAACTCTCGGTAAACACAATAATGGAACTTCTGACAATATGCATTAGAACTACATATTTCCAGGTAGAAGACAAATTCTATCAACATGAGTTTGGGATGGCGATAGGTTCCCCACTATCACCCATAGTGAGCAATATATATATGGAAGACTTTGAAGACCAAGCGATATCCGAATTCACAGAGAAACCAAGGATGTGGCTTAGATACGTGGACGATACTTTCGTAGTTTGGCAACACGGCAAGCATAAGCTAGATGAATTCCTAGATCATCTAAATAGCCGCGCACCCTCCATAAAATTCACAATGGAATTGGAGTCGGAACAAAAACTGCCATTCCTGGATGTACTTGTACACAGGAATGACAACACTTTCACGACAAGTGTATACAGGAAACCTACCCACACGGGAAGGTACCTACACTACAACTCCAATCACCACAAAAACGTGAAATTAGGTGTGGCAAAATGCTTGTACGATAGAGTAAAAACGATATGCTCAAAACAAGAGGATCTGAACAAAGAAAAGGAAAATATCGCTAGGACACTTACAGAAAATGGCTATCCCGATCTAACAGCTAACCTAAACAGGGAAAGGGTAACCGAAAAAGAAGAACCTAAATATACAGCGATAATACCATATATACAAGGTACCTACGACAAAATACGAAGGATAGGCAGTAAATACAAGATACGCACTGCCTTCAAATCGACCAGAACGCTCAGGGGAATACTAACCAAAACCAAACCATACAATGAAGATCAGAATTCCAGGAATTGTGTATATAACTTACCATGCGAATGCGGCAGAGCATACATAGGAGAGAGCAGTGGACCACTCAAAGTGAGAACACAGGAACACAAGAACAACGTCCGCAAGGGCGAAATAGAAAGATCAAGAATCGCCGAACATGTCTGGAACGAAGACCACCACATCCAATGGGATAACATACAGATAGTGGCTAAGGACGAGAACACAACTCGTCTAAAACTCAAAGAAGCCACATACATCGCACTAGCAGAAAATCCAATAAGCCAAGCTAGTGTAGAAATGAAACCCATATGGATTCCAATAATGCGCGAAGAGCTTAAGCGCAATATACCTGCGCAAGAAGTTACTGCGCAACATGCGCAATAAACTTCTGCGCAACCACGAAAAAGTTTAATATATATAAGTTCTAAAATATATATATTGGATTACTCCGTGGCTCAGTGGCAAAGGTGTCAGACTAGTAAGTGAAAGGTACCAGGTTCGAATCTAAGAGTAGTCAAGCGCTTGGGAAAAAATTACATATAACGTATGAATTCGACTCAAGTGCGAAAACAGTCCTTCTCAGGACTAAGCCTGATGACGAAAGCAGAGTCCGCTTCCGAAACGACGCGCTCAAAAAGCATAAACTGTGGAAATAGGCCGATCAACTCCACTAATAGGAAACCACAGTTATAAAACACTTATAATACAGAAATCGTATTTAGTTTGCTAGCATTTTGAGCACATTGTTTTAAATTGTTCGAAGGTCATATCGGTGCCTACATGCTCATCGTATACGTGCTTCAAATTTATGCAATTTTGTTTAAATAGCACAACCACATTAACATTATCTCGAATTAATTACTTAGAAATCTTCGAATAGGTTTGACAGAGATAGAAAGAGTCTACGCCCGAGTGTCGTCCTCTACTGAAATAATCGAGAATTATATCTTGATTGAGGCACGAGATCTCGTAGAATATCATTATATAATTCTTAGCAATCTCTTCAGGTGTGAGTACATCCGCCTTGTCGTTGAATGCATTGTACCTAATACCTTTTATTGGTTTAAGTACATGCTCTAAGTATTTATCCCTTGGTTGCTCAAGCGACTTGGAGTAAACGTATATATTTTCAAATTTTAAGTCATTCGGTGCTTCCAATAAGCTAACCATCACATTAGTCTTCCCGCACCCAGAAGGTCCGCAAATAATTGCTTTAGTTGATGCCGGGAAGAGACGACCATGCTTTCCCGCAACTTCCGATTTTAGGAAATCGTGACCGTTTATAGGTAGTTCTTGAGGCTGTTTCGTAATCTTCATTATTCAGTTGCTGATAGCATACTGACCAGTTTACATGGTGCTGGGTAGTGGAGTATTAAATACATTAATAAACAAATTACCTGTTGAACTGCATATTCCGGGCTATCGATATTGCGGACCAGGAACCAAGCTACAGAAACGTTTAGCTCGCGGTGATCCCGGTATAAATCCTCTAGACGAAGCTTGCAAACAACACGATATCGCCTATCATAGTTCAAACGATATAACAAGTCGCCACCAAGCAGATAGGGTACTTCAAGATCAAGTTTGGAATCGCGTACGCTCGAAGGATTCAAGTTTTGGGAGAAAACAGCAGCCTTTGCTGTAGCAAACGTCATGAAGGTTAAAACCACGTTGGGCATGGGCGCTAAGAGGAAGACAAGGAAGAGGGTGTCGTTTAGAGAAGGAGTTTTAAAGCCTGTTCGAAAATCCGTCAGAAGTCTGCTTAAAGATGGTAATCTGAAGAAACTTATTGATGTTAGCCTCTCGGCCGCTAAGAAGGCTGTTAAGATTGCCGGTGGAAAGAAGAAGGTGCAAGTACCTAGAATCATTCTGGTACCTAAAACTGGCGGCTTTCTCCCATTCCTAATACCTCCATTTGCCGGTCTCTCAGCTGCAGGGGCTCTTGCAGGTGGTGCGAGCGGTATAGCTAAAGCTGTTAACGACGCTTCGGCGGCGAAGAAGCAATTGGAGGAGGCCCAACGTCATAACCAATCAATGGAGGCCGTGGCTCTAAGGAGTGGCAAAGGACTTTATTTGCAGCCTCATAAGAAGGGATGTGCTTTGTACTTGAAACCGTGTCCAAAAAACTTATGAACTTACCGCGGAGAGCATTAACCGATTCCGATCTAAGTAAGTTTGCTAAAGATGTGCCATTCTTTAGAGGAGTGTTTATGCGTGATGCCTTACCTCATAAACCACATCTTAATAAATGTGCTATCGTGAACCTTGACGATGATAGAGGAAGAGGCACTCACTGGGTTGCTGTCAAGAAACGCGGTCATGACGCCATTTACTACGATAGCTTCGGAGATTTAGCGCCACCACTTGAAATAATTAGATACTTAAGAGGTTGTAAAATTAGATATAATTATGATAACGAACAAAATTATGATACATTTGTGTGTGGACATTTATGTTTAGATTTTCTACATAATAAATAGCTTGAAATATTATTTGTTTATTTGTAGTCATGTCGCAAACGTTCACGTTGACAGGTGAGGGAAACGTGCTCAGTGCAACGTATTTTCCGCCAATCGAACTTGATCCCAATTACCAGTATGGATTAGGATTGCTAGGATTCTATGGTTGCAATTCCATACGAAATATTCATGAAGGCAACAACAAGTTTTATTATATCACGGAAACTAGAGAGCATAAAGAGATTACGATTCCAAGTGGGGTATATGAAATTGTGGAAATTAACAGATTTCTACAACGCAAGATTAACCTTCATAACATGATCGACTTTATTTTAAGAGCAAACAATAATACGCTAAAATGTGAAATTAAATCTATACATCACGTGGACTTTAGAAAGGAGGATTCTATTGGACGCATGCTCGGTTTCTCGCCTACCTTATAAAGGGCAAGCCACACCCACGAATCTGATTTGAATGTTCAAATAATTCATGCTACAAATATACATGTGGAGTGTAATTTAACTGGAGGCGCATACAGGAACAGTGAGCAGTCGCACACCATCTTCGAGTTTGACGTACACGTTGAACCAGGTTATAAATTAATCAAGGAACCGTTTTCAATTATTTATTTACCTGTACTTACACGACGTATAGATAACATAACCTTGAAATTGGTTGATCAAGAGGATCGATTAGTGGACTTCGGTAATGAGAGAGTAACTATTAGATGGGGCCTTAAGATTTTCGGCAGTAGGTCTTTATCTGCAGACGAGAGCACATCGTTAACTGAAGACAACGTTCAGTTTCTACAACATCTAGGCTATAAAGTATTAAGACGATATGGAAGAAGCGCTGAAAAGTTTATTCACCGGGGTCAGGTACGAGGATATGATAGTAGAATGCGATCGTCGAACTTATCATCCGTACACAACAAACGCATTCAGCAACTCCGATGAGATTAATCTAGTTGTTCAAAAAGCTGATCTCATTACAGCTACTTACGATAGTGTTATATATTTGGAAGGTATTATACTCCTAAGGAAGCAAACAAAGAGTATAACCTTACGAATAATGCACCTCTCTTCCTCTTCGACGAGATTCGATTCATGTTAGGCGATTAGGTGATTGAAACCGTACGTTTACCTGGCATTAACAGCACCATTAAAGGATATTGCTCATATACTGCAGATCAAAGTACATGTTTATTGCATGCAGGATGGAGTCCGCAAAACAAGCCTCTTTAACTGTTAAACAGCACCAAGATCGCCTTCTGCGCTTCCATACCGCTTAAGCATGTGTTAGGATTTGCAGAGGGTTATACGAAGCCTCTAGTCAACATACGTCAAGAGCTGGTATTGGTTCGATCCAAGACCGACGTGGACTGCTACAGCGGTGAAACGGATGTTAAGATTGACTTGACGAAAGTTCCGTATGTAATTCCGAATGATGCTATGAAGTTATCTATCTATCAAAAGATTAATAAAATTCTCCGATACAAGTTGCGTTTCATGCTCGAAATTTATACATATATCCAACCTTACCATCATCAACGTCGATGGTTTGGGCGGTGAAGAGCAGTACAGGCTTTCAACGTCCTCAATGGTCACTGGTTGCTTTCCATAGCAAGAAGCGGAGAAATAGGGAAGAAAGTGCAGCAAAATTTGATCACTTAAATATCTCGAATATAAAAGCAAATATTAATAATAGAAGATATCCATACGTGCAGCAGCATCTCGTTTTTACAGATAACAAGTATATGGATGCTTACGAAGAATATTTAAACTTTCGAAATCAATATTATAATTCATCACTAGGTTCTCTGCTTAGTTACGAACAATTTAAGAGTCAGCCGATATTTATAATTAATTGTACTCGTCAAAACGAGAGTATTCATAACGTAGTTATTGATTTGAAATTGGAAGTTGAAGCATCTTTGGCCTTTATCGCAGATACTTTAGCATATTGCGTTATTTTGCATGATGTATTAATTGAGTATGAACCATTTACTAGCATTGTACGTAAAATGTAATATGTTAATTTATCATATGAAACTGGATAAGGATGTATATTGAATTACATTATTAATAAAATACTGTTTACATAATATATACGTTTTATTTTTTCGCACCTGTTGCAAATTTTTTATAGGAAAATCTATACATCGGGCAATGAACGTCTGGGACCGGAACTAAGGCGTCGGGAACTGGAAGTTAGACGTCTGGAGCTGGAAGTTAGACGTCTGGAACCGGAAGTTCTAGCTATAGGAGTATAGGATAGTATGCAGACCTTTTTCGAATTTCCCGCTATAACAATTACAGGAATCTAAGTCTACGTTTGAAAATATACTACTAGGTGGAGTCCCGATCAATCTCTATTAAAACACTGTTTTACATAATAAGTATTTTATTTTTTACATCTTTTATAAATTTTTGAGGAAACGTATATAATTTCAGTCAAGAAGGAATAATCTTTTACAATATAACTATAACCTATTAATGTTGATAGTAATCTAAGATTTTGACAGAAAAATTTGCCTCTAGATAATATACTTTCTTCGTCGCTCAGACCATCATTATATAGATTCGTTGCTACTTCACTTGTAAAATATTCATAAGCTGCAAAATTACGATAATCGTTCATATAATTCAACTTCTGATTGACCACGCCCACAGCCGAAAAGAAAAGATTGATTGCCTGTTCGGATAACAATACTGAACTGTTTCCTCTGCTTATTCTAATCCGCTTTTCTTCATCAGTAATAAACAGCGATTCAATTTTTATACCATAACCTATATACATAGCTTTCCCAGATTCATCATATGTTAGAGTTTGACGTATTAGATGCTCAGTTTTAATGTTTGAGATTTTATGCCATTCATTCATATCGAAATGCAGGCAACATATGTCACTAAATGATGTCCAAAATAATTGTACTACAGGTTTAAAGTCATTATCCTTTAATGAACTTCCAACCTCAATTACTGTGGAACTATCGAGAAATAGCGCCCACGTTAATAATAATCGTTCTGCAACAGAGGTTTTAATAAGATATCTATTGCACAATACTAATTATCTTCAGGTGTATCGTATTATTATTACATACTATTTTAATACAAACTTAAAAAAAATTAACAAGTATGTAGTAAATTATTTACAATTATTGCTTGTGCTTCTGTAGACTTTTTTACGCATATATATGATCTACGCTATAATAATAACAGTTAAAATATGACAATTAGGAAAATATTGTATAATCTTACCGAAGTTGCACTATAACTGTGCAAATTTTCAATAAAGTTCTCGTCTTCAGTTAAAACAAAACTTTCTTCCATTTTAGTATAAAAACTACACAATTACTACAACCGTTACAAATTACTGTTTACAGTATAATGGCAAAATGGAAAATTGATTCCACATTTATAAGCAAAGCAAGTGGTCATTAATGATTTCTAATTCACATTATGCTAATGGAGTAATTTGCAATTTCAACATTAATAACGAATTAGTAATGGTAAATTTTCAGAATTTCTTAACAATAATGATATTTGTTTGGAACGTTCTTTTTTTTTAACGATGTCTATTTCTTAAAATAATTAATTTAATTGAAAAATTTTCAATTTTACTAACCTAAGTTACCTCTCCGCGTGATACGCTACTGAGTTGGCAAATCATGCTTTAAGACGTTTGAAGGTCGTATTTGTTATTATGTTTGTCTTTTACTATTATAATGTTGTAGGAAAGGATGGAAAATGCGGTTCAGAGTAGCCAACTGAAATATCCCTTTCATTACAATGTTACACTTATAGCATTTTAGTTATTTTATAATTGGATGTTGTTCATAGTGGAATGGCAGCCAGAGGTCTAATTATTAGTGAAATGCACTATAGTTACTTTATTTAATAATAATTTATAGCAAAATGGTAGATTTAGTGGATGTCAAAAAAGCTAATTTTAGGTTTGCTCCAGAGAAGTTTCAAATATAGTATAAAATTTAATTTCAAGGGTTTGAAAATTGGAACGTTCAAACCCAAGGAGACTAGAAAACTCTGATGTCAAGGGCAGTAATTTAACTTAATATTCTTGCTTTTAGTTATTTATTTCAGTTTCGTAGAGTGCGCTGATATTAGAAATGACCGGTGCTTGCCTTTACGATGAATTGACTTATTTCCACATTATAAATATTGTATACAAAGGTAATTATTTTATACATGTATTGATACTCGATACCAAGCAGACTTCATAGTTTTACAAAAAAACGTTGGTAAATCCGTTTGATTTGAATGCAACATGTATCTGACGTATGAAGATTTATGTACTGGCCATAGTACGCCTTGTACTTTGGCAACACTTCTGGCGTCCGCCGGGAACCATATTAACACATTTAAATATCACGGTGAGTGAAAATTTCCCATGGGATACGTGAAAAATTAAATCTCTTTTAAGTTGACATTACGAAAAGATGCTGGAAAAACCATACAATTAGGCAAATGCACATAAAAAGAACAGCTGCAGCCTGTCACAGTACAGTGCTCTACAAAATCAATCTGATTTCATATTCAACATAATGTAAATATCAATGAATAAGTTTGTAAGGTAATCTTTAAAGAAAAGTGAAGCGAAAGGAATTAAAAAAAATGAAAAAACAACATTGAGTGTTCAAGTAAAACTATAAGTCACTAGTGACCCGAAGTAAAGTTTATCTCAACGCTTTAGCCCATAAATGACTTATACGTTACCTTATACTTGTAATATTTTAAAAGTTGTTTAGATGGATTAATTGTATTTTTAGAACAGTAACCTAAAAATAAGTATTCGTCTTATTTTTAACAATTTCGCAATACTATTATGAAAACTAAAGATATCACGATTTTGATAATTTTTATATATGAATAACAAACTTGACTGGCTGACTGATCCACTCATCAACCCACAGTCCAAACTATTTGACTTAGAGATATGAAATTTTTAGGTATGAGAGCTTACATGGTGGTGGTGTAAAGCAAGAAACGATTAAAAAAAATGGCCTCCTTAAGAGGGCCAAACATTGAGTTGAAGGTCGATATCATTTTCCTGGTTAATTACATTAAGGAAGGTGTACACTGAAGAGTTTTTGCCCTAGCTAGAGCGTAGAGTAGCTTTAGGTAGGACGCTTTAAGCTGCTCTCCAGTGTACACAGGTACTAGAGAACCCTAGCGGAGACCGCCCTACGCTCCACCTCAAGATGGCCGACTCTACGGTGTACACAGTGTTTGGGTGCCCTAGGTAGACCAGTCTAGCTCCATTCCTCCAGTTGAACATTGAAAAGTGGGTGAGTCAGTGGTAGATAGTTTTGATTATTTGTTTTTTTTTTGGTATTATTAACTATATCTGTGTTTATAGTGTTTCAATATGGCTGAATCTGTGTGGAGTCGCGATAAAACAATAACATTAATAACTCTTGCAATAATTTAGCGTGCATTCCCTCGTATTCTCTTTTGAATTCCAAACCCACAACCTTGTTTTCGTCTTCATAGTTTTCTTTTTTAATGAAACGGCACATAAAACAACCCCAGCTGCTAAACGTTCTCTTGAAAGTATGTTAACTTCACAACACAGCGCAAAACAACCTAGACCACACTCCTCTCAGAAATTTCTAGCACTGCTCTACGTAGTGCATTTACGTTTGACAGTGTACACCGGTTCAGAGAATACTTTAGCTTGATTTCTCTATCTCCGCTCTATGAATGCTCTAACTAGGGAAAATTATTAGTGGTGTTTATCGGCCTATTTCCACAGTTTATGCTTTTTGAGCGCGACGTTTCGGAAGCAGACTCTGCTTCCGTCATCAGGCTTAGTCCTGAGAAGGACTGTTTTCGCACTTGAGTCGAATTCATATGTTCTATATAATTTTTCCCCAAGCACTTGACTACTCTCAGATTCGAACTTGTTACCTTTCACTTACTAGTCTAACAGCTTTACCGCTGAGCCACTGAGTAATCCTATATATATATATATATATATATATATATATATATATATATATAGCTTTTAGAACTTATATATTGGGATGTTTAATTATTATTTAATTAAAATATTTGGCGAAAAATCGTATAAGGGGATAGGGTTCAAGGAATTTAGTTGAAGATAATAATTTTGTAGTATAAGAAGTATCCTATATGTAATTGAATTTAAAGTATACAAAATGTTCTGAATATAATTTGCTATCCAACGCATGCGTTAATGAATTTAAGTAAAATAACTAACTGTCAAAAATGTCAGATGATTATATTTAGTAAATTTAATGTTTAGAACCAGAATGAAAATTTTGAAAAAGAAAAGAAATTAATATCTTTACAGGTGTTTACACAAGTAAATATTTAAAATTCTTAACTAAAAACATGTACCAAATACAAATTGCAGGAAAATAACAATGAATATTCACAATAGGTAGGGTTATAAAATTTGACTCACATATACAGTCCTTCCTGTTGATTGAATGATGTCTTCAAATACTTCAGCTGGATGCAGGCTGTGTTCACTCGGCTACAGTTGTTACCAATACCCAACTGCTATCTCGGTTCTCGGTTGTCGAAGACACTAACTTCCAGGCTTATAGATGTTTTCCCCAAAAACGGCAAACTCCAAACACTTATTTATTAACGGTAACTTTTTATTTTAAATGATTTTATAGCTCAATGAGTGATATCGTTTAAAATATATGTTTAAGTATTCAAGATTATTGTTAACAACACTTTTATTTTAGCTACCGATGATAAATTTTTATTTAAAAGGATTTGTACGACGAAATAAAACAAACTTTGACCAAATAAGAATGGAACTTAATTTGGTAAACAAGAATTATTTTAAATTTGAAAACACGTAAACAAATCTTCACAAAATCGTAACATCAATTAATCGAACAGAATTATTTTATTAAACGACAGGTATCGGAGACCGAACTATTTATTTCTATCCGACGATACAAAACAAGTGCTCTCGAAAATTATTCATAACGTAAAACTTTTAACGATAATAAATTAGGTTAGGTATTCACAAAATTTTACAACACTGTTTTAACCTTTTCACTTTTAAACAATTTCAAGAGAGAATCATTTCCTGAGCGCTTGCTTTTATATGTTTCTGGTTGTTACACAAATTTCATTTTTTTCAGCCATATTGCAAATGTAGCTATGGATCTGATTGGATGATCAAAATTAAAATTGTACATAAATGGAATTTTGGCCGTAACTTTCTTATGCATAATCGGAATTGAAAATTAAAACGGAAATGAAAACTACGTGAAATTTTGAATATATATTGAATAATAGGATAATAGGACACCTAACAAGTTATAATTCCTAACACTAATAAACGAAGTAACCTACTCTAATAAAAATAAGCTTTTAACTTTTTATACTTACAAGCTACACTAAAATTACTTGCAAAAATGGAATTCTGAGGACATTTTACATAAGAATACATATCTTTTATGTTCGAAACAATTAATTTAAAGAAAATTTTAAGCTTTTGTAATATTAGCTCAAATTCACCTCAGATTTAACATAATTCAGCGGAGAAAAGCGCTGTATCCTTATAAAAACATATTCATATTGAGAAAGAACATCTATTATTTGCTTTAAGAGCAAAATCTACGTTTAAGAAAGTGGAAAAAGTATAAAATTATGTAAAAAAACTAAAATTTACAATGTAACCAAACTTAAATCTAAAAATGAAATTAATTCATATTAAAAAATGTTTTTAACACTTAAAATGTTATGTTTAAGGTTTGTACTACTTGTCTTTATTGTTCTCACTACTTATTTGCAATGCATAATGTTATACAGTCTTGCATTGAAAAAGTCTCATCGTCTAACACTCTTTTTGAAATTTTTCACTATAAATTGTACGGCACTATAAATGTCTGTATGCCATAATGTTCTAAATGTTTTTCTTATTGTGAAACTTGTATTAATATTTTGTCACTAATTCGCTACCAAAATATGTGCGAAAATTGTCTATACTGTCCATATTATAACCCTTTTACTAAATTTTTGTATTTCCTGCTTTTAAAAACTAAACATACACTATCCCTAACCTAATCCTAACTATATAGTCCATGTTTAAACACCTGTAAAATGTCTACTTGCCAAAATACCTTTGAAAAATTGATTTTTATTGTAATAATTGCAATACTAAAATGACTCTACGAAAATGGTGATATTTAACATTCTTGACAATTTTGTTAGCAGCAAATTGCTTTTTATGATGAAACCAAACTAAGCAAATGATATTCAGATTAATTTATACCAAATAAATTTATTTTAAACACATCGTGAACCAGATTTATGTAAAATAGTGTCTCGCACTTGTATCGAGCTAGAAATCACCCCTTTTTATTACCCAAATGTCATGTAAGCTGTCCGATACTTCTATTACCTCTTTCTGAACATCTCAATATATATATATATATATATATATATATATATTATATATTTATTTAGATTTATATTCATGTTTAAATAGACAATTTTCTTTAAAACTTGTAAATAAACGTAAAATTAATTCCCGAAACGTTGAATTAATTTTTACGTTTATTTACACAAGTTTTAAAGAAAAATTGTCTTATTTAAACATGAATACTTGTAAATCTAAATAAAACATAATATTCTATACGGAGAAGAAACTTTGAATACCATCAAGATTTACAGAAAGCTACGTATCAAAAATGTGAAACACTTACTAATTTAACTTTTTAAAGCGTTGTCGTGACAATAAAATAATACCCAAGGGATTTAAATTGAAACCAAGACCAGACATTAATGGTTCTTATAAGATTTTATTCAAAACAAGCCTTGCCCTTTTAAGAAAAGCGATTGCCAATGAAAGGGCTAAACTTGACTATCTCAACCGTACCCTTTATGACACATTCCAAACTTTACATGCTATCAAAATTCACCCTTTCATATTCGATACGGTGGATCGTCTCATTGAAATTACTGTAGAATCGTCCTTGATGATAAAAACTAACCGACAGAAACAAAAATTTGAACGTCTGTCTCATACATCGCAGGCAAATAATATAGAACCGTTAAGGACAGTACACAATTTAAGTGACAAAGAATTTAATAATAATATTCTAAATGTTTTAGGTAAAGGGTTTAATTTTGCCATCACTCCTAAACGGATTCCCGTGGAAAACATCATCACCAACGTAGAATACGCCTTAAAAGATACAGAATCTACGGTAGCTGACGAAATTAGACTCAACGTAGCACACATTCTTCAGAACTGCAGACTTTGTTACGCTAAATAATTTGTTACTCTATATGTATTAATTAAATTGTTATTTACGTATTTACGTGACAGGTTTGGAAAGATAACCAAAATGTGGTGCAGCTGCTCAGTCGCAAAAAAAAAGCAAAAATATTGGAGTAGTAGGTTCGATTGTGTAGTACTTACTAAACTGCAAAATATACTTAAATAACTAGGGCGCCAGGGTCTAAATTAATACCTGAACCACTAAACGTTGTTCCTTACTTGACCCAAATAAGGGTGTACTAATTCCTCACCTTACAACACATCAATTACCAAAAATAACTACCGGCTTCGTTGTTAATAAGAGTGTATTAATATCTATACAAAAGTAATTGCGATTTGACAAGAAACTAAATTCAACTTAATGTACTTCTACAGACTGAGTGCAGAATATTACTTAATACTATTAACATTGATTATTATAAACGAAATGAAGGAAAATCCATTGGTACATATCAATTTAGATAAGACCCATAACATAAATTGCAATTCAATACTTTGCAGTAAAATGCTCATATAAAATAATAAAGAATTTAATTACAGGTAATAATGAAGAAAATCTACGACATTTGACGCTTTCCAAAATGTGGATAAATAATATATTGTTGTACAGTTAAATTGTATGACCCACGATAAGAGGTCGTAGGATAGCTTGGGAGCGCTCTCAAACATGTAAGAGAAAATAAGTCGTAATGTAGATTTACAAATTCAAGGTAACTTATTTTAACTCTTACCCCTTTAACCACCTTTTTTTATTCTGGTAAATCTTGCGAATAATCAAGTAACTATTTAGGTACGTAGATTTCTCTTACAATAAAATAACAGATGATTTTCCGTATAAGAAATTAAATAACAAAATTGAATTTTCGTTTATGCCCACATAATCTAAATGAACGTAATCGTCTGATTGTTTATTTTACTAACGACTAATTATAATCACCACTGTTCTAAACACAATTGAACTATTAACTTTATTTAAACGTCCAAAGAAACAATAGGAAACTGTTTGTATCCCTAGATTAATAAAGCTTATCTGACCTTAAAATGAAGACTTGTTGACCTCTTTAATTATTTTTCGTTCCTATGAATGATTTCCCGGATGGCTGTATAGAGTTCAACCTCTAATCCTCGGTTGACCTTACTATTGTGACTCGATTATATTTAAAAGTAATGTGGCAAACATAACGGCCTGAGTTGTTAGGCGGCCGATTGTAACAAACTTGCAGTAATAAATCCAATATTAAATTGTTGAGAGTTTCAAAATTTGTTAGTATTTTAATACAATATACTAATTTTCTCTAATTACTAAAGGAAACTCAAATTGATGCTGACTCGATAATAAATCCACCAATGTGGTTGTAAAGCTATACATATGTTACCAAGAACAACGTGCAAGTGACTGATAACAATTCTTACCTGCTTTACCCCAATTTAAAATATAAATGTAAATATTATAAGTATTATACGTTTATGCCATCTATTATTATTTTATTCTAACTTATTTAAAATGTATATAAGAAATTGTGTGATTTCAAATTTAAACCGTAACAACTTCCCAAACAAAATATCACCAAACAAGACCTCCAAATGTTACACCAAATCAAAAATGACGACCAAATATTAATACTACCCGCTGACAAAGGAAACGCTACTGTCATTGTGAACTCTAGAGACTATCACCACAAGATGTCTGAACTGCTAACTTCTTCAGAATATAAGAAAAATCAGTACAATCCTACCACCTACATAGAAAAAACAACAAAATCTATCATTAATTTTACAAAATTAGACAAGGAAACAAAACAGAAACTAATTCCAAGAGAGAAGAGTTCAAGAATCCCCAAAATATACGGAGTCCCAAAAATACACAAGGAAAACTGGCCATTACGCCCTATCGTCAGTGCATTCAATTCTCCGACTCATGACCTTGCTCGCTATCTAGCCAAAGTTATTCAACCAATTTGTGAAAATGCTGTATCCTACATCAAAAACTCTTATGATTTTCTACACAAACTCAAAATTGTACCCTTGGCTCCAAATGACATTTTAGTTAGCTTCGACATAACGTCACTTTTCACCAAAATACCTATTGAAGACACGATGAAAATTCTAGAAGAAAAACACTCAATAAACCAAGACATACTCAAATTGATAAACCACTGCATGCACTCAACCTATTTTACATACAAAGGACAATTCTACAAGCAAATTCAAGGAACACCTATGGGCTCGCCACTCTCCAGCTTTTGCGAATGTATATATGGAACATTTTGAAACCATTGCTTTAAATTCTGCAGATTTAAAACCTAAATGTTGGTTTCGTTATGTTGACGACACATTTGTAGTTTGGCCCCATGGAAAAGGAAACTTGAACCATTTTCTAGGACATATTAACAACATTCACGACAACATCAAATTTACTATGGAAGTTGAAGAAAATAATTCACTCCCTTTTTTGGACACCCTAATAACAAGACTTCCTAATGGTAAATTTACACAAAGTTTATCGAAAACCAACACATACGAATAGATACTTAAACTCTCTCTCGCATCACCATCCTGGTCAATTACGTAGCGTTATGAAATCCTTGATATACCGCTCTTACCACTTATCTGACCAAAATTCTAGAACGGAAGAGATGAAGACTATTAATAAAATACTAGTTCAAAATGGATACAAAGATCAAGAAATATTGAAAATTACCAACGAAATAAGAAGACCAAGAAATAATAACATGTCAAACAATGAACGAAAGATTCCTGTTATTCTACCTTATATAAAGGGAATTACAGACAGAATAGCAAAGAAATTTCCCAAAAACGACTTCAGACCGGTATTCAAACCACATTCAACATTGTCCCAACTTTTAAGAAACCCCAAAGACAAAATTCCTAATGAAAGCCAAGGAGTGTATGAGATACCGTGCAACAACTGTCGAAGAACTTATATAGGACAAACTAACAGAATATTACATGCGAGAGCCGATGAACACCAACTAGCAATTAAACAGCACAATCCTTCATCGTCATTAGCTACACATCATTTAGATACAGGACACCAAATTAATACCAACAATATCCGTTTAATTGCACCTCTATATACCTTACAAGCAAGAATTATTAGAGAAGCAGTTGAAATTGAAAGAAGACCAAACGCCCTCAATAAACGAGATGACACTTCTAGAATGCCACAAATTTGGAAGAATATCATTAAACAAGTTGATTCTACATTTCAATCAACTCCAAATCTTCCAGAAATTTCAAACACTTATGCTGCAACTATTCCTGGCGTCCCCACTTCTGCACCTTCTACATCACATACTAGACCAACTACCGGAAGTCAAACACACTCGTCCAGATTAAAATTAAATTAGTTACCTTGTTTCATATTTTGTACTTGTTAAAATAGTTACCTTATTTCAATTTCTGTAATTGTCAAATAAATTCTTGACAAAGGGAACAAAGGACGTTCCCGAAACGTTGAATTAATTTTTACGTTTATTTACACAAGTTTTAAAGAAAAATTGTCTTATTTAAATATATATATATATATATATATATATATATATATATATATATATATATATATTGTTCTAAAAGCATAAACTGTGGAAATAGGCCGATAAGCTACACTACTAGGAAACCACAGTTACAAAACACTTATAATACAGACTAGGGAAAATTACTTTACAGTGTACCCGCACTCAGTATAGCTAGAGCGGTCTAGCTAGACTTGCTCATGAAACACACTCTCCAGTATACATGCACTTTTAGGAGATTAAAATTTGAATGATAAGTTCCTTATTGAACAAGAGTGGATACCATATGGCAGTTTTTGACATTTTTTATAGGGAGGGGAGTGAAATAAGGGTTAAAGGGAAGTGGAGGGTAATGGAACGTATCTGTCGTTTTTAACCATACCAGCTCCAAATTTCTTTTAGAAATATAAAGTTTACATTTTTTATAATTTCAGTATTTGTAGGGATACAATACAGGGACGTCTTGGTTAGGAGTGATATCCAATATTATCTGATCTGTACGAGTGGAGACTTCATATTGGACAAATAGGCGCATGGGTGCTTATATAATCCAATGCATTTCAATTTTTTTTAAACCAGGACCGTACTTAAATGTTATACAAAAATTTTAACGTGTTTTGGAATATACCAAAAAATTGTTACAAAATATGAATTTACAAGTACTCGTGTAGAAACGTAACAAGAATATTTTAAATAGAAATATTCAAGGCCGACTTTAGACATTATGGGCGAGAAAAAAATGTTTCACATTTGAATTAAAAGGACGATTTTTAGACACTGTAAATTGGGTAAATGGTTATGTTTAAGTTGTAATACTATTAGTGTAATTTTTGGCAAGCTCCAGGCCAAATAGTTCACGAATCCGCAGATAACATTAATTGTAAATGTAGCGTTGAAATTAGTGCAAATACTTTTAAATTTGTAATCTTCAACAACGAAGATAGTAATCTGTAGTAGATACTTGTATTATACCTACACAGGTGTTACAATAATTTATACTGTTCGTAAATAAGGATTTTTTATTAAAATTAAGCCAATAGTAACCATTTATCTGTTGTCTTGATTGTTAAAGCTAATTGAACATAAATCACACATTGTTTTAACCTTAAAGCCAAAAATTATTGGGTACATACAATATTAGTAATTCATGCAAAATTGAATTTTAACATTAAAATTGAAATCTTAACAACTACAATATAAAATGTAACATTTACGTGGAACTTATCTCACATTTAAGTGAATATACAAAGTAAGAATTAGTTTAATATTTAATATTGTTTGTTTTTCTGCACTTCTGCAAAAAAATAATCATAAAAATCTGATACTAGCTTCCTATTTTGTATATCAGTTTTGTGAATAATTAAATATTTCCCCAATCCTAGATAATCGAAATAGTTTAAGAATTAGACAAAGGCCTTTTGTTTAATCGTCTTACGCAGGTTGACACATATCTTTAAATTGATTGTGTGGAATTTTCAATATTTTTATATTATTTTTACACTAACTGGTTTCAAACTGATTGTTATCTAAATTTTATTGCATCACAATTACAAGAGAATAGTTTAAACTAACAATTAACAATCAACTTTTTTGTATTTTTTTTAATCATGACCGTTGCAGAAAAGCGCCAAAGATACAAGTCGTTTCGTTTAAACGATATTTTTGACATAGCAAAATAAGCCGAAAGGCAACCAGGCGTTGTTCCTTTATTGTCAGAGTACGTTAGTGAATGAGATAGTGTAAAGCAATCATTTTTTGAAGTGCATAACGCTGTAATCGGCCAACTTTCGGACGATGACACTTTAGAACTAGAAGATACTGTAAGAAATCAATTTGATGCTATCTTCTTCACCGTTAAATGCAAGTGTTCTAGTTTATTTAAGCCTCTAGCTCTATTGCCGAACACTGACATCACTACACAGGCCTACCAATCCAAGATACCTTTGCTCACTATCCAAATTCCTGAATTTAATGGTGATGCACTAAAATTTGCTACTTTTATTGAATTAATTAATTCGATTATTGGAGATAATACAGCAATTCCTTTTGTTTACTTATAGTATTTCCGAACAGCACTCAGGAACACTGCAAGGGTTTAGGGATATTGTTAGGCTGCCGAGAAATGTTTATGAATGGCTACCTTAAATTGATTTAAGTCAATGCTTGGACGAAAACAGGAACTGGGTAGTGCATTCCACAATTTGGTCGCCGTGTGGAAAAATGTAGATTGAGTCCGATTAGTGTGGCATGCTAAAGAAAGCCCAGTTTACGGGCAGCTGTTTTTATAGCTGACAAAAGGTGGCCAACCCATAAAAGGTTCGATGATGCGCACATCCCTAACATAGAAATAGAGTTTGAAAACTTGAGTTCTAAGTCATTCATATTCACAGAAAGAAATGATCGGCATCGTTAATAGTAGTTTCTTTCGAAAAGAAGCCATCGACGACAACGCGTATACGTCTTTTGTCAAGAAACCTGGATATCCAGTTAATGAGCGTATCGGATGAGCCGAACGAAGTGTGCTTGGCAAGTAGGCACTTGTGCCAAACCTAGTTAAAAGCTTTTGAAATATCTAAAACGATTACCACTGTTTCACCGGACCTCTATAATATGCTATTCCAAAGTTGGGTGACATATGAGAGAAGGTCCCCCGTTGAACGACTCTGTCTGAACCCATACCGGTGGTAGTTTGAGAGTTTACTAGACTCGCGGAACGAAAGTAGTTGGTAGCTTTCTCCATGATTTTCGACAGAATGGAAGTGATAGCTATTGGTCGATAGTTTGAGGGATCGGTTTTGTCGCCCTTTTTAGGAATATCTTCGACATTTGCCAACTTCCACGTTGAGGGAAACTCTCCAGATGACATGGATATCGAAAAAAGCTTGGACAATACAGGTACTAGCTTAGGGTAGCATTTTTTAAGAACGATAGCTGGAAAACCGTCAGGACCAGTCGCCTTGTTTGAGTCAAGTTTATTGATAATTGATCCCAGGAGCTTGTAACGAAAGTGGATTTGTTTAATAGCGTATGGGGTAGATTTGGGCGACCGCAAAGTTTTACCAGAATCATTGAGACATGAATTTAATGCAAAGTAATCGACAAAGAGGTTGACTTTTTCAGCAGGATCAGCTACAACATCTCCGTCGCGAGTCGTCATGGGAGGAAGGAAGATGTACTAACGGCTTTAGTTAATGACCAAAATTTATGACCACCCAAGGGACATGAGACTAATTCTTTGCATTTACGTTCTTCAAACATCTATTGGGCCTTGGTAATGATGCTTTTGCAACTATTCCTTGCGGCAATATAGTTGGTGTTATTTTCGATAGATATGTTTGATTTCCATTTGGTATAGAGTTTATGCTTTTGCGATAATTCATCAGTGCAAGCCCTATTAAACTAGGGTTGGGAACGGGCATGACCTACATGATTATGTGTTTTTGGGAATGTATAACTCCATACCCATCAGGATAACTTCAGTTATTGAAAGAGCAATGTTTGAAGAGGAGGGTCATTTAAAGCAATACTCACGCCAGGGGAAGGTTGCAAAAAATCTCGCAGTTCGCTCCAGTTAGCTGATTTAAAACACCACATAGTTCTATCTGTCTTTCGAGTAACAGTGGAATTGGGTACAGAGGAAGTTATTTCGATTAGGCAGTGGTCTGATTGACCAAGTGGAGAAAGGACTCTTGTTTTATAGACAAGTGGGTTAGTTGTAAGGAATAGGTCCAGGAGATGTAGAGTATGGTTAGGGTTGTCAGGGATTCTGGTTGCTTCGGAAATGATTTATGTGAGATCACAGGATACAGCAAATGTGTCTGCACTATGATCTGCGGCATTAGTAGTAGATGAAAAATGAAGCCAATTGGAATTGTTGGCATTAAGATCTCCCAGAATTGAAGTATCGCAAGATGGAAACTGTGATAAGAAGTAGTCTATTTTCAGACTAAGGTAATCAAAAAGATCTTGGAAGTTGTTATCATTGGGAGACCTATACAAACAACAGTAGAGTTTCGCAAATTAGGTTCCGGAATGTTTGAACCGAATCTCGTCAAATGTGTTGTTTTCCAAAGTGGACATCCTCTTAAAACCTGCGTTGTCCTTGGTATACGCACATACTCTGCCTATAAGACGAAAGTTAGAGTGGAGGTTGTACCTGGGAAATTGCAGGTCATGTGAAACAGTGCTTCCAGGGAAGACTTGTGTTTCTGATAGAAACAGAATGTCCGGTACCATTTGTTTAAGGTGTTGGTGAACGGCATTAAGATTCCACCTGATACCACGTATGTTGCAGTAATGAATCCGAATGTTGGTACTTTCGATGACAGAGTTCGCTTGAGTCCAGCCCTTCTGGACATCCGAATGGGGCAGAATTTTATTACTGGCAGGTATTGCTCTTCTTAGTGTTTATTTTGGAATTTACGAATTCCAGAATCCTTTTAGACGGATCTACGAATCCATGTGAGAGTGTTGGCGTCTCGCACTACTCAGCTGGGGTATAAAGTCTGTTTTAGAACTCGCCATATTAAGGGCTTAGCCGTTAAAACGCCACACTAGGTAAGTACGTGTTGGCGAGTACATAAGGAATAAAGGAGAAAATGACCGGCAGCCCTTACCGAGCTCAGTGAACTGTCTACGCTTTTAAATATTTTCAAAAACAACTTAGAGTTTTTAAAAAATCTAAATTATTCTGTCGACGAATGGAACCTTCTTTTAATTTATTATCTGATGAATAAATTAGATGTTAAATCCCGTCATCATTTTTAAATTCATCATAATTCAAGTAAAGTTCCAAGATTCCCAGATCTCACGGACTTTCTCTCACGACGATGTCGAGCTTTAGAAGATGAATATCCTCTAAGATTATTAACCAAGAGTTTTCGTTTTCATTACAATCTTCGGAATCCCGTTCATTTAGATGTCTCAATTGTTAGGAAAATCACGTAATTTATAAGTGTGCCAATTTTCTACACTTATCTCTACAAGACAAGTATCAGCTTATTAAACAAAATTGGGCACGCGTTAACTGTTTAAGCTCCTCAGATTTTACAAACGGGTGCGAGAGCCAGCAATGGTGTCATAAATTTAATCAGAAGCATCACACTTCTTTGCATTTCATACAATCACAGTAATGGTTTCATTGGCGACCGTAGAGCAAAGTTTCCTTGACACACTATTAGAAAGAGTGTCTTCACTAAGAACTGTACAGCGTATTATCGCTTATTCAAACCGTATCGTTTTCATTTGTAGGCATCCTAATCAAAAGGTAAACGGTTGTATCACCTCGTGTGAACTACATGAGGCTCTTTTGTTATCTTATAAACGAGCTCGAGTACTCTTTTTCTGAATAATGTCTGCTAAGCGGTGTATTAGGCGCATGCTCGATAAGTGCTTACAGTGCTGGAAGACCCGTCCAAAACCTATGTCTCCGTCTTTAATGGGTAATCTACCAACTGCTCGCGTGTCGGAGTTTAAATGTGTCTTGCATACGGGCGTTAATTTCTCTGGACCCGTCTTAGTTAACATGTCGAAACACCGTTGAGTTAAATCTTATACAGCTTATATTTGTGTATTTATATACATGGTAACCAAAGCCATACAATTGAAGTTAGTCTCCGATCTTTCAACTGAGGTCTTTGGCCGCTCTAAGGCGCTTCCTTGTTCGTCGTGGGCGATGCACAAATCGTTGTCTCGGGTCCCAATTAACCGATTAACACGATGGCAATGAATGGCTCGTCTTAGCCAACACTTCTGGAACCGGTGGCCCAAGGGGTATTTGCATACCCTCAATCAAAGGTCCAAATGGTTCTCCCGCTTGAAGTGGATACCCTCGTTCTTCTTAAAGACGACAATCTTCCACCACTCAAGTAGTCCATTGGTCGTGTGGTTGAGGTATCCCCGGTTCGGTACAATAAAGTTCGCGTGGCTTCCGTTCGCACTTCAAGGGTCATGCTGCAACGTCCTGTAACCAGACTGAGTCCACTTCCTCTTAGTTAAAATATGGTGTATTTTGGTGGGCGGTATGTTGCGCCCACTCATTACGATAATTAATGTTTTTTAATTATGTTTTTGTTGCTGTCAAAAATTAATATTTTAGTATCAATGTTTTCGTTTTATCACTTTCCAATGTTAAATGCGTTCAATTTAATAAAGAACTCATGTTCATGCCTTGGGGATGCACCGTTATACGTGGAACATGTGTTTCGATTAGTTGTAGTAGGCTGAATGGAATACAACCGCTTTGAGTACACATATTTTGACGTTTTTTTAGTACTTAAAGAATCATTTCTAAGTTTCGGATATATCACCGCATTATTTTAAGACTATCATTTTGCGTGGAGTGGCACGTGCGGCTGGCCAGAAAAAGTTGCCGGATAGATAAACAAGGTGACGTTTCGGGAAATTGTATAATTCAAGGTAAGTCCTTAAGGCGACCGTTTCATTATAATACCTACCCAGGTCCATTTTTTAAATCTCCTCGAGCTGAGCATCGACGTTTCTGATTGTGAAAAAAAAGTTTTATTTTAATTCGCGTATAGATCAAAACAATAATTAACCTCTAAAAAATATTAAATGAATTGCATGCATAAAAATAAGATATATTTCGTTTCACTATACTATTGCAAATATACATATAATTCTATATATCTCGATTTTTTTGTGTAAACAGTTCAGACATTTTAAAAACTATTTAACAATGTTTCGTTTCCTATAAGACATCGTGAACGGATTATAGGTTATTGAAATTGGACATTTATTTGTGAACAGCGTATAGATGTTTGTCATTTTACTTAATAGTGAATACGTTCATAAAACAATATGTACTTTTAGATTTATGAAAATTGTTGGAGTTAACATAAGTGATACCATAAGACTTTGTGAATTTTAACCAATTGTAATATGCAAAACTGCATCAATGTGATTAAAGTTAGTTCTCGAGTTCTAATAATTAAATTTTTTAGTCAAAGCTTATGATTTATTTTGCATTATTCAAAGTCAAGATTCAAGTTTGTTGCTTTGTGTAATTAGCCTTGTCATGCGCGAGAAAAC
This sequence comes from Vesta saturnalis, assembly GCA_036346205.1. Classification (NCBI taxonomy): domain Eukaryota; kingdom Metazoa; phylum Arthropoda; class Insecta; order Coleoptera; family Lampyridae; genus Vesta; species Vesta saturnalis. The sequence continues at coordinate 6,952,422 of JARFJB010001226.1, read as the reverse complement.
GCTAAAATTAACTACACACAGAATGCTTAATGGTATCTCATTTGTGCATTTTAAGGTACACGCGCTCTTGTGTAATTTAGCAATTTGTCGTGAAAAAAGCAGGGTATTTATATCTAAATCGAGATCACACAAAAACAAATCATATTTATTTCTTTGTTTAGTAAATGTTATACATTAGATTAGCAGGACGATAATACAATATTTCCATTAAGCATACAGTATTATGTGTATTAATGTTATTTGTAACATCTTAAATATCTTTATAAATGCCATTTTCATCATCATCATTACCATGGAATCCTTTCTCACGAAAACGACGGTAGTCAACAACTTGTATGAGCATAACAGCTTTCAAAATTCTGACATATCCCTTGATCAATTTCCAATTGTAATAAATACCAACATTGCTGGATTTTGTGTTCAATTTTTTGGGACCGAAAACATTGTAATTGTACATGTGAATGCCATCTCAGCATTTCATTCAATTCCTATATGTCTAATACCACATTATTACTTTGATCACAGTTGCCACACTCCATACGCACTACTGGTGTAATGTTGAGGTGTATAAATAATACGACATAGACAACCGGTGTATAAACATACAATTTTTGTTTTACGTTACTACTACTGCGCAACGATAGCATAAATAATAGCTCCTGAAGTAGTATCAAAGATGGAAGCTAAAGTTAACACATCACTGGGTGTTTTATGTAAAAGTTCAGTAATAATCAGTTTGAATGTGGTTAAATTAGGTGCACAAAATATTAGTTAATGGTTGGATCAACATATAACAGTTTTATACTAGTGAAATTTTTACGAAACTTAAACGAATTGGGCTATCAAGATGACACTGAAGTTGATATAAAGGTAAACAATGTATTAACATTTTTTTTTGTAATATGATTAATTTAAAGTTAAATAGTTAAAAATGGGATCTGGAAATTTATGGTGCTCAAAGAAAACTACAAAAGATGTGTCCGAATAATCGCAACAACAGACGAATCAAGAAATTGACATAACCAATAAAATAAGGGTAAGCGATTGATTCTAGTTTTAAATATTATTGTATTTATTTACTTTACTTAATTAATTACCTGTACAGATTTTTGAATGTTATGTTATAATTACAAATAATTATTTGTCTACTCTAAATGCAGGCACATCAATGGTTTCACGTTAGTAACTTTCAAACTGTGATTTCATCAGGAGCCTAAAGTGAATTCGTCGTGTTATGAACGCACAATCGAACATATTCGAGATTTTGAGGATTTAAGAGTAATTTATTATTATGGCATAACAACCCCAGAAGAAGAAGCTACAGAAGATGTCAAAGAAAATGTGTCTGCGAGAGAGTTCAAAGCTAATACCGACACAGACTCCGAGAAGTCAGATGACAAGGAAGATATAGCAGATCGGGAGGGTGATGATGCTGATGCTTCAGATACGTGAGGTGTAATCCTAAAATTTACAATATTTGCAATACTTTTAATGACTCATAATTAAAACAAAAATCTTTTTATTATCGATAATCAAACTCTATTACAGAAACACTATTTCAAATTTCCTGCCGTAACGATTGCAGGGCACTGCACGTACTTTTAAAAATATGCCGCTAGGCGGGTAAACCTCTATTGCAGAAAATATTCATTAGTCCATACACCACTAGATGGCGCCACAACCAAATTCAAAATTCGTGCAAAAACATGCCGTTAGATGGAGCAACCACCTTTATGACAGAAAACACGCATTGGTCCTAGAAGTACACCACTAGTTGGTGCTACAAATAAATTTAAATTTCCCGCCAAAAGAGTCACGACAAGGGGGCGAAGAGCCTAACACAAGTTCCTACACATGTCTTATGAGATACTATGAGGCCCACTTATTATAATGTTATTTACCGTCAAGCGGCGAAGACCCAAGCACCGGTTCCTACATGTGTCTTAAGAGATATTATGAGGCCCCCTAATTACAATACTATTTACCGTCAAGGAGGCCCCGGTAAAGGAGCGAAGACTCTAACAGAGGTTCCTATACCTGTCTTACAAGTTAGCATCAAGGCCTCCTCATTAGAATACTGTTTTCAGTCAAGGGGGCTATGACAAGGTGGCGCAGACCCTAACACAAGCTTCGAGACCTATGCCAGAATGGCCTTATCGACAAGATGGCTGACAAGAGCCCTGCCCACCTCCATCCACTGCTTGGGGGCGTGGCTTATGACGTCACGGCCGGGACTTGTGACGTCACAAAAGGTAGAGGGGATGGTGTTTCGGTTCTAATAATCTCATTAGAGTTTATCTGTATTAAGTAAACGAACTTTTCATACTATTTAAACCGCAACTCATCACGGAATAATGGTTATGTTATGATGTTCTTTTTGATATTTCACAGACTTTGCAATAACACTGCCAATCCTAATGAGTCCATTATGTACGCAAAATTGAAAAAAAACATTTCATTTACACAAAATAGATAATAATGCATTTATTGACGTTTTTTGGACGAAACGTTACCTAGGCAAAAATAAAACCTTAATTAATGTTAAGTATGCACACATAATACATCTAGAGACATTACGCATTCAATAAAAAGAAACGATTTTTATATTGGGAACTGAAAGATGTTTAAAACAATGAAATTATGAACTTAAACAGATATTAAACTATAAATCTAACGTATAATGAAATCAGAAGGCTACTCTACGTGTTTTTTGCTTTTTACAACGATTTCAAGCGTTTTCCCACATTAAAAGTTAGAGCCAGAATTCAAACTAAAAAAATTAGAGCTAGTAAGGCCATTGGTTCTGTTAGTTACCTTGAAATTAAACAAATGAACCCCACTTTATTTATGATTAATGATGATATGAAACTTTATTTTATTAACAGAAGTTATTGTTCTAGTACGATGTTAAACTTGAATAGGGAAATAATTTCTGTATCGGACTATTGAAATTTGTTGAAAAATGTTTGCAGTTTACGTTAATGAAGTATCATTTTTAACACTGAAGTAAATGGTACCTTCAAATTTGCCACTTTCAATAAATTCTACACTAAAATGTAGCGGCAGTTGAGCATTTATCAAACACGGAATCGTTAATGATTATTTGCTACGTTTTATAACCCATACGTGCTTTAAAAGTCAGCAGGCAGATCACTAACTGCATCGATTAGAATGCTGGCAGAAGTAATTACGCAAATTAAAATAACCTAAACGTAATGCAAAGGTTGTTACATTACATTTAAAAAATGTTAAATATGCCTTCTTTAATACATATCGTAAATGTAGTGCCTGACTCATACATGAAATTATTATAAAGCTAGCTTTATTTCAATTAATAAAACAAAAGTTGCAGGAACAATATATATATATATATATATATATATATATATATATATATATATATATATATATATATATATATATATATAATATATATATATATATATATATATATATATATATATATATATATATATATATATATATATATATATATATATATATATATATATATATATATATATATATATATATATATATATATATATATATATATATATATAGTTCAATATAATCGGACGCACTCAATACCTCTTTTGTATGGCTTTTCACAAGAAAGTGTTTAAATAGTTTTTTATTCGTTTACAAATACTCTATTAAGTGCTTGGTTTAGATAATTTTTTAAGCTTCCGGTTTGACCGGAGGCGCACATAATTTTATTTTTTTAAATCACACTGTATATATATTTTTGCATTTTTGCATTGCTTATTTTTTTCTCAATACGTACGTATACAATTCTTATAGGGTTTTATAAAAAAAAATTAGAGAAAAATGCCCTCGAAAGTTTTTCTATTTTATTATACGATTAGAATAATCAAACAAATCCGTAGGCAGCGTACGTCAACAAAATCGTATCGCAATTGTTTTTTCGTTTATTGTAATTGATAATCAGATAAAAGTTTAATTTGATTTCAATCGAAATAATTGTTTAAAATAAATAACAGTGAAAAACTTGACCTGTTGTTAATTTTCGGTGAATGTAAACGTAATTCTCGACGAGCGGTAGAATTATACGTACAAAGATATCCCATTAAATACGATCCTTCCGAAAGTTACATACAAAAAATTGAACAATCGCTTAGAATGCGTTGAACATTACCAGGAGTAAATTATCAGAATTTAGAACAACAAAGAAATGTTTTGACCGAAGATATTGAAGTACAAATATTGGGTTATTTTAGAGTAAATCCAAGGTCATCTATTAGACATGTAGCGCAAGAAGTAGTTGTATCAGTTGGCTCAATTCACAGGACATTAAAAAAATTAAAAATGCTGCCGTATAAAGTCGATTTGGTTCAACACTTGCGGCCTCAAGACTCTGATCGGAGATTAACTTTGATTGCATGGATAGTTGAGCAACGTGATCACAATCCATTATTTTTAGATCATATTTTATGGACAGATGAATCCAAGTTTACAAATAATGGAGTTATTAATAAACAAAACAATCGTTATTGGTCTGACGAAAATCCTCTTTGATCAATGGAAACTAACCATCAAACCGTATGGGGTACTAATGTTTGGTGCGGTTTAATTGGAAACCAATTACTAGGGCCTTATTTCTATGATGGTAATCTAAACGCCAATAGGTATCTTGAATTTTTAGATAACGTGCTACCAGCAATGTTCGATGAGTTTCCTCTGCTTCTGCGACAATTGTATTTCCAGCAAGATGGAGCTCCAGCTCACGACGCGTTGATAGTAAAAGAATATCTTAACCAAACGTTCAATGAACGATGGATAGGAACTAACGGCCCGGTAGAATGGCCTGCGAGATCACCGGATCTTACACCGTTAGACATTTTCTTGTGGGGTCATTTAAAAACAGTGGTGTATGCCGATTCACCTTTAAATGTTATAGA
>JARFJB010001226.1:6805000-6942500 GCA_036346205.1 Vesta saturnalis | reverse complement strand
TTAAATTGTTTTTGAATTTCGTTCACAGGAATTTTTTTATCGTGCATATTAATGATTTCCACCTTTTGGTTTAAATTTAAACATTGATACTTTTTATTTGACATATTGTACCGAATATGTACGTTATTACTAACCAATATGTATGTATGTTGTATGTTAACTGTTTCTAGCTGCTTTTGCGACTGAAAGAAAGTTATTATTCGTATGTATTTATGCAAAATTTCTAGGAATGCTATTTTTATCTGAAAGTTCTGACAAAAATACATAATTATGCACTTAAACTTAGGACTTCCCGTGGCTTTCTGGTTATTGGTAATCCTCATTAACAAAGGTTAAGGGTTTTGAACAACTGAAGGATTACGAATATCAGGTAAAACCATTAAGCTTTGTTCTGCATTCCATTCCGTATTGGCAGGTCTAAATTCATGAACTGCAAATTTATGGGACCAAATTTAACGTTCCGTTTCCGCGTTACCAAGGTTTCCGCATTTGCATAATAAGAATGTTTATATTTTGGCGGGACCACAAAAACATTCCGTAATTTGGAGGTTTCGGCTTTATACAGGTTCCGCATTATCAGGTCTAATTCAAATTTGAGTGTGTATATGGATGAACAAATTTATATAAACTGCAATTGGACCATTTATAAGAAAATGATATTAAATTGAACCCTTCATTTGGACAGTACTATCAAACGAATCTTTAAGGTGAAACATATAACAGATCCGAATCCAAGAAAAGATTTCTGCACTTTTAGATCATGTGACCGTACCAACATTGATCCGTTATTAGTTTTTTATAAATTCTAATTATATGTAATTTCGAGAAATAGGAACCTGCCTTTACGTATTCTGGCTCTAATAGTGACCTTATCTTCTAATCAATTACATCGTTTACTTTATCGACTCACATTCTTTTGTATAAATTTGTTGGATTTAGAAAGCCAAAATAATTAATTAGCCACCTAGACTTCTGCGGCGTGCGGGCGGGCGGGCGGGCGGGCGCGCGCGCGCGCGTGCGTGCGTGCGTGTGTGCGTGCGTGCGTGCGTGCGTGCGTGTGTGTGTATATATTACACTAATAAAGCTACGTATCAGTGTATGCACACATAATGTTGAGACATTACATAATTAAATAGTAAATACAAATACGAATACAAAAACAAAAATGAAATTAAAATTGCGGCCTGAAATACGGAAATGTAAACTTTTGTCGTTATTAGATATTGATTATTTTAAGAAATTACTCGTGATGTAACGAAATACTTTGTGTTTTGGATACTTAAGTTACTTTGGTACTTTTCTATAAATTTCTGTACAAGTTGTACATATTTACTCAAACCTTTCTAGAAATGCTTACGTTGTTTTTGTTCATAACTTGAACCACATATTCCCAAGTAATTTTACTATCAGCCTAATATAAATTTTCGTACCTTTGGTTATTCAAATGCTATAAATTCACATTTATATATTTCATTTAAAATCTGCATTGTTACTCCCTCTAGTGATGTATCCTAAAATATAGGTAATTAAGGGGAATTATATTACAAGCTTTTAGAAGGTCTCTCTAGATGGCGTTAGTGAAGAAATCACAATTTAGAATTTCTGGTTTTATTTAGATAAAAAGGGTGATAACAATGTATTGTGTTTAATACAACTTTAACATAAAAATTACGTCTTCTTTCTTTCCTGTGGTGTCCATTTTGCCAAGGTGAAAATTTTTGATGTCTTCTTGAAAAGTACTTGATAGTATTATACGATATAACTAATCGGATATATCTTCAAGAAGCATAATTTGCAATAAAACAATTGGTGCTTTTTCTAATCATTATTTACAAGTTTTGTTGCTCGCTTACATGCGGTTTTAGAAAAATTTTCTTCGGTAAGATCGAGTAAGTTACCAGTGAATTTCTCTGATTTTGTTAGTAATAACTAACTTTCTTTCTTAGCGTTTGAAGACGTTTTAATCAAGACATGAATTATTGATGCTTCCATAAAGCAAGGAAAGCACTTCGATAGACTTTCATTTGGCCGTTACATCTAAGGGGTAACGAATAAAGATTATTTACCTACATAGTGTTAATTACCTGCTCCTTTTAGCTTGCACGAATTACCTTCTTCTTTTGGCTTCAACGAAGTACCTTCTACTTTTGGATTCTACGATTTAACTTCAACTATTATCTCCATATTATCTACATACAAGTACTATTCTGGTTTACCTTCTAAGTCGTAACTAAAATCAAACAGGATCATGACAACTTCTGCCTATGTTCGTGATCCGAGAGCATCGACTGAACGTAATGACTATCTGCTTATAGAAAGGTTAGATCGTTCCTTTTTCTTTTGTTTTTTCTATGGTTACATGAACTTTAATTGAATAATGATGAAGTACACCTGCTAAAAATAACGTAATCAATTAGTCAGTTAAAATAATACCTGTTATCACTATATCCTTGTTGCTGTACCAATAAGTAATCCTTCACTTCACAACCACGTAACCTTCCTTATCCGTTCTTGTACCATTACTTTCCTTCCCTCATTTTGTTTGTAATTATAATAATAACATTTAATTGTATCTGTTGTGGCTGCCATTTTTGGTGTTGTGTGCGACATCACTGTAATTGGGATGCGCACAAGTAATTACACAGTAGCCAAACGAACCGTTAGATGAACATATGTTTTCATTACATTTGGTGTAGACGTTAATTTTTTTTTCTTCTTGAAATGTATGCAATTATTAAATTTTCACATATATTTGGTTCATTATTGTTTAAGAAAAAAATGCTTGCTGAGCTATAAAAGTTTCGTGTGGCTCACTATAAAATTTTATTTCGGTATTATCCGTTTTGGTGTAAACCATCGCAAGTTGTTTTGGTTATTATTTATTAATAAGGTACGCTTTGTATAAGCGTCGATATACTTTTCTCTTTTAGGAATACAACGGAAGACCTTCCCTTGAAAAAGGGAAATGTTTAAGTTTGTTTTTTTTTTGTAAAATAGAGAAAAACTATTCTGGCTTGCGAACGGTATTTAATTACTATTTCTTTTTTTTTGTACATTTGGGGTATCTAAATATATTGTTTTGTTGTGGATTAATTAGATCCACACCTTCAACTATTTAGTCTAAATTTTAAAAAATAAAATATACATTTGTTTCTTTCGCACTACAGCAGTGTTTTTATTTCTATTTCCTCTTGTACTTTCCTTTTCCTACAATCTCCTTGCTCATCCCATCCTGCACCACTGTCCAAGAGTCGGGGCAGCGGTGAATCCTATCTCTACGCAGGGGAGCGGCTCTTGGCGCCGGCATCTTTAACATCCTTTCTTCTCTCACCCCGCCCGAACCGACATTTTTGAGCTAGTTCGGTGTGTTCACTATCTGTGAATGAGCAGAGAATCCTTTCCTTCTTCCTTTTTCTTCCAGCTCCCCGTTTAATCACGTAACAAAGTTAGAACAAATTTATGAATTAAGAACAAGGTGAACATGCAAAAACGAAATTTAATCAGATAATTTAAACAGAAATATTTCGTACTTACCTGTTCCTAAGTGTTTTATTTACATTTATGCTTAATGACTTCTAGGGGAGGGGGGGAGGGGCTGTGCCCTGTAATCAGTATTTATATGCAACAGCATCAAATTAAAAAAAAGTTATTTTTAATTCTGTCCATTAAAAATGATTACCAAAAACATGAAATAATACAATGGAGACTTAGTAACTCCTCAGTAACGAAATGAAGATTTACATAAATTAACAAATAAAACGAAATAAACAAGGAAATATGGTAATTTAAAGTTGTATAAATAATTTATATAATCCCTCACTTTAATATGCTCAATTAAATGAATTTTTATATTTTTATTAACGGAATGTGAATTGGTTTCATTTATATAGGATCAAATTTGGAAGTATCTTCAGGTAATTGCCTAGAGTTATTAGAAAGTGAATGTATAATACCAATAGTGCGTTCAAAATGATTGATAATCCAAGAAAAAGCGGTGTTGCCTGGAAACTGCATGAGTTGGTTTTCTCTAATGGTTGGTTTGTCTAAAAGTTAAAAGAGTCCGACTCCGAAGGAGGAGGGCTCTTTTTTTAACCAATAGAGAAAACCACCGAATGCGATTTCCTTAAGGAAACAACGTTTTTTCCAAGGTTACCTGATTAAATTGATGCACGCGTGGTATTCAGTAGAATATTTCCAGAATAGAAATATATATATATATATATATATATATATATATATATATATGTAAACGAACAAAACTTTGGTTAATTATGTGAAAAGGTTACAAAATTTAGAAATCGAGCAATACTTGCGTCCAAATAAATGCCTGATTTTTCACTGTATTGTTCGGAACACCCTTTTCAATACTGTTATCAATAGTTTCTTACGAAATCATTTCTTTTTTACAATGAACTTAACTTAAATTATTTAACGTGGCTGTCAGTGTTTAACAAATGGGTCTTGTTCATAACAAGAATAGCTCTGTTACTATGATAGTTTGTAGTCATTGCAGTTGAATAACCGCTGTAATTCATAACGTTCAATGAGATTATCGCTGTAATCCTAACGAAGTTTAATTGCTGTATAGGAGTAAATTATACATGAGAGAAGTATTCATCCCTATTGAATTCTTACAATGAAAACTCGTCACTTAATTTACATAACAAATGGATATTTATCATTATACACTATTTATTATTAAACCAAATTTTTTGACAGAACGTAATAGCTTTGGAAGTATTTTCTATCAATGACCAAAAAGTTAAATAACTTTTTACATTAAATTTAAGTGTTACTCTACAGTATTGGTCCAGTTGCAGTGTATATAAATTTGTTCATTCATATACGCACTCAAATTTGAATTAGACCATAAAAGAGATGTTTATATATATATATATATATATATATATATATATATATATATATATATATATATATATATATATATATATTGACCCTCATGAAGAAGTGTTCAGCATTAGCGTTGAACTGCCGCTACAGGATGGACTAATCTTCTTACTCAAAACATTTTTTATTCGTCGTGTTGAATATTCTACAATTGTTTTGGCTTTCTAAACCAAACGGATTTGTATAAAAGAAGTAGTTTAATTTGCGTTGACGAAGTGAACGATGTGACCGAATAGAGAATAAGGTCTCTATTAGAGCCGAAATACACAATAGTCATGTTTCGGTTTCTCGTGATTACCTATAATTGATAGAATTTATCAAAAAACTCAATCTAAGAAAGGTCCAATGTTGGTGAGATCACGTGATCTAAACGTGGAGGTAAGCTGTGGAAATCTTATCCTTAGTTGGGTTCTCTTAAAGATTTCACATTATAATCCTATTATTAGAAAATGTACCTGTTCAGGAAACTAAATCATGTGAAGGCACTATTTTTGTAATTGGAATGTACCTTACGAGCAGTACTAATTGTATTCTTCAAACTTTGTTGAAGGTTTTAACGTAATAGTTCTTTGCAAAATCCATTACTAATGGCCCTTTTTGCAATAGCTTGGGCTCCGCTTTGCATCCCCTTTATGACAGCAAAGGCTTTACGCTGGTCAGATTTCCATCAATTGTACTGTACTCTGGTCCATTTTCATCTGAAGTACCCTCCTACTTCCTATTTATATAGCTGGGGCTTTGCCCAGACTTCGTTTTCTGCAGTTGAGTTCTACCCCAGCTCCCATTGCCCACAGATCGGGCTCTATCTATAATATTCCGGTTTCTCAAGATTACCTATAGAATTGATCAAAATAGAGTCGTTATGTATTTACCGTATTATTTACGATAATATGATTTTAAAACCAGAAAATGCATTTGTTCAGGGAAATAGATCATGTGAAAACACTAATTTTGTAATTGGAAAGTTAGTCCTTTGCCCGGATTTCCTTTTTCGGCAGTTGAGATCTATCTGAGTTCCCATTTACCTCTCTCTCTCTCTTTCTCTCTCTCTCTCTCCCTCACTCTCTCCCTATTTATTTCTTTGGGTCAGAAGTAAAAGTAGTGCCATCTTGCGGTATAATTCCAACAGAAGGAAGCGATTCTGTATCTCCGCCTTGTATAAACTGTTACAAGATAAAATGTGCCGCCCCTAGCTACTATAAAACATCCATTTCGCGGTACCTAGACTCTCCTCAAGAAATCCACCAACTTTTTCTCTGCCCATGTGTAGAACCAACACGTTAAGGAAACCACCAATTTGTAATTGTTCTATTTTTAACAGCATATCTGCTTACGTCGACATATTTAACATTGATTTAAAGCATTTGGTCAAGTTAGTTTACTGAATTATTAATTAACCTTTGAACCACCATTACATTACATTTCTAAATCATGTAGTCGGCCAATTGAACATTAATGTAATCTGTTTACTTACTGATCGTCTATTACTTGTTTTATATATATATATATATATATATATATATATATATATATATATATATATATATATATATATATATATATATATATATATATATATATATATATATATATATATATATACTACCTCACCCGCAACTTAATACTTCTTATCATGTAATTTTGTCTTGTTCCAGTTTGGACAATAAATACTACTATTATAATTAGGTTAGCACATAGTTTGCAACGCCCCTTGCAGTATAAGTTAAAAGGTAATTACGCTAGTAATCACATCTTCAGGTATAATTAAAGTTTAGTAAAAAGTTTGCAACGCATTCGAGTAGTATAATTTAACAAAAAACTTGTATAAGTAGTTGTAAAGACGCAGTTTTCCTACCCATCTTGTGGTATAACTTAAGAAGTTGACTAAGTTAGTGGTAAAATTAGGATTTACTATTAAGGATCTCAGAAACTGATCCATCACTAGATTTTTAACACTTGCTATTAAAAAATAAAGATTGTATACATTTTACATACAAATTCAAACGATCTTGTAACACAAATGCAGCCATCAAAATCCGGGCCCTGCATAACCTTAGATTGATTACTTTCTGCCATTGTTAACAAAAACATAAAACAAAACGAAAAACAAATAAATAGAGAACAAAAAATACACTCAAATTAACAAAAAAAGAAAACAGAAATCCAACAACTCACAAAACAAATCCATAAACTGGAAAGTTAAAAATTACAAACACGCACTGTAACACAAAAGATGGAACATGCAGGGGGGGGGCAACAGATTCCGTGGTCCAGAAAGGGGTTAATGTTTGTGAGATGTGGGGCAGTGTTAGCAGGTAACGTGTGGAAATCTTATCGTTGGTTCGGACCTGTTAAATATTTTACATTAAATACTCTCTTGTTAGTGTTGCCCAAATCAAAGGTTCAATTTAAGATCGTGTTATTATAATTGGCCCAGATGCAATATAAGTACATTTTATCATCTATATACACACTCAAATTTGAAGAAGACCATAGAAAGGGTGCTTATATATTTTACCCTAATGAAGACTTGTTCGGATTTATTGTTAAACTACCGCTACATAATGGACTAATATTCTTACCCTACATTTGGCAAATTTTTAGGCACAAATTGAAATAGACGGGCTGCGTTTCCAAATCTAGGTGGATAATTAATTGTTTGGGCTTTCAAAATAAACGGATTTGTATAAAAGAAAGTGGTTTTATTTGGGTTATAAAGTGAACGATGGGAGTGATTAGAGGATAAGGTCTCCATTAGAGCCAGAATATATAACAGGCAAGTTCCGGTTTCTCGAAGTTGGTGAAGTCGCGTGATCTAAAAGTGAAGCTGTGGTGGGAGGTAACGTGTGGAAATATTACCTTTGAATCGGATGTGCTAAAAATTTCATTGAAGACTCTTTTGTTAGTGCTATCCAAATGAAAGGTTCAATTTGAGTCCATTTTGTTAAAATTGGCCCAGATGCGATATAATAATGTTTGAAAGAACATGATTCAATTCTACACACTTGAATCAGATTTATACTGCGGGCTCCTTATCTAAGAAAATTCGTTCCAGATGCAGGAAAATACATCGCATGGGGATTTGGCCCGCAATAATGAGTGGGTATTGGTTTTATTATTACTTGCTTTTGTTATTTGAAAAACCTGTTACATGCTTATTAATGCAATGGTTGCTAAATTCTGCAGTGGTAAGCTTCAATTAGCCATAAGCGATTCAGATACAGACTTCAAACAGCACCTGGTAAAGTTAAACCATTATTGGTAAAATTCCGCACAAGTGATGTCAAGAACTTAAATCTACAGAGCTAAACGTAAGTTAAAAGGAAGTCAAATAATAATTCGCGAAGATTTCATCAAACGTCGACTAAATATCATTAAAGAACCTACTGCAAGATTTGGGAACAAGATCGATAATTACTTTATTAACAGCGTACCATCATCAACATCAATCCATACCAGCAAAATGATAGATTACTATAACACCAATACAATACCCCTTATATTAAGTTTTTATTTTCGTTCGTTAATACCACCGAACTTCTTAGTATTGTAAAGGCTCTGAAGTCTACGACGGGATAAATTTAAATATGTGCAATTTGCGTATCCCAACCATCAAGTCATACTTTACTCGTTTAATTAACTGTTGCACTGAAAAAATACATTTCCAGACGTGTGGAAAGTGCCATTGGTAACAGCTATATCTAAAATACATAATCCAGTCAAAGTTAGTGATTTGAGGCCCATTAGCATCCTCCCATTCTTATCAAACGTTTTAGAAAAGGTAATGTACATAAAAATTAATAATTTTATTGAAAAACATGTAATTCCAGCGGTACAGTCTGGATTTCGTGAAGGCTTCAGTTGCACTACGTCCCTACTGAATATTAACAATGATTGGTTAAAAGCCATAGACAATAACCTAGTAACTATCGTAACCCCTTTAGATCTCTCGAAGGCATTTGATACTATCAACTATGAACTTCTGCTATCAGTTTTGAAATACATTGGTTTAAATCGCGATTATATAACCTTGTCCAGTTATCTTTCTAATCGATTTCAGTTTGTAACCTCAGGTGGTCAACAATCTGATCATAAACGTATTAGTAAAGGGGTCCCACAAGGATCCATTTTAGGTCCGCTGATTTTCAATATTTACACTTCGTTTCTACATACTCATATGAGGTTTAGTAAAATCTCCATGTACGCTGATGATACGATGTTATATTACTGTTTTCGTGTAAGTAACTATGCACAAGCACTCGTGGACTATGACTCAGACCTTCAAAGTTTAACAAACGCCGTTCAGGAAGCATGATTTGATAATAAATCATAACAAGAGTAATACTACACTTTTTGGTCAAAATTCGCATTGTAACTTTGTCAAACAATTTCTAAATCTAAAAATTAATAATGTTAGTCTCCCCGTTACGCTTTAGGTAAAAGAATTAGGATTAATTATGGATAATACGTTTAGATATAAAAATCAAATCAATAGTTACATCAGAAAGGCATACTTAAACTTAAAACTCATATATCCTCATAGATATTACCTCTCACGGAAAATTAAACAAACTCTATGTGAAGTACTTGTGCTATCTCAGTTTACGTATCGTTTTAGAGGTGTAATTAGTATTCCTAGCTATCGGTCAACCATTTTCAAACGCTCCTTCTCATACCAAATTGCTAAAATCTATAACAGCTGGCCTGACTCCTTAAAAATATATTCTTGCAACACATATATGAACCTATTACACCGGAAGATATTATCTAAGCAATGCAATTAATGTGCTTAATAACCCGTGTAGAATTAATTTAATGTAATTTACTTGTTTTTTTTTTGTTACCTACTACTTACTACTTCAAAAGCATAATGCCGTATTGTTTTGAATCTGTAAATCGTAATTTTAGTTAAATTAAGGACCAGGGGAAGAGCAAAGTTGATTTAAACTGCGCCTTGCAATTATTTGTTTCAAATTGAAAGTGATGACAAGTTAGCATCATTTTGACAAATCGTTTCTATCTGAAATTTTCTGTCAAAATCACATTGTCCTAGCCCCATTATTAGTTTCAGTTTCAACCTAAAGTGAGAAAAATACCTTCTACCTATTTTACTATTTGATTTAATACAGTACCATTTTGGGAAATAATTCAACTTCAACTGAAGAAATTACAAATGCCTCTTAGGCAAATCTAAAAATCAAACCAACTAGTCAAAAGCCAAAACACAGACAAATAAGCGCAAACGTGCAATATAGACCGTCACGTATGATCAAAATGTACCGAATATTCGTCATTTAACCGAACTTTTGGAGTATTCATTGGTATCCAACATCAGGAGTGTAGTATAGTTGGTTAAAAAGGGAACCTATTAGAGTATGAAGTATGAACGGAGAGAGGGGGTGGGAGGAGAAGGGGGAGGGAGGGAAAGAGAGGGGAGAGAGAGAAACAGTGCCATTCTCGACAGGGCGAAAGAGAGGTGGACGCCCTAGCATCAAATAGAGGCAAGGGTAGAGCCTAAGGTGATGGAAAAGGGAGCTCGGGAAGAACCCAACTAGCAAAAAACGGAGTGTAGGCAACGCCCAAGCTATCGTAAATGGGAGGCAGGATGGAAATAAATGGATCAGGGGTGCCTACAGAGCGCAGCCCTAGCTGCCGTAGTAGTCAGGACAGTTGTTTGAAAAGGGGCCAAGAGTAATGGATTTAGCAAAGATCATTACGTTAAACCCTACAAAAACGACAAAAGATCTATCACCTTATTTCAAATTACTGCCAAACATAAGGCTCAGGACCTTATTCCAAGATGCTTGGCAAATTGAAGATGCTGAACCTTATTTCAATGTGTAGGATCATTCTTTTAACGTTGGAAAGTTTTTCAAAATGATGGACTAATTCACATGCTGTTATTAGTCATGAAAAACAGAAAATTGTATGGAAGCCAATTAAAGACTTAACCACCAATCAAACAACACAAAAAATCTAAGATGTAAAGCTAGAACCATTTCTTAAGATTGTGAACCAATTTAAAGAAAGGAAAGAGAACAAAACGTTCAATGCAGCAATCAGAACTAATCTAGCAACGGATACGTGAGCTATGTACACCTGAAAATGGTTATGAAATAGGGATGCGGAAACAGAGGGTAGAAAAGGGGCATGAAAAGAAAGCAGATAGAAGTAGGGAATGGAGAATCGTGGTAAACAAAGATAACGAATCGCTTTATAGACCAAAAGCAGTCATTCATTAAAAGATAAGTATCCATTAAGGACATAGTGTATTGGTATGCATAGTACCAGCAGTAACCCGGTTAACGTAACTTTCTGAGCAAGGCTTAGTTACAGCTATATAAAGTCTGGATTATTAGTAAATTTGCTATGGAACGACCGGTAAATGCTTGTCTGCCGATAATTTCTGACCAACTCGTAATATAGTATGTGGCCGGCCAGAAATGACTGGTCATAGTCGGATCGGGCTTTTTCGAGTCAGTCTGGCTTTCTGACCTAAATTCTAACCTCCATAATGACACACTTATGGTGTATCTGCTTGAATGATACTAGATAAGCACAAAATACATACGAATGTGTATGTGTATAGGTACATATGTACGGTTGCGGCCACAAAAGTTACTACTTACATTTACCTAGCAATCATTTTTTGAAATTTTTGAATAGAGTAAAAGGAACATTGTGCTATTTGATTTAATGTTTAGTGGAAACCCCTTGTTTACCAATAACGTTTTGCAACCTTCGATTCATTGGCAAGACCAAGTTTTTCATATCATAATTTTCAATCAAATATTCCCAAGCTTCCTCTATTGCTTCCCAGAACTCATTGGCACTACGCGGTCGAAAGTCTCTTCGAGTAACTTTTTTTACCATATTGGCCCAGATATTTTCGACTGGATTAATCTTTGGACTTAATTTTGTTATAATCACTCTCTTACAATTCTGCTGGTATGCATTGGGCAATTGCCTTGCTGAAATATAAAATTGTTTGGAAGCAATTATGTGACTGAAAATAACATTATATTTTCCAGTACATGTGTATAGTACGCTCCTGTTAAACGTACAAATGCGCGCCCATACATTAACCGAAAACCTTCCACTTCCTCTTAAATGATGAACGTATCTTTCTTCAAACCTAGAATTTATAGGTTGATAAACTCTTATTCGGCCATTGTTGCAAGAATGAAATCCATTTTCGTCGGAAAATATACCTCTACTCCAAAAATCATCATCACTGTTGACGAACCCCGCAAATGAAATTCTTCTTCGCTTGTGTTCTTCCGTTCAGAATGGTTTTCTAGCAGTCACATAATTATTTTTTACGCTTCCTTTAATTTCTCTACGTGCAGTCCGAATACTACCGGGAAATCTTCACAAGATTCTATAGTAATAGCAAAAGGAGTTTTTCTGAGATACTTAAGTAAATTCTGATCGTTTTGATCGGTGGATACTTTGTGACCTCCTCAACCATCCAACCGCCTCAAGGAATGAAGTTGGTCGCATCTTCGCTTTATTTTCAAAATGCATACATGGCTTGCATCCAGAGTTGCCGCAACTGCTCGTAAGGACCACCCTTCTTTTAATTTTGCGATAGCCCTACATTTTTGGACTTCCCTTAAATGAATTGGAGGCATTTCTGAATATATTATTGAGATTAATGTCAGAGTGACCGCCTATGGTGGCAGCACTTTCATTTTAATCAAGTACGTACGCCAATGATTTTCTATTGAATTACAATAGAAAAATGATAGTGGTAACATTACCGTGGCCGCAATTGTCCCTGAGATTGTATTCGGGCCTTTTTTCCTTTCCCCTTAAGGTGGGAAACTATATTCATGTGTAAAACAGATTCACTGCGATCCCATGAGAACGTAAAAATTACGTTTGACTAGAGATAATGAAGATCGAGAATTTCAATAACTACCAGCGTGTGCGTGTGCATGTTTGTGTAGGGATGCGTGTGTGCTAACGTGCGCGTGTGTGTCTGTATGTATGTGTGTGTCTGTGTATGTGCGTGTTTGTGTATGTGTGTGTGAGTGTATGCGTGCGTGCATGCGTAAGTGCGAGCGTACGTGCGTTCGTGTCTGCCTGCGAGCGCGCGTACGGGTGTGTGAGGCGGTTTCTAAGGGAATAAAAAATATTTAATGTGTGTTAGAGAAAATTGATTTCAGATTTTGAACACATACACACGCGTATGCACAAGATTGTTTTCTAAGCAGTTCAAGCGATTTCAATTCTTATGGACGATAACAATATTTCTTCTTTATCTAATAAGAAAGTAGAAAGAGGACACGAATTAAATTGTATAAGGTTATAAGATATCATACGTTAAGAGTAGTGCTGTCAGAGTATAGAAGGTCATACACTCGTTACTTACAATTAAGCAAGAGATCCAGATATTCATTGACCAACTGTCCAAGTTTCAATTATTTTCTGTACGCACTGTAAGAATTCTATTGGCCTATCTGAAAATGAATCCACCATCACTTTGTTCACTTAAGCAGTACTTTAGAATTTTATACACAATACACTTTCCATTCAGTTCAATTCCAATTTATTACAGAATGTGAATAGGAGCCACATCAAAATGAGTAGAGAAACAATATTCAATATCTTTGTAATATCTATCAAATAAGAAAAATTATTAGAGAAATTTGGTTTTCTTTTATGATCGAGACACTTAGAAGGCCTTAACAGTAGTTTTCGGCAGAAATATTTAGACATTAACTATATCAAAAGCATTTCTCAGTCACGCCCATCGCGTATTCAAATGTTGTGGTCGTTTTTCGATTTCAATAGCTTCTCTGATAACCTGGTGTGATAGGTACGGTATCTTTGCTATTATCCTTTATATGTTGGGCCAGTCAAGATCTTTTCTGGTCTTTTTGTACTGCGTTACGATGTTACTACCTTCTCACATTGATGCGTCTGTTTGTTTGACGTTCGTGAACAATCCCGGCACTCTTTGATCTTCGAGTTCTATTTTTTTCATACTAGTTCTATTATTTCAGATACAAATACAGCCGTATATATTTGAATAAGACATATTTTCTTGGAAACTTGTGTAATGAAACATAAACATTAATTCAACGTTTCGGAAACGTCCTTTGTTCCTTTTGTCAAGAATTTATTTTGACAATTACAGAAATTGAGACAAGGTAACGATTTTGACAAGTACAGAATATGAAACAAAATAACTAATTGAAATTGAATCTGTATGAGTGTGTTTGACTTCAGGTAGTTGGTCTAGTACATGATGTAGAAGGTGCAGAAGTGGAGACGGCAGGAATAATTGCAGCATAGATGTTTGAAATTTCTGAAAGTGTCATCTCATTTATTGAGGGCGTTGGGTCTTCCTTCAATTTCAACTGCTTCTCTAATAATTCGTTCGAGTAAGGTATGTAGAGGTGAAGTTAAACGGATATTGATGGGGTTAATTTGGTGTCCTGTGTCTAAATTATGTGTAGCTTAGGACGATGAAGGGTTGTGCTGTTTAACTGCTAGTTTGTGTTTATCGGCTCTCGCATATAATATTCTATTATCCGATATAAGTTCCTGGACAGTTGTTGTACGGTATCTCACACACTCCTTGGTTTTCATTGGAAATTTTGTCTTTGGGGTTTCTGTACTTCCTTCTGTTGTTTTGGAGGAACCGGTAAATTTTTTAAAGATCTTTTCCCATATGTATGTAAAGGGTCTATGTAAGTATGTTTTCAAAATATTTTGAAATATACAGGGCGATCCAAAACGTTTCTATTTCACAAACCTGTATTTTTTTAAACGAAATGTGCAATTTTTTTAACAGATTTGAGTTTCATAGTCAATTCCAGTTCATGCTTATTCCCTACGCCTAAGTCTTGTCCTTTGTGAAATATTTCACTTTTTTAAAAAATACAGAGGTTTTGTACAACTGAGTAACTATGTAACCTGTAGATCAAATCCACGGTGTATAATAAATTAGGTGAAGCGACCGGCGTTCAAGGAGTGTCCCGAGAATCTCGTCTGTGCCTTAGATAAGGACAGACAACTCGCTTGGCTTACTGGACGGAAAGTATCGGTGTTTAAGTTTGTTAACTTAAACAAAACGTAAAGGTGATGTACAAAAGTTAGCACTTTCAAAAATAATAATTTATTTTATTGCATTTAGTTTTAAACAATATTTGTATAAATATTAAATTAAAAAGACCCTGTTAACAAAAATACTGAACATCAATAATAAAAATAAATGAGCCACATTTATTTTTGTTTGTAAGTTCTTATTGCTATGGCAACAACCAATCATATACCTGTATTTTGAATTTTAGAGGCTTTTAAATTTTTAAAAGTTACAGAATAGGCCCCTAAGAGCGGTAAAATTAAGTATATTCCGTTTCAACGATAAACAGTTAAAAACAAGAATGTTAAATGAATAAGTCCGTTAATAGATATAAGGAACGTTGTAGACTGGATTTTTTCGTCAATTGCCGATTATTTTCTTACTTTTCCTTCTTCTTGTTTATATACCACTTTTGATATTATACATAAATTTAATTAATCTATTTCCTTCTCTTCTCTTCTTTACTGCCATTTTAGTCAAACAAGGAGGGCAATTTGGCCAAATACATGATTTCGCTTTATCTCTTAAACGTGGGACTTTAAGTGGATACTATAAAAAATAACAATACCCACATGTCATTCCAATAATATTTGTCGCTTTCTTACAAATCATTTGATTAGCTTACTTACATACTTCTTATTTACGTTGCATTTTTAAATTTGGGGGTAGGTAAGTTATAATAATTATAATAAAAACTTACCGAATACGTTTCTGTTACAACTTCACGCACAATATCTTCTTTCATTAATTGTTAATTGTTGGTTGGCACGAGGAATCACTGCACTTCACTCATTTAATTTGTTTTTGGGCACTTTAAATAAGGAGACTCTGTCTTTATTGCCGCTGTAACCACTTTTGCATCCAGGTGCAAAACAATACCCTCGAGCCATTGCAGTTAAATAAAATTAAACTCTTAATTACTTCATAAAAATGGATCACGCCGATCAAGCAAAATGCATTTCCGTTCATTTCGCGCCAAGCTAGTTGTCCATCTTTGTTGCTACCTCTACGTCGCACACTGAGGAGACTCGTGGACCATTTTCACACAGCGAAGCTAGAGTAAGTCGATCTACCTAACTTATTATGCATCGTGATCAAATCTAATGAAGTTTGGGCTACAAACAACCAACTTCGTAGGCTAAGAGCTACAATAAAGAACATTTATGAATGTTATACAGGGTGTGAGATATTTACGGCTTAATTTTATCTAACTTCAAACTTAAAATACGTTCTTAACTTACGTGAATGGCTCTGTATTTTCTTCAGTTAAAACAATTGCTTAATTAATTGTCTTGCAATTGATATCAGGTTTCCCTATACCTAAACCTAATACTTTCGAAATTATTTAAATTTTAAAAGTGTTTTTGTTAAATATTGTTTCTATTCATATTTTAAATTTTTTGAAATCGAGATAGCTGACGTCAGACTTCACAAAATAATAATACTTGACTTATTTATAATTTATTTCGCAGTGAAGTTTCCCTTTTAATAAACAATTTTGATCTTGATTCTTTCATTAGCATTGATATTATATTTTTCATACAAAATTAAAATTTAACCCATTTCAGTGTGTTGATAACTAAGTTGCTATCGTGAATCCATGTAGCAATATTATTTATATTTTGTTGTATTACTGACGTACAGATGTTGACATCACCATGTGAATAAACTAAAACTGCACCGTTAGCGTACATGTATAGCTTTGCATCTTGAATTGTTGTAAAAATATTATTTCTATATATCAATAATAATATAAGACCCAGATTGCTACCCTGTGGAACTCCCTCCGTGAGCTTACTTTTGGTGCTAAACCTGTCTGCAACTTTCACCATATAGTGCCGATTAGTCAAATATATCTCAAACCATGATAGTTGCATCCTTATAATACCAATTTTTTTCAGTCTATTTATTAACTGCCTGTGGTTCACCATGTTAAAAGCTTTGACTAGTCGAAAAAACTGTTAAAGTGTAGATATTTTTGTCCAACGCTGTGTTAGTGTAATCTGTAAACATTTTCATGGCCTCTTTCGTGCTTCTCCCTTTTTGGAACCAATACTGGTGCTCATTAATTATGTTATTGTTTCTTAAATAGTTTTGAAGATGTTTGGTTACATACATATATTAAGAACTTTTTCTATACACGGTAATATACTGATCGGCCTGCAGTTGTTCGGACAACCTTTTTTTTTTGTGTATAGGTTGCACAATTAATGTTTAAGTTCCTCTGGAAATTTTTCTTGTATAATAGATAAATTTATGAGCTTAGAAGCTATTGATCTGAGTATTGGTGCATTATTCTTTACATTAATCACCCAGATGTTATCATACCTTGGTGATTTTTTATAAGGCTGATGTTCTCGATACATTCCTTGGTTGATAAAGAAACATAAAAGGTATGTTTAGGATCTTCCGAAGTATTAATTTGTGACATCAAGTATGTACATATTTTCTTTAATTCTATGATTTGATTCTGAAAGTTTTCTGAGAATTCTGGTATAATTCCTCCGGTTGTTTTTGTTTTTTCCATCACTGTAAGTATTTCCTCATCTACCTTTCTATTGACAAAGAAACAAGACAATGTTAATAATGTGTGAAACGAAGCACTTATGAATAAAAATTTACATAAAAATATATCCATTTACTTTTATGCTAATAAACTCCTAGTACCTTATTAGCATTGATTAGCATATACAGATTATAATCTTTTATAAAAACCACAAAAATATTATTCAATTTTTAGAGCGTATCCTTTATTGAACGTTTGCATCAACTAACAGAGGGAAGGTTTAAAAATATATAAATGGAGCTTACCATAGAAGAGAAGGTACAAAAAGTAATTAATCAGATAGTTTTGCAATTGGATATCTGTAAAAATGAAGTACAAGTAAGTCGAGGATCAAAACCAGGTGATAATTGGATAGGGGAATGTTATAGAATTTTAATAACTGGTTATAATAGAATCAGGGAAGAAATGCGTTTAGCTTTATATTTTAAAACTGCTCCCTCAAGTTTAGAGTACAGAACATTGACTAATAGTGCCAAATTATATGAACGAGAAGTATACTTTTACAAAAAAATCATACCAGAATTTCTGTCGCTTCAAATAGAAAAAGGTATTACAGAACCATTTGCACCATTTCCTAAACAGTATCTGACATCTACTGAGTACCTTCAAGAATTTGTTTTAATGGAGGATATGAGAGAAAAGGGTTACGTGACTGGAAACCATCGCCAGGTGGTGAATTATGAATCATCTGCAATTGTGATGAAAACACTTGGAAAATTACACGCACTATCTTTTGCATTAAAAATCAATAAACCACAATTATACCAAGACGTAAAGTCTAATCTAAAGGAAAATTATTTTTCTCAATCGAATACGTCTCGGTTTATATTGGAAATTGGCCAGAATTTGTGCACTCAATTACTTTCAAATTGTGGATCAGACGACTTATCTATTAAAGAACCAGTGCAAAAACTAATTGAAAAGTTGCCGGAATTTTTACCAAAAATTGCACTTCCCGAAGAAGCTGGAAAGTACGACGTTATTTGTCACGGGGATCCACAATTAAGGAATATTATGTTTAAATATAAAGTAACACATGAAACATATTGTATTACATTCTAATAATGTTGTTTTTGTTTGATTTCAGAAAGGATCTGAATCACAAATACCAGAAGATTGCTGTATGATTGATATGCAAATGGCTCGCGTTTGTTCCCCAGCTCTTGACCTACTGTTCTTCTTGTTCTTGAGTACAGATAAGGATTTTAGACGTTTGCATTATAAAAACGTAATAGAGGAATATTATAATAGTTTTTCTACATTTTTAAAAGAATTGGGGGGTAATCCGGAAGAAGTACTTCCATTCAGTGTTTTGCAAGATCATTTAAAAAAATTTGCGCCTTTTGGGTTATTTCTTGGTATATGTTTGATTGCTGTAAATTGCAAATCTACTGAAGAAAGTATAGAAATAGATGGAGCTTCTAAAAACTCACTAATAGAAAACTTTTGTAGAGTGAATAATAATTATTTTGTTAGAGTGAAAGATCTGATTTTAGATATTATCGAATATGGTTATGCGTTCACTTACTGAGTTTCAAATAGGAATTTTACAGTTTTCTAATTTTTTGTAGTAAATAGTTATCATTAGTATGGTTTTATTGTAACATTAAATTGTTCTGCTGATTAATAGCCATTGTTTAATTACATTTACCCTGGGAGTGAAATACTTTAAAGACCACTAAAGCGGTCATATTTCGCCACAAATCACAAGACCACCAAGACAACGTGAACGCAGAAAAAATGCAAAAGAATATGAAGGACCAACAAGAAAAAATGGAATAGTTAGCGTTTGAAAAACCGCATACTAATCAAATTCGCAATGGGCGAAGCATGACTACTATAAGGGAACGAGAACAGGTAAGAACCACATGAGTAACAACAGAAGACAAACTCGAGCATTACGTCAACACCTTTGAACCAAGGCCAACTAAAAACACAAGTAACGAATCAAAACCTTCAGCACGGTTAACAATGGTTGTCAACGATTTTATAATGTGCTCTTTTAAGTACACATTTGCATTACACTATGGATGGTGTTAAAATACTATAAACCAGGGTAACTTTGGTACAATTTTTCAGGTTTTTCTGTAATAAAACTTGAATTTATGTGAATAATTGCTTTTAATTTGTAATTATAAAAGTTCTAGATTTACTTGACATAATTTAGACAAATAAATGTTTTGTTTATTGTGTAAGCTGATAAATTGGACTTAGAGAGTGTTTCAAAGTAACCCCAGGATTTGGGGTAGCTTTGGTACATAGACTTTTATATAGCCATTTCAACCGTAGAGGTCTGTATCCCAAGACAAAGAAAAAAGGCCACGTATTTCGTTCCCTCCCCAAGGGGGAGGGCGGGCTGCTCGAGCTTTCCAGGCCTCTTCAGCCACGATCTTGGATTCCCAGCATACATACATTACGTATATGTACATGGTAGGGCTAAGGATGATAACAATCATGAATTCCCAGTATACATACATACATTACGTATGTATGCATGGTGGGATTAAAGATAGGTGTGGTCAGAATAGGATAGTAAGGAACGGAGTTAATGTTCTGAAGGGGAAAATACTACCCCAGCATTCGCCTATGTAGCCAAGGTACAAGGTAGACGGTAACGGGAATCGAACCCATTACCTCCCGAATGCTAGGCAGGTCGTATCACCACTAAGCTACTAGCTCGGTTCTGTATACCCAAGATGCAACCAGAAATGTATAGTTTGTCATATTAGGAATACGGTAGGTGGAAACAAGGGAAAATAAGGAAACACAAAAAAATTACCAAAATGTTATTTTATGCTCTTATCGCTTTATAACAGCCTTGGAGAGAGAATTATGATTTATAAACAGTTACCAAAAGGGAAACTTACAAAAAAAAAACTAAACAAATAATCAAACTTTGTCCTATGAATTCAGCTTATTTCTAAAAACAAGATAAGAAAGTCTCACAAAACACATTTTATGCAAGATCGTTTAATTCAAGAGTATCGAAAACGTCTCGACGTCGGCATCCCGGTTCTCTTATTGACGTTACTATTTCTTTATCGTTATAAAACATGTCGTCTTTGCGATAATTGGGATGTAATAAAGACCGACATACCTACCGAAATCAAGTTTCAATATTTCTTAGATACGATTATCAATGCAGCTAATGAATGTTTTCCGGAAAAAACTGTAAGATATTGTAGTACAGCAAAAACTACGATACGCTGGTTTAATGAGGAACTCAAAGTAATGAGAGAAAGGGCGACCTTCTTAAGGGACGTAAGTAAAAAAAATCCTACTGCTAAGAATATCCAAGATTATCACAACTTTAGGCTTAAGTATTGGAATAAGCTAATAGAAGTCAAGAGAAACTCCAACATTAACTACATTAAAAATGTAAATTATAATCCACGCATTATGTGGAATATAATAAACACAAATAAGTATACGGGTAAGGGGTCCAGTAGTTTAAATGCAAACGATTTCAACAAACAATTTATAAATACGCCACGGGATATTCTACAAGTAGTGATGAATATATAGATTTTCTAAAAAAAAACAGGAAATCAGCACAGTTTAAGGTTTAGTTTGAATGAAGTTTCTTACATTACTGTAAGAGATATCATTGACAAAATGAAAAGAAATACAAGCCACGATATTTACGGATTAAGTAATAACATTGTTAAATATATAAAAGACCTAATCATAGTACCATTAACCAAGTTAATTAACATGTGTATAAATGAAAATGTTTTTCCTGCTTGCCTGAAAATATCAAAGGTAGTTCCCCTATATAAAAAAGGGAATGCTGACATGGTATCGAACTATCGCCCGATATCCTTAATTCCAATTATTTTGAATATGTTGTAAAAAATCAAGTATGTCCCTTCTTTGAGAAGAATGGCTTATTCAGTAAATGTCAATTTGGATTTCGAAAAAATAAATCTACGACGGCAGCAATTACAGAATTAATGGAATTAATAACAACAAGTTACGATGAGGGACAATATCTAGGGTGCACCTTTTATGACTTGCAAAAGGCTTTTGATTGTGTAAATCACAAAATCATTTTGTATAAATTAAACTACTACGGCATAACTTTAAGATTTTTTGAAAATTATCTTTCACATCGGTACCAAATAGTATACCATGATTTAGATGACTCAAATTCGGAAAATGTTGCGGTAGGAGTGCCTCAGGGATCAATCCTTGGTCCGATTCTATTTCTTATTTATGTAAATGATATTTCAAAGTGTGACGTCAAATCGAATTTTATACTTTTTGCTGATGATACTAGCTTTACAAATGTAGGCAGTAGTGAAGCTCTTGTTAGAGCGGATATGGCATCTTCCCATTTAAATGTTAAAAAATGGTTTGCAGCAAATTGCTTAGCATTAAATAATGAAAAAACAGAGGAATTGATTTTTTCATTAAAAAATATGGAAAAAACTACTAGATACGTAAAATTCCTAGGGGTACTGTTAGATTCTAAACTAGCATGGGCTCATCATGTAGATTTTTTATCAACAAAGTTATCAAAGGTTGTATATCTTCTTCGAAACTTATGGAAATTAGTAGATTTGAATGTATTAAAAGCTGCTTACTATGCATTGTTTCAAAGTTCCCTTGCTTATTCTATATTATTCTGGGGCTATTCTGGGGCCATTCTGCGCACACTAAACGAATATTTTCGATACAAAAAAAAGCAATTAGGGTACTATTGAATCTACCATACAGAGCGGATGTGAGAAACGTCTTTATCACACAAAAATTTGACTTCCCTCATTATATATATATATATATATATATATATATATATATATATATATATATATATATATATATCAGTGTCTCCTACATGTTAAAGTAAACTGGGACAAATACAACGTACACGCTGATATCCATACATACAATACTAGGGGTAAAAATAATATCAATAATAAATTTTATAGAGTATACAGCAGCAGATTTGCTATAAACTATTATGGACCCTTATTTTTCAATAAACTAGACTTTTCGACTCGTAATCTAACATTTAATAAATTTAAACAAATAATTAAGAAATTATTAACGAATGAAGGATATTATAGTCATCATGAATATTTAGCCGGCTACAAGCATACTCTACAGTGAGAACTGAGTAAATGTCATTATTAGTATAGTAAATGTCATTATTAGTGTTACTTGTATATATTATAATTTGACGTGTGTAAGCTGATGCATTAACACAAATATATATTATTATTATTATTATTATTATGGCCATATGCATTGGTTCCCATCACGTTTTATGACATTTATCCTCCATTTTTAAGAACTTTTATGTGCCCAGGATATTTTTTATCGTAAATAACCAAAACGTAATATCCAACATTTCTGGTGTTCTTTGTGTTCTTGTTCGACTGTTCCTAGTCGTACATTAGAATTATCTGAAAGTTCAGGATTCAAACGGCTAGCATCACTTTCTGCACATTTTACGCTGTTAGCGCTCTCATTTGTGTTGGTATCTGGATTGTTCTTCGGTCTCTTGGTCTGAGTGGTAAACTATTATTGAAAGATACTTCTTGGATATTTGTGTTTTGAATTCTAGATGTGGGGAGCTGAGAATACTCGACAGGCTCAGTGGGAACCGGATTTTGTACATTGGACACTCTTATCTCTTTAGCAGGAGGTACTCGAAGTTCCACGAATTCGTGACGTCGCTGCTTCTTGACGTTTTTGGGTTAGATGTTCAAGAAAGCTTTGTCCAACGACAGTTTTAATTCTAGGGTGACCAGCAACAGCATAACTACACAATCTATTTAAAACGACCTCCGTATTTAAAGTTTTGTCAATAGGGTTTATAAAAGCCGAAGAAATGTATCCTTTGGTATGCCACTGAAACGACTTCCTTCAGCCGTGTTTTTCCAATCATTCAGGATTTGTCGACAGTTTCCCTTCATAGGGCGAAAAAGTCCTCAGCCAAAGGCTGGAGGAGACGTGTTGTAGTAGGAGTGCAATGAATCTTATACTATTTAATCTACACAGCATTATCGCCTTCATATTTAGGTGGGATTTCAGGTTGTCCCCAAACCAAATTTTACGGCCAACCTGTAGTTTTAATATAGCAACCATTAAATTGATGAACGAGTCTTCGAACACTTTTAAATCAAACCATCCTCTGCTGGTACTGTTATAAGGGGCGCCCAAGTTGACCAAAGCCTCTGAGCTTTGTAGTTGGTACATATTGGAGCAATCTAGCCCTCGGAATTTCCACGTATCATAAGACAAGTACACTCTTTTGTAGAATTGCAAATCTCTTCTTGATACTTGGTTCCTTTTCCAGTTTTACTTTTGATCGGCCTGGGTCATCAATGAAATTTGTCTCATCGCAATTGTAAATATTAGCTGGAGGGATTCCTTCCAGCTCAGTTTGTAGATTATCAAAGTATTTATCAATAGTTCCTTCATCAGTTGCTACTCGTCCGTAAGTAATAATCTTGAGAATCTTTGACCAAGTTCTGGCCTGCGCTTAAATATAAATTAACCTCATTGAGAGCTGGATAATTGTTTTTAAAACAAGGAACTTTTCTTCTTTGTTTATCTGTATAAGACTTGACAATAATTTTCAGATCATCACCTGTTACTGGAAAGCCAAAAGCAGATAATACAATTAAGTGTCCACAAAATGACTCTTCTTGATCCATAAAGACCTTCAGTTTTTCAGGCACACGTGCATGCTTTCCATGAAGTTTATTTTTTGATACTTGCTATTTTTTGGCTGCGTTTCGAAGAGAAATCAATTTACTTCTAACGCTACAAATGCTGTTGTCAAAATTCACAATTTTGTAGATTATTACCTTATTTTAAACTTACCATCTTTTAAGACTAAAGCTTTATCTAACTCAAAATGTCGAAAAAATGCCTTGTGTCCCAAAGTAATACCCAAATCACAAAGTAACCCCAGTTTACTGTATTTAACTTTTGTGTCTTTTAGATGGTGTATTTTCTATTTATATCTGATATCAATTTATACGTTTCGATAACAATTACCGCTATCGTTGTTAGTAAATGATAAGAACTGCTTGAACCATTAGATCACATTTATGAAATATGAAAAAGATGGAAACGCAAACATCTTTTTCATATTTCATAAATTTGTTCTAACGTCTCAAGCAATTCCTAGAGATATTACCATTTACTGAGGACGATATACGTTTTCGAAACGTATAAATTTATACAAGATATAAATAGAAAAATACATCATTTAAAAAACCCAAAAACTAAGTACCTATTTTGATTATGTATAATAACGGTGAAAGTTTACATATTCATATGAAATTATGTTCAGACAAAGATTTTGGGAGACTTAGTTCCATCCATTATTCAACAATCATAATAATTATTAATTTAAGTATTTAGGATAATTATGTAACCTCCTTTTAATACGTTCATAACGAAAATAGGCAACTCCGTAAAAGCAAAAGCAATAGTCTATGTCACATGGAGGCTTAATGTGCTAACTTAAAAAAAATTCCAAAACCGCCCTCTTGTATAAAATATCAACAATTAAGACACTTTATAAAGAGAAGTTATCCTAAATAAATTGAACACTTAAATTCTACATTAGGAGTTCATTACCGTTAAATTACGCGTTGTATCAAAACATTGCATAGAACATAATTAATCGATATATTTACGACCTATATGTTTGTATTTTTATATCCTTGAAATACATAGTTGTTTCAGAGCTATGTGATAAAAATCAAAAACTACTTCTACTATTCTGTCCCTGGCCAAACATTATCTTTCCCAAAATGTAAGCAGCGCCAGGAGAAATGAAAACAAGCTTAAATACCAAATTTAAATTACGTACGTTTGAGCGTTCTGGAGTTGTCGTGGATACTAACATACACTAATAATTTTTTTTACCTTGTGATTACTGGATATACACATTGAAAATACATGGCAACGTTGGGGTGACGTAATTTCAGAGTTATATCGATACTGTGCGTAAAAGATGTAGAAGGAACGCTATATGGCGACAACCTTATACACTAGGGCTGTACTTCAGACAGTATGTAAGAACAAAGTGAAGAATGAAACTATTAAACAGCGTATAGAACCCAGTAGAAAATACTAAACTATGAAGCGTCCCCCTCACACAAAATATAATCTCAACGGCGGCCACACAAACACACACACACACACACACACATACACACATACGCGCGCACGACACGCACGCACACACACACACACACACACACACACACACACACACACACTCACAAAACTTGTGTGTAAAATGGGGTAATGCGCCGACTTAGTGAGTGAAGAAAATGTTGATTGTATGACTTTATATGCCTACATATGTATGTAAGGCAATATTATATTATTTTATAAGGAGCTAAAGTGATACTTTTTGGTAATTAGCCATGAGACAAAAAAAGTCACTTTAAATCCACATAAAATATACTATTTTTTCTTCACACCTAACCTAGGCCCAGTTATTTGTAAGACAAATTGTTCGCGAAACGAGGGTCTACCGCTAACCTGGATTTGTGCAGGTTGCTTTGAAAATCGTTAGACCTGTGTAGTTATGGATTCCGCAAAATAAAACACTAATTTAACTCTAAAAGTTGACATTAGGAGAAATTGGATGCGTTTTCGAAATGTATCACTTTACAGTCGCTGGTGAGCGGTACTAACGTTTTTTAACGCCGCCCGAGAAATGCAACAAAATGACAATTTAGTATTTTATATTGCGTCACTAATGTCATGTTTACTGACGGTTGAAGAAAAAAATAGTTTATTTGTTCCATACCAGTACCATAATAGTAGTATAGCTACTGAACTTCTAGCTCACTTTACAGTGTTGCAACGTCTCAAAATGTGAGGCTAAATTACCCACTTCAATACCATGCGACTTTGCCATGTCTCAAGGTTGCAGTTCAGAGGTTGCGCGGTTTTAACGGCACTCAAAGTTTATTGACATCTGTCTCAAGGTCATGCGCCGATGCCAGTTCATTGACATTTTAAGGTATGAATGACGATGCTCGTATATTCTTCAAGGTCACGAGCGTTATACTATTTGTGTTCACAGAGATAATAGGAAGATGATCGTATATTCCTCAATGGTAAGGTTTTCAAGCTCAAAGGGCTCACCGTACACCTTGCCGCATCAAAGTATATTCTTCATGGTCAAGGTCACTAAATCTCTCAAAGGGTCCACCGTAAACCTTGCCGGCATCAAAGTATATTCTTCCAGATCAAGGTCATTGAAGCTCTAATACACATTCGCCTCATCGAAGAATATGGTTTTCAAGGTCAAGGTCGCTCGCATTGCTTGTGTATTCTTCAAGATCAGGGTAACGTCCTTTTAAAGATTACCAAGCAATTCTTGGAATTTGACTGAGTCATGAGTTTATTTGTCGGGAAATTTCAAAGTCACGTGGCTGGAAATGTTCATGGTCACGTGTCATTAACCTTTGATATTTTAAGCCACACGGTTTCAAGGCCACGCAATTAGTTCATTAACCTCTGAAGTGGGTTAAGTGCTTCTTGTATTGAGCCAAGCCAAAATACAGATAGCGGTTTCTCAAAAACAGGGATATGTTTCGCAACACAGGTAGAGGTTTTCCGCCATTTCAAGGTCACACCTCTGAGAAATGTATTTCCAAGGTCACCAAGCAATTCTTAGAATTTGGCCGAGTGAGGGTCATAATTTCTAGAAATCATCTGCAGGGGCATCAAATAGATTGTCAATGACCAAAACGCGTTCGTATCAATTTTCAAGGTCATCTGCTACTCCCCCACCATTTACTTTAAATGTCAAGGTCAATTATGAGAACTCTAAAACTAGAATTTTCAAGGTCAAATTCTAACCTTGAAATCATCTGTATAAGTAGATAAAGAGCAGTATTATGTTAGTCCATACATTACAATCGTGACGAAAGATTGTTTAAAGTGTTGTAAAGAGCAATTAAAAGTTTATTATTACATAATCACCAATTTTTACTATACAATGGAATCAATTTGACAAATGAGAACTCAAGTTGTGGAGTTAACCAGGAAAGCCATGAAGTTAATTAAACATAAAGATGAACTAATTCGACACATGTATATATTAAGGAAAAATATAAGGTAGTAGTTGATAAGAATGAAAACATTCTCAAGATAGAAAGTAATTTAGATCTCATGAAGTGTTATCTTGTAAGACTGAAACAATCAAAGAACGCTTTTAAAATATTCGGGGGTAATCTACAAAATGTAATGCTTCAGCCTATTGAATTATGTTTCAAAAGTAGAATACTTACAGGCATTATTGCAAACGTAAACATCAAAGATCCACTAACATTTATAAATCAATCATACAATATTTTTGCTGATAAAATCAATTTAACATTTAAAGAGTCCATGTTGAAAGTTAACACGGTTTTGGTAGCTCACTTTGTACAGCCTCACAGTTTCAAAATTAATTTAAAGACATTTCCAACTAAAAATCAAATTATTGATGTTGGTACTGATTTGCGGCAATGGTATCAAGATACTGTCTATAACAACCTACAAACCAAATTGGAGGAATTTGTAGAAAAGGATTCAGGGTGGACTTTGCATGAAATTTACATTTAAAGGTAAACATTAACAGGTACGTGCCTCTAAAAGGTGGAATGCATATTAAATGACCTAACTTCATAGCAGTCAAAAGAGCTGTTAATGTTAAAAATAACGATGATTACTGTTTCTGTGGGCTGTTGTTTCAGCGCTATATCCTGCTTCACAAAATTCAGATCAGAAATACCTGATTTAAAAAAGATCAAAAAATTAAATAAACTCACGATAAATTTATATTGCATAAAGGATAAAAAAGTTGTAACCTTTGTATTGAGTAACCAGAAAAGCGACAGACAACCTGTAAACCTTTTCATGCTCTCTAACGATAACGAAACTTATCACGGCTTTGTAACCAGTGTTTTAATCATTTTTGGTCAGCTGTAGCTTTAGAAAAGCATTTAACATATTGCAATCAACTCAATCAATGTCGTGCTAGATTACCAAATGATAGTAACAAATATTTAGAATTTAAACACGTAGCATACCAAGAAAAGGGCCCATTTGTCCTATACGCAGATTTCGAAAGCATTTTATAGAAATGTGCAACTGCAGACGATCAAAACACACGTATATGTGAAAAACATGTACCCTTTAGCATTGCATATTACCTTAAATGGACTTATGACCCATTATGCAATTTCATTTCTACAGGTAATAAATAAGGCTTATAATGGTTTATCGGAGAACTACAGAAGATTGGAAACTGGGCAAACGGTATTCTCAATACCATCATACCCATGGAGGTACTAACTTATGACCAAATTAAAAATTTTGAACGCGCTATTGTCCGTCGTATGTGAAATACATTTGAAGTGAAAGTTTCGGGACGCGGCACAACAAGGTTCCTACTAAAACTTTAAAGACAATCACACTGTCCCTTATCGTATTCTGTAACTTGAGTGGTTATGATGCACATTTCCTCATTCGGAGCTAGATATGGGTTTCCCGGGAGAAGTATTCCTCTTACCGTTAATCAAGAGGAAGTATATATCCTATACCAAGACTAGATAATATCAACATAAAATTTAGATTTATAGATTCCTCTAGGTTTGTGGGTAGTAGTATTGATAAGCTAGCCTCTTACTTAGATAATAATAAAAAGCTTATTACTAGATACACTAGCTATGGTGATACTAACGCACTTTTGTCACTCGAAAAGTAACTAGATTTGAAAAAAGTCACTAGAAAAGTCACTAGATTTGTGTTCAAGGTCAAGTGCATTGAAGGTGTGAGCAATCCTTTGAAATTGTTCAAGGTCATTTGACCGAGCCAAGGTCATATGTTAATTTTTAGAAATCAATTTTCAAGGTCATCAGGTATCATATTACAGTTCAGCAGATTGTTGTCTATGCTAAAAGGTAGATCAACTTTAAATGGTTCGTATTGGCTAAATCCTCTTCAAGGTCAAATTATTGGAAATAGCATATAAGCATTCCTAATCAATGACTTGTATAAGTCTTAGAAGTTATTACAATTCCTAGAAATTAATGGTCACCTGCAGGGGTATCCCAAACTTACCCGATCTTTTCCGATCTTATCCGATCCTACTCTTCAAGGTGCAATTCTTGGAAAAAGCATAATAAGCATTCCTATCTTATCCGATCTTATCCAACCTTGTCCGATCATATCCGATCTTATCAGAACTTATCCGATCTTATTCCACCTTATTCAATCTTATCCACTCATATCCTACCTTATCCGATCTTACCTGATCTCATCCGATTATATCCGATCTTACCCGATCTTATCCGATCTTATCCGATCATAACCGACCTTATCTGACCATACCCGATCGTACCCAATCTTATCCAATAGCATATATGGTAGAATTAAATATTTATGCTTTGATTAATTAAAATCTGTAAAAAAACTTTGTAGGAAATAAATGGAAATGGGAAAAACAGTGTTAGCTCCTATAATCACTATTTAATTATTTATAGCTATTAAGCCCCTTGGGAGTCAAAGACGTTACACTTAGGTCTAAGGTTAATAGTGCGGAGCACGAGTAAGTCTACCGCCAAGTGAGGGCTTTCCAGAGATTTGAAAAAGTCACTAGAAAAGTCACTATATTTGCTTTCAAGGTCAAGGTCGCTCACACTCTACTTCTAATCCCACTTTTGTCACTAGAGGTCACGTATACCTAGAAGGATTCTAACTCACCGTGCAGGTACGCGTTCCCCGCTTCAAAGTTTATTCAAGGTCACCAAGCAATGTTTGGAATTTGGCTGAGTTAAGGACACGTGTTAATTAAGTTATTACAACAATTTTCAAGGTCACCTTCAGGGGTATACCGATCGTATCCGACTTTATCCGATCTTGAAATGTTCAAGGTCACTAAGCAATTCTTGGAATTTGGTTGAGTCAAGGACACGTGTTAATTCCTAGAAATCAGTGCTCACCTGCAGAGGTATCCCGACCTTATCCGATCTTTCCCGAGCTTATCGGATCTCCTTTAAGCAAATACTTAATTAAAGAATGAAAAATCTCTGTATTATTTCTATAACATAGTTTTTCAAGTTTCTCTTTTTGGTATTAATCATATATATTTACATGCACTATTTTTACAAGATTTCCTTGTTATCACTAATAATAATAATTTTTAGGATTCGGTTTTACATTTTTGAGGCATGCGGTTAATTAACAGAAGTAAAGTGGTTTTGTGATCTCGTAAACGTTCAATTTATATAATGTAAAAAGCAAATCTTGAAACGCCAATTCAGCATTATCTCTATCAAAGAATATGAATTTTCTTGTAGGAAAAAATATTATTATTAAATTGACGAAGTTGTAATAAAATCAGTTGGTTTATTTACAGTGTAGAACTAAAAATTATACACATACACAGAAGCATATATTTAACAATTCCATTAACTGGCTTACAAGGAACAACATTGTGTTTCTCTCTCATCAACAGAGATAGAACTTAGTAGTTCCGTGTGTATCGCTTACCAGATTTATTTCTGAAAATCTGCATTAAACTATAAATTTTATGACCTTGGATGCGGTTTCTGTGTCTATATAAGTAGATAAAGAATAGTTTCGTGTCAGTCAATACATTGCAATCTTGACGATAAATTATATTGTAAGCCTAAGTTGTGTTGTGACGAGCATTTACGTAATCACCAGTGTGTGCTTCATATTTTTGTTGGATACAGTTGAAAGTGAATATGAGTAAGGTTATGCCAAGTAGTAGTGGTATAGTTAATTTAACAAGACAGGTTATTCCATTCTTAAAAACAAAAAATGAATTTATGAGTACATCCGTATAATTAACACCAGTATTAAGATATTGCAAGATATAATTCAAAATAAAATTTATTTAGAGACAAATGAAAGTCTGTTTAAGCTCGAAAGCAATTGATCACTTTTAAAGGGTTATCTCGTAAGACTTAAACGGTTAAAGAACGCTTCAGTGAAAAAACAGGTAGTGGAATTGTCAACAAAAATCTTTTCATAATTTACGTTGGTACTCCCTAGAGTCATGTTTTAATGGTAGGTTACTTACAGGAATTATAGTTAATATAGAAAACATCAAGGACCCTCTTATTTTTTACAAAATGCGTACAGTATTTTGCACGTAAGGTTAAATTAACGCTAAGACAATTGATGCTAAAGGTGAATGTCCTTTTAGTATGCAATTTCATGCAACCTCACAATCATATTATTGAGTTGAAGACTTTTCCACCAAAAATTATGTCATTGATATTTTAACTAATTTACGCCTGTGGTACAATGAAAACGTGTATTATAAGTTACAAAAAAAATTCGAGGGGTTTTCTGAAAGGGATTCAGGTTGGGAATTACATGAAGTTTTACATTTAAAAATAAATATTTATAGCTATGTTTCATTTAGAGGTGGCCTTTCAATTTACGTTAAAGTTCTTCACTTCATATACTAAAGCGTATTGCAATGAATGTTAAAAATGACGAGTATTGCTTCCTATGGGCGTTGTTTCAGCGTTATATACCGCGCAGCGTAATACGGAAAGGGTTCAAAGTTATCCTCATTTTACAGATGCCTTGAATTTTGATTCAATTCACTTCCCCAATTGGCTAGATGATGTAAAAAAATTTTAAAAATTAAACAACCTATCAATTAATTTGTATTTCATTCAGGGAAACAGTATATTATCGTTTGTATTAAGCGAAAATCGAAATAGTGAGAGGGAGCCTATAAATATTTTAATACTTTCTGCTAATTATCATGCCGCGGATGATATTAATACAAAAAATTATACTGAATATTATTTCATTTGGATTAAAAATATGTCAGCTCTTGTTTGTCATTAACTATCAAATAATAAGCACAAGAAATTTATTTCTTATCGATGCTTAAACCATTTTTATTCAGATTACCTTCTACAAAACATGTCACTCACTGCCATCAACTTAATCAATGCTCTGCTAGGCTACCTACAGAAGCAGAAATGAATTTGCAGTTAAAGATTTCGCATTCCAGGAAAAGGTGCCATTTGTGATTTATGCCGATTTAGAGAGTATTTTAGAAAAGAGTACAAATGGTATCGAAAGTAATACCCTATTTCACTCCAAACACATACCTTTCAGCATTGCTTACTATTTGAAGTGTTCATACAATGATTCTCTGTCGATTTAGGCTTTATAGAGGAAAGGATTGCGTTCAATGGTTTTTAAAGAGCTTCAAGGTAAGAGACCATAATCATGTTACAAGAGCATTCCGGGGGGCAGCGCATCAGGCAAGTAACCTAAACTACAAAGACTCCCGCATTCTACCACTTCTGTTTCATAATTTATCAGGTATGATTTATATTTCATCACTAGAGAATTGGCTAGTGTTCCCGGTTCGATCTCACTGCTACCGACAAGCAAAGAAAGATATTTCTCTTTCACGAAAGTAATAGAACACACTAAAATTAAGTTTCGATTTATTGTCTATTTCAGATTTATAAGCAGTAGTATTGAAAAGTTGTCAGACTATTTAGAGAATAGTAAAAAAATGATTACCCACGCTAATTATGACAATGATGAAGTTTCTCTATTAGTTCGCAAAGGTGTGTATCCTTATGAGTATATTGACACTTGGGATAAATAAAACGAGACCGCACTCCCTCCCAAGGAAGCATGTTTTAGTCATCGTAATAATGAGGGAATCAATGTCAGTTTTGCACATGCGGTTAACATTTGGAGCAAATTCAATATTAAATCGTTAGGGGAATACTCGGATTTATATCTAAAAACGGACGTTCTGCTTTTAGCGGACACTTTCAAAAACTTTCGGCAAACTTGTTTAAGTACCTATAAACTTGATGCCCGCAGTTTAGCATTCGATGCTGTGCTTAAAATTACGAAGGTAAAGTTAGAACTATTTACGGATATTGATATGCTAATGCTTATTGAAAGAGAGATTAGAGGTGGTGTAGCTCAATGTTTCTACAAATTAATGATTAATAGAGTTTTTGGGAAGCTGATGGAAAATGTACGTAAACATTAGGGCATACAGCTAGTAACGAAATGGGAGAGTCACTATTGTGCTCGTGCTTACACAGCAAAGCCAAATTTTCATAGCTGTACAATATTTGACAATGATATGTTTATCATTTAAATGAGTAAGCTAGACGTGTATTTCAGTAAACCTATATATGTAGGATTTAGTGTTTTAGACAATTTTGATGGTAACATAATAAGGCGATATCAACATCTGATAAGGACTAAGAAACATGATGTGTTTACCATCAAACAAAATAAAGTAATACTTAATCCCTATGATGGTAAACGTTTAGTAAATTTAGATTTCACTGATACTAGACCTTGTGGGAATAACTTTTAGTCTTGCGTCTCATAGAACATTTCATTATAAGCAGTCTTGAAAACGAGTTGCAGGAAGAACTGCGGTACAGTAGTGATCAAATCTATAGAAAATACCTGAAGCGTTCTTTGATGGGAAAGTCCTCCCCTGAAAGATATTAATTAATACAGGATATCTTGCAATATATTATTATTGCTGATGAGTGTTTTCAGTGGTGTGCTATAAAGTTAAAGTGTGCAAATGGAGTTATTATTAAGATAGTATTTGATAGAAAAATTAACTTAGACAATACCATCAAAAGGTTTATGAAATTGTGTGCCAATAAAGG
Source organism: Vesta saturnalis (assembly GCA_036346205.1). Lineage (NCBI taxonomy): Eukaryota > Metazoa > Arthropoda > Insecta > Coleoptera > Lampyridae > Vesta > Vesta saturnalis. Next base: position 6,908,239 of record JARFJB010001226.1, on the reverse strand, counting down.
TTCATTAACCTCTAATGATGTAGATAGGATCTTAGACGATATCAATTTACTTGATGACATGCCCCTTAAAATGTACATACGTAATTTATTATGGGGTGATTCATCGTGTACGTCGACAAATGGTAGCTTAGAAAATATTGCATATAAAGACACTTTCTCTATTATAAGTGAATGTATTGAGACGGCAAAATATTATGTTAATTACAAGTGCCTCGACATTTTGATGGAAATATTATTAGAACAAAACATCACATATAAGTTTCATCCGCGACCACAAAATTTAGCGCTGGATATTGGAAAACATCGAGAAAGGTGAAACAAATTCATACGTGGAATGGACATGTGGACCAGATTCAGGAATATGGCCATCCAGTAGTTTAAAAGATTATAAAAATACTTTAGGTTTACTACATAAGACGATGTAATATTAAAAAAAAATATAATTATCTTTTGTTATATGTGTTTATTTCAGCTAAAGGTTACAAACTATTCCTATAGCTATATAAGTTAAATGTTATAAAACTAAATCGTCTTCATTGACCCATGATCTCTCATCCAATCCCCACCACTTTACGAATAACCTATTATTCTTGGAGCGAAGCGCTTTTTCCATCAGGTACACATCGGGATACTTTGTTTTCTGTAGTTCATGTCCTTAAAATCCCCCAGTACAGGTTTTCTTTTCATGTCTTCCAACATATACGTAGCGAGGTTAATAATGTGAACTTTTACAATCATAAACAGTTCACTGGACCAATTGGGGTGTATCCTTTAGCGAAAATACTTTTAAATTTACTAATTAGTACTATGTTACCCATACGATATAGATTCCTATCGAATGTTTTTATATGAGTGTAAGCCTCCAGTTTTGTATGATTACCGACGTCTTTGGGCCTCATTCCTGTAGTTCTATGATTACGATTGTTATAATCCACCGTTACGGTATCAATCGATTTGTAGTTACCTTGTAGACTGAGCGATTGAACCCTTAATAGTTCTGATAACACGTTCCGCAATTGCAGCCTTCTTTGTGCTGTAGGTGGAGTAATGATTGATTCCATAACGCTGCATTAGTTTAATAAAGTGCTCATTATAGGATTCCTGCATCTGTTTTTAAATTGGTAGGTTTCCGGCCTGTTTTGAAGATTACTTGCATGGACTTGGTAACTTCTTGACCTGTTTTAGTTTTTAATCCTTTCGTCCACAGGTATTTCGAATAATGGTCGATAACCACTAATATATGCTTATATCCCTTATTTTGTTTGGCATGTATTAAATTCATCCAAATCTGCTTGCCAAAGGTCATCAAAACCTATAATTATTGTTCGCCTTCGTTTAAAATTTTTATTAAGGGTTTGTGCAATTCGTTGACGAGTTGTAATTTGGGCATGACACTAATTTATCCACAATTTCTTTAAGTTGATCTAGTTTTTCCTCCAACACTTGATAAGCGTTATAGCTTCTTTTTGAAAGCTTTATGAAATGCTTCTCGAAAAAAATCAAGATATCCTTTACTTATAGCATGACCATGTTCTTCGGGGTCCGCCAACTGTGTCAAACGGTTTCCATCCAAATTCAACCTTATCAATAAATAGTATTGCTTAGTGTTGAAATCTTGAGAATCTATGGGACTGGCAACAATGCTGAGTCTCTTATTCTCGATCTCAAATTGATTATCATCAATCAGTTGAAACTGAGGGGTTAATTTCTTGAATGGATACTGGACATATGAATGTCCAAATTTTTCAAGTGGCATTTTAGTTATGATACAGTTCTTCTACAATTGGTATTATGTCATTTACGATACAATACCTCCAGATCACGAATTAGTTCATGTGTATCATTACAATATTTATATTCAATCGGCCTGCTTGTTAATTCCTTACAAAACATAGCTCCACCTCCCTTAGTTGTGGGCGATGATGATAGCAAGGGTTTGATTATTTGTGTACTTTCTGCTGTGGGTTCCTCTAATCTGCCCACTTCCGTCATAATCTCGCCTTGAAACATTCGTAGCTTCCAAAATAATTTTATACATCCTTCTATCTTTTGAATTTACTAGATTTAAATCGGGTTCATTCATAATAAGCAGATCGTATAAACCTGGAGTCCCTTTATACGTGACACATTTAATAATGATATCGTTTCCTTTAATTGTAACGGGAGTATTACCAATTGTCCATTTGTCTGCTTTGGTATCATAGTGGACTCCGTAAGTGTGATCAATAGCACCTTCAAGATCCGTCATAATACGTTCAACGTATGTACGAGGTAATTCGTGTACTGTTAGAGAAATTCTTCTGAGATGGGTTTATTACGGGAATCATTTGCGATATCAATCTCTGCTACGACAGATGTATCTAGGAAAGATGGTGTACGAAGACTTGGAGGGGGATTTCTTTGAAAAAACGGAAGCTGATCTAGTGGGCTAGAGGGTGAAGCGAGTCCTGGAGTCCTTTGAGACTAGTGGGAGTAGTAGCATGCTTTCTTCGAAACATGAACAGGGATGGGTTTTTGGGTTTAACGTCAATGTACCCCTTTTTAGGTGTTTTTTAATTAAGATCGATTTTATTTACTATTTCAGTTAGAGGTTCTCTTAGAGCCTTATAGGTACTTTTAAATGTTCTGTCATTATCAGTGCGAGAAGTTTTAATACTGTTATATTTCTGCCGTATTATTTTAAGAGCCTGAATAATTTTTCGCTTTAATATCATCTCCTTATTATCCATTGCAGCAAAATTGGGGGTTTACCCTGAACAGATAATTTTTAATACCTAAACGGATGAGTAACTACTAAACCACTGAAAGCAGTTTAAGGTATTATATAGTGTGTAGCAAAACGAGTTTACCAAGAAGGTACCGGTTTACCCTGAACAGATAGCTGTTTACTCTAAACCGGTAGCTGTTAGTATCTAAACAGATCAGTAACTACTGAAAGCAGTTTGAAGTAGTGTATAGTGTGTAGCAAAACGGGTTTACCGAGCAGGTACCGGTTTACCCTGAACAGATAGCTGTTTACACTAAACAGGTATCGGTTTACCCTGAACAGATAGCTGTTTACACTAAACAGGTAGCTGTTAGTACCTAAACGGCGTCAGTTGAGGTGTTACATATTTAACAAACCTTTTCCTATAGCTGTCAAGGTATAGCAAGTCAGTGACTTGGCAACGATCCAATAACATAGATGGTCATGTCATTAAGTTAATCTTAACAAGTTTATATAATTTATTATTAAATAAACACATTATCAATTACCCTATAAACTGAGAGATATAGTAAGGGTGAGAAAATTAAATACATTGAATTAAATACAACTGACAAATTTGGACATATATAAAAAAAAAATGACACATGTACTTCCAAATTTGGATTTTACTGGTGGAAACATTGAGGACAAATGGAGAATCTGGCTTAAAAGATTCGAAGTATATTTAATTGCAACAGAAAATTATAAAAAAGAAGGAAAAATTCAGGTTGCTCAGATGTTACATTTTGGAGGAGAAGAATTACATAAAATTTTCGGCACTTTTCAATTTGTGGAAAAAGAAGAAGAGAATTTGGAGGTAGTTATAAATAAATTCAATAACTATTTTCTCCCTAAAACTAATATTACATTTAATCGGTATAAGTTCTTAAGTGTTCGACAAAATTGCTCAACGCTAGAACAATTTGTTACTGAATTAAAAATGAAAGGATCTATTTGTAAATTTGATGACTTAGAGAGTGAAATGATTAAGTGCATGTTGATTTGTGGAATAAACGATGGTGAATTAAGACAGAAACTACTAGAAAATGACGATATTAAGTTAGACGATGCTGTTAAGATTTGTCAAGTACATGAGCTGTCCAATATGCAAGCTAGAAACATGGAGAACAAAGAAGTGACGTCTTTAATCAATGAAGTTAAATGGAATACAAGAAGCAGACCAACAGAAAAAAACGAAGAATCACAAAGAAGTAACACTCCAGCAAGACATCGTTCAAAGACTCCAAAGGGTAAAAAAATAATTAATTGTAGAAACTGTGGTAGAACTCACGGCATAAATATGTGTTATGCATTTGGTAAGGAATGTTTCAAATGCGGTAAATTAAATCATTTTGGAAATAAGTGTAGAAAAAGGACACATATAAATGCTGTGAGTGATGGAATAGAAAATATTAATTTACATGTGGGATCAATTTATAAACATGAATATGAAAATGTCATTGGTTTAGTAAATAAGCACTTTAATAGTTGGTATGCAGAATTAGAATTAAATAACTGTAAAATATTGTTTAAATTGGACTCGGGAGCAATGGTTAATATTCTCACTAGAAATGATTTTAATAAAACAGATTATTCTGAAAGAGTTATCAAAAAGACTAGGGCTATTTTAAAATCTTACACAGGAGATTTACTTAAAATAGAAGGAATATGTAATTTACCGAGTAATTATCAGGATAATCTATATAACATAGAATATTACATTGTAAAGTCAAATTCAGAGTCTTTATTAGGACTACCGGTTTGTTCAAACCTAAATTTAATTAAAAGAGTTAATGTCTTGACGCAAGAAATTGATATAAATAATTACAACGATTTGTTTAAGGGAATTGGTTGTTTTAAAGAAACATATCACATTAAATTAACTGACAATGCCACACCTATAATTTCACCAATAAGGAAAGTACCACTTGCATTAAAGGATGCACTAAAAAATACCTTAGATGAATTAGTCAATTTAAATATAATTCAGAAAGTAGAAGGTCCTAGTAATTGGGTAAATCCTTTAGTTTTGGTCAAGAAAAGTAATGGTTCACTGAGGATCTGTTTAGATCCTATGCACCTTAACAAGGTTATAAAAAGAGAACACGCAGCGTTCCCTTCATTTGAGGAAATCACTAGCCAATTAAATGGTAGCAAAATATTTTCAGTTTTAGATGCCTCTCAAGGCTTTTATCAAGTTAGGTTAGATGAGGAAAGTACAAATTTATGTACGTTTGGTACACCTTATGGAAGGTATAAATTTCTTCGTCTTCCATATGGGTTAAATTGTGCTCCTGAGGTATTTAGTGAAAAATTTAAAACAATATTCAATTTTGAAAATGTTAATGTGTATATTGATGATATTATTGTGTATGGTAAAATCAGGCAGAACATGATGAAGCTCTTTTAAAAGTATTAAATGCAGCTAGAGAACATTGTGTCAAATTCAATAAAGATAAGTGTAAATTCAATCAGAGTAAAATTAAATTCATGGGTCACGTAATTAGCGAGTCAGGGATAACAATAGATGATAATCAGTTGAAGGCAATTAAAGAGTTTCCACGCCTACCAATAAGAAGGATGTTCAGAGATTATTGAATTCTAAATTATTTAGGTAAATACATTCCTCAATTTGCATCAACTAATGAACCGCTCAGAAACTTGTTAAAAAAGATAATATTTTATTTGGGATGATACTGCTGAGAAAGCATTTACTAATATTAAAATTAAACTAACGCAAAGTCCAATATTACAATTTTATGACTTGAATAAGAAAACAATAGTTTCAGTGGATGCTAGTCAATCAGGTTTGGGAGCAGCCTTAATGCAAAACAATTTGCCTTGTTTGTATGCTTCGAAAGCATTAACACAAACTCAAACCAATTATGCTCAAATTGAAAAAGAATTGTTGGCCGTATGGTTTGGATTAACTAAATTTCATGATTTTGTTTATGGCAAAGAAGTTATAGTAGAAACAGATCACAAACCATTATTAGGAGTTATGAAAAAACCAGTAAATAAATGCCCTGCTAGGTTACAAAGAATATTAATACAATTACAAAAGTATTCATTTCAATTAAAATATAAGAAGTGTTCGGAGCTAGTAATTGCAGATGCATTATCAAGAGCGTTTTTAAATGAGTCTGAAGGGCTTGAAAGTTGGGACGAAGAGCTTAAAGCTCAGGTATGCTTAATACAATCACAAATAGATGTTTCAGATAATTACTTAAACATAATAAAAAATGAAACGGGAAAGGATAAAGAATAAGTAGAATTAATTAAAGTCATTAGGTTGGGATGGCCAAACAACAGTAGGATTTTAGATAGTCGACTCAAGAAATATAGTACTTATCAAAACGAATTAACAGTTAACAATGGAATAATTTTTAAGGGTCAAAGTATAGTCATACCATATTCGTTAAGAAAAGAAATGTTAAATAAAATACATTACAGTCATTTTGGTGCAAATAAATGTATTAAAATGGCTGCAGAATCTGTCTTTTGGACAAGTATGAAAAACGAAATTAGACAAATAGTAGACACGTGTGGTTTGTGTCAAAAATACGCAAAAAGTCAAAAATCAGAGCCGTTAAAGTCACATGATATAAAACCAATTCCCTGGTACAAGGTAGGATGTGTCTTATTCGAGATAAATGGAAATAAATACTTATTAGTTGTGGATTACTATTCTAAATTTATAGAGTTAGAAAATTTTGAGTAGTACAATTAGTGATTTTGTAATATTCAAATTAAAAACTATTTTTGCTAGACATGGAGTACCCCAAATAGTAGTTACAGATGGTGGTCCACAATTTTCATCAGATTCTTTTAAAATATTTTCCAATAATTGGAGTTTTAATCATATAGTGTCATCCCCTAGATATAGTCAGTCCAATGGAATGGTAGAGCGTCACATTCAAACTGTTAAGAATTTACTTAAAAATGTACGGAAGATAAACGAGATATTTACTTAGCATTATTACAGTTAGGAAATACTTCAGTATTAGGAAATTACTCACCAGCACAAATTTTAATGTCTAGAAACACGAGAAACACCCTGCTACCTATTACAATAAATAAATTAGGACCTAAATTGGTAAATACATATAAAATAAATCAAAGAATCGAAGAAAATCAGTATAAACAAAGTAATTATTACAATCATAACACTAGGGAATTAAAACCATTGCTCCCTGGTACAAATGTAATTATACAATTGCAACCTCAGTCAACTTGGACCAGAGGTAACATTTCGCAAAGGATTGATGTGCGTAGGTATAAGGTTAGATTAGAGAATGGTAATGTATATGTTAGGAACAGAAAATTTATTAAACCGTCAATCTTAAAATTAAATAGCGATAGTGATGATGGTGAAAGAAATTATACAATTTTGGAACCGTTAGTTAAATTTAGTGATCAAATTGTAAACAATGATGTTGAACAAGAAGATAGCAATAGATTAAAGAATAACTCAAATGTAGTAAGAACCAGGAGTGGTAGAAGGGTTAAGCCGCCAGATAGGTTAAATTTATAAGTTAGTTTTAAGTTGTTAAAAGGGGAGATGTCAAGGTATAGCAAGTCAGTGACTTGGCAACGATCCAATAACATAGATGGTCATGTCATTAAGTTAATCTTAACAAGTTTATATAATTTATTATTAAATAAACACATTATCAATTACTACATTAATATAACTTCACAATAGCGACCATTATTAACTTCGGCATCCTTGTTTATGACCATGAAACCGAACGGATCTACCCAATACTTTGAACACATATCTCGAAACAATTTAATACTTATGGTGGGACTTACACGATCCTTATACACGTGTTTTAGGTTTAATTCATCTTGCTCAAATCATATAATTAGATCTGTATTATCACGAATTAATTGCTTTGGAATTTTACTGTAAGTTTGACACAAATAGAAACAGCCAATATCGTTATGTCTACCCATAGAAGAATATGCCATTATGTTATTTTGCTTTTCACAAACGATATCATAGAAGATAAAAATAGAGTTTGATTTTGCACAATTAGGCTCAATCACATCGTGATTATCACTGAACGTAAAATAACCTATATCCTTCATCGGAAGTGAGATTTCCTGTAAAAGTTTGAACTTGTTTTGATTCAAAGACTTAGAGTATACGTATACATGTTTAAATTTCAAGCCATTTTTCTCAGTAATCAGACTGATCATTGTGTTTGTTTTACCGCAATTAGAGGGACCGCATATAATACCACGTAAACTATTGGGAAGTAAATCACCATGCCTTGGAGTTTTTACTGGCCATATGTCTCAGGTTGCTTGTTTTAAAGCATGTAATTCATGTAACTCCCAATGACAGAATGGAACAGTAATAATAGAATTCTTATTGATTCCTTCCAACAAGTTAAGTTTCGCAGCATCACTAAGTGTTAAGTGCGGTACTTTCCATTGAATTTTATTTAAGGTTATTTCCGCATCAACGTTACCGTAGTAGCAGCTTATATCGCTTCTGGATCGAATTAAAATCAACTCTTGACGCATATTCACGATCACTTGATGATAATCCTCCATTATTCCAAATATGTGGTTCAATGGTATGCATACTGTAAATGATTTTTCTCCATTTTGCTGATCGAATTCTACTAATAATGGTTCCTCATTCTTTGTTGACCACCCCAAATGGCTTAATGCTTTGCTCTTGCTTCCCGTATAACAAAAAAAAGTCAGTGTGGATGTTATGACTGGATTTCGGCAAACGGCCACTCTTTGACCGCCTAACTCGTAACGAATTTCTTCGAAAAGAAAGGGTAAAATTAATGGTTAAGTTGCATGCTTTTCTTTCATCTTCTTCTTTCAGCTCAAGCTTACCTTCTATGTACAGAAAACTATCGTAGGTAGCCGTAATTAGATCTCGACTTTGAATTAAGATGCGTATTTCTTCGGAAACTCCATATTCAGAAGATCCATGCGGAAGATAAGTGTGAATATCTCATTTAATTATAGTATCATCGAAATGTACGTTTTGAAAGTTTAATGATTCGGCCATTGTCGCTGAGAACTTTTAAACCAATCGACGTTAAAAAGTATTTCTCAGCAGATGTTAACCACAATGAAGGTTGATGACTAGTTCTAAGCGTACTGTGAGTGGTTCATATAGATAAAATTTTGCGATGCGATGCTTTCAACGAAGGCAGTTTCAACAACCTTTCCAAAGTCTTCCCACCACACCAGTGTAGCCACTACGCAAACTGGACAAGTGACGGCACCATTTACTACAGAGGAGGTATAATAATACAGAAGAAATTTTTTCCAAGATGATATTTTTTGTTAATACAAACATGTTATTTGTTACACACATAAAATATATTCCTTTTTTTATTAGACACAAAACACAACTCCTTCTCTATTTCTACTTGGAGTATGTTTAAAATTATCCAACATGGTTCTAATTTATATAATTTATATCTATTTGTGAGTTTTTCTAAATCCTTTTCTAACCAGTAATCAGATAAATAAAAGCCATCCATGTTTTCTATTTGCGGTACATATCGAGTTTTATTTCCAATAGTTAATTGTTTAAGACCTATAATAACTAGTTCTAATCCTTTGGGTAATGTTTCTAATCTTTTACAATCTCCAACCTTAATTCTGCCTTTAATTTCCTGCATACGAATTTCGTTAACTAGATCCATGTCTTGTAGCGAAAATGGTCTTTATTCCACATTTTTAAGGCATTGGAATGGATTACAATATTCTCTATCTTGGCGAATGTATGTCCCTTAAAAGTGCTTGTTCCGTTTGCAGTAAAGGTAACAAAAGATTCCTGGTTTGGTAAAGAAACTATCTCTATCCCATTGTAAGGTAGAAAAATAAACCCTTCGCTTGTTAGTTCCGCAAATACTCCAACTTGTGGGTATTTTCTCTTATTATTAACAACGAAGGCAGAAAATTTATAAATTCCAAACATATCTAGATTACTCCAATAAGATTTAAAATACATAATCATATGTTGTTTAGGTTCCTCCATTTTGTGTTCTTTTTCCAACAGGTTGTTGTACTCATCTTTTATGCTGTTCTACATATTCTAATTTTCGCTTTTTTAAAGATTCTTCCTCCAGCTCCAATTTTCGCTTCTTAGTGGACAGCACAAGCTTTCGAGAGGGGTTCTATTTCCTTAAGCGGGCATCGTTTTAGTTTACTGTTAATATTGTTTCTTTTTCTTAAAACTTGCGGTGCTAAATTGTTTGTTTTTACGAGTTCATTTTACTCTATGTTAATTTCCTCTGGTATTGTAGAGAATGGCGTTCCAACTCTCGAGAAATAGGTGTCTCCAGCCTTAATAAAACATTTTTGTATAGTATCTATATCGTCCTTGTTTTCGCTTTGTTCCACAATCTCTATATAATTTATTGGTAAAAAGTTTAGGCCAAACGCAGAAAGTGCATAAGCATTCCGGTTAATTTTCTTGCATTTTCGTTCCCCAATATATATATATATATATATATATATATATATATAAATATATATATTGCAACATATTAAAAACTAAGCAGGAACCATTTTGTAAACTCTGTGTTAATGCTGCCTACACTTTTACTATGGGTACAGAATACATTGGGGCATTTGGAAAGTAGACCTTGCTGAATTCCAATAATGTTAAACAATCGGTAAGAGGTTCGTACACCTTGGTCCCATTATAAGCCTCGTCGGTATAGTTGTAAATGGTTGCCTCCAATATGGTAATTCCGTGTTCTTTGGCCAAGATAGAATGGAGGGTCCCTTTTAATCTTGCATCCGGACAATTTAAAAATATATAACAAGGTTTCTAATAGTTTTGTTAAGACCAGGGTTTGTAATCTGGCATATAAATTTATTGTATATTTTAACTCTTGCGTTGGACGTTAGCCAGGTTAAACAGTCTATTCCAACAGTATTGTCGTTATTTACAACTATATTAAAACTCTTCTTGCCGTTTCCTTGGTAACAGAAATTGAAATTCTTTGTTAAATGCTCGCACATTTCTATCTTGTTAAAAATCCCAGCGAAATCCTGCGCAATCTCCTTGTTTAGTTGGATTATTAAATCTGGCATCTCTGGCAATAGAGTTTTCAACGTAACATCCGCCAGTTCTACTTTGTGTGGGATACAACTTGGTTGGATATATTTTTTATTTACCGCCGACAATCCATCTCGACCTATAATTTGCACAACACCTTTTGCCATTCTGTTCTTGCTGTTTAAAAGAAATGGCATCTTGTCGCGTAAATTTTCTAATAACATCCACTGTCCAAATCTTTCGTTGGTAGGTTTGATCTTTCTACTATAAGGATGAGAGACACTAAATACTTTTTCGGAGCACACGTTAATTGTTAGAACGACTGGCAATAACTAAAATAAAGGAGGTCCCCTGAATTGCTATAATAAATTGCAGTTTGGACGAAGGGTGGGGGTAATATTAATTATCAATCCCATTGCTTAAATGCTCATATGCAATCTGGTGCGTTAGAGTATGCTCGGATACATTCGGGAGACGGACCAGTAGAGAGGTGGGAGTCGTTGAAACTACCTTCGTTGAAAGCATCGCATTGCAAAATTTTACCTATATGAGGTCCAAGGTTAATAGTACGGAGCACGAGTAAGTCTACCGCCAAGTGACGGCTTTCCAGGAGAAATTCCCCATGCTATGTATTAGCTAAGCCCCAGTACACATAGGTTCCCTAGGGAACATTGAGGCATCGAATGTTTATATGAACCGAGCGCCACAGGTGGAGCGCAAACGCCTGCTCCGTATATTTAGGTTAGCCCTAGGACAGACCTACCTCTTCAACCGATGTAATGTTGTTGTTCTATTAAAGTTTAATAAACAAACGAATAATTGATCTACCAGTGCAAGTAAATTCAAGAAAAAAACTAAAACATACCTTTCAGATAAATAATAATAATCCTCAAGTTAATTCCAAAGGCAAACCACTCACTCGCATCATGTAGGTAAAATTTTGCGATGCGATGCTTTCAACAAAGCCAAAGAAATGTATTTTATGTATATAACACGTTTACATTAATAAAAATATGGTCTTGGAAACAATGTCTTCTGTATTAATTATTACATTTCTTTTGTATTAAATTGTGGCGCCACTTGTCCAGCTTACGTAATGGTGGTGTGGTGGGGAGACCTTGGAGAGGTACAGAGGTGGTGGTCGTGGAAACTGGCCTAGTTGAAAGCATCGCATCGAAAGATCGGGATACCCCTGCAGGTGACCATTGGTTTCTAGGAATTAACACGTGGCCTTTACTCAGTCAAATTCCAAGAATTGCTTGTTGACCTTGAAATTTTCCCCCGGCGCCGTAAAAATCAAAGTCCCACGCGTGACATTCAGATCGGATACGGCCGGATAGGATCGAGTAAGATCGTATAAGAAAAGGATACCTCTGCAGGTGACCATTGATGTCTAGGAAAAGTAATAACTTCTAAGACGTACAGAAGTCATTGGTTAGGAATACTTATTTTGCTATTTCAAAGAATTTGACCTTGAGGAGCATTTAGCCAATACATGAACCATTTAAACTTGATCTACCTTTTAGCATAGACAGCAATCTCTCTGAACCGTAATATGATACCACTGCAGGTGAGGTGGCCTTGAAAATAATCGTAATACCTGATTTAACACATGCCTTGACTTGACCAAATTCTAAGATTTGCATGGCGAAAATTTCCCGCCAAAAGGGCGTAACCTTGAAAGATTTCAGAGAATTACCCATACTTTCAATGCACGTACCTTGAACACCAGTCTTGTGACCTTTATAGTGACTTTTTTCAAATCTAGTTACAAAAGTGCGTTGGTATCACCATAGATATACTACTCTAGATCAGCGTGTAGTAGGGAGGCTGAATTTAATTGCTAGTGCGCATGGGTATATTACCATGCGAATACATTAATTCATGGGACAGACTAAACGAAAGCGCTATACCGGCAAAGGAAGCGTTTTATAGTCACCTTGCTAACGAAGGTGTTGGGATGAAAACTATTCAGATGCGCTTCAAGTTTGGAACATCCTTGCGGTACAAACATTAGCACAATATTCAGATCTATATTTAAAAACAGATGATTCAAAGATCGGTTACATTGTAGACTGTGATTTGGAATATTCACTGCACGAGCTCCATAGTGACTTACTCCTAGCCCCAGAACACTTGGCTTCACCTGGTTCCAATTTAAAAGTTATTACTCACATTGTATCCGAAACGTAACCATATTGTTCACTATAGGAACTTAAAGATGTGTTTGACGCTTAGTTTAAAATTGACAAAGTTAAATAGTCTTGAGCTTTAAACAGCCCCCTGGCTACGAAAATATATCGAAATCAACACTACATTATATATATATATATATATATATATATATTGAAATGTTTAATTGGCTTTAAAATTAGTTGGCTTTAATTTAATAATATCAAAATGGGGATAGGGTTCAAGGATTTAGTTGAAGATAATATATTTTTGTATAGGAAATATCCTATACTTAATTGAATTTGACGTATAAAATTTGCTCTGAATAAGTTTTGCTTTCTAACGCATGCGTTACTGACTTTAAGTGAAAATAATTAAAACTGTCAAAAAATGTCAAATAATTAAGAAATTTTAATGTTTGGATCAAAATGTGAAAATTTAGAAAAAGAAAAGGAAATGATTTGCTTCACAGGTGTTTACACAGGTAAATAATTGAAAATTCTTAATTAATAACATATAACAAATATTAATTGCAGGAAAATACCAATAACAGGGTTATAAAATTTTAAACTCACGTGTACCGTCCTTCCTGTTGATTGAATGATGTCTTCAAACTTCAGCTGGAGGCAGGCAATGTTCACTCGGCTGTTGTTGTTACTAATGTCCAACTGCTATCTCGGTTCTCGAAGACTCCAACCTCCAATCTTCAAGATGTTTTCCTTCCAAAAACGGCAACCTCCAAACACTTATTTACTATGGTAACTTTTATTAAAAATGGTTTTAAATCTTTATGACTGATATCGGTTAAAATGTATTATTAGTATCCAAGATTTTTATTAACACAATTTTATTTTAGTTACCGAAAATATAATATTTATTAAAGAGGAATTGTCCGGATAAATAAAACAACTTTTCACCAAATAAAAATGGATTTTAATTTGGTATATCAGAATTATTTTAAATCGGAAAACATGAAAACAAATTTTCACAAAATCGTGACATCAATTAATCGTACAGCAATAATTTATTAACAACGACAGGTATCGGTGACCGAACTATTTAAATTTTGACCGAAGTTATAAAAACAAGTGCTCTCGAAATTATTTGTACCGTAAACTTTCTCGACGAAAATAAATTAGGTTAAGTAAACACTAAATTTAGCAACACTGTTTTAATCTTTTCACTTTTGGAACAAAAACTGGAGAGAGAATGACTTCCTGAGCTCTTGCTTTTATAGGTTTCTGGTTGCTACAGAAATTTCAATTTTTTTACAGCCATATTGCAAAATTTACAATGAATGTGATTGGCTAATCAAAATTAAGAATTGTACAAAAATGGAATTTTGGCCGTAACTTTCTTATACATGGTCGGAAATGAAATTTAAAAACAGAAATGAAAACTATGTGAAATTTCGAATAAAAGGACACCGAATAAGCAATAAATCCTACCACTAATAAACGAAACAACTTAATCTAATCAAAATAAGCTACTAACTATACACACTTACAAGCTACACTAAAACTACTTGCGAAAATGGAATTCTGAGGACAATTTACACAAGAAAACATATCTTTTTAAATTCAAAACATTTAATTTAATGAAAATTTTAAGTTTTTGTAAATTTGTCTAGAATTCAACTTAGATTTAGCAAAATTTTGCGGATAAAAACGCTGTATCCTTATAAAAACTTATTTATATTGTGAAAGAACATCTATATTTGCTTTAAGAGCAAAAACTAAATCTAATAATATGGAAAAAGTATAAAATTATGTGAAAAATCTAAAATTTACAACGTAACCATACTTAAATTTTAAATATGAAATAAATTCATATTAAAAAATGTTTTTAGCACTTAAAATGTTATGTTTAAGGTTTGTACAACTTGTCTTTATTGTTCACACTACTTATTTGCAATGCATAATGTTATTTAGTCTTGCATTGAAAATGTCTCATCGTCTAACACTGTTTTGGGATTTTTACACTATAAATTGTACGGCACTATAAATGTTTGTATGCCAAAATGTTCTAAATGTCTTTCTTCTTGTGAATCATTTATTATAAGTTTTGTCACTAATTCACTAACAAAAATGTGTGCGAAAATTGTCTATACTATCCATATTATAACCCTTTTAACTAAATTTTGTATTTCCTGCTCTTAAAAACTAAACATACCTTATCCCTAACATAATCCTAACTACATAGTCCATGTTTAAACACCTGTGAAATGTCTACTTGCCAAATTAACTTTGAAAAATTGAATTTTATTGTAAAAATTGCACTACTAAAATGACTCTACGAAAATAATGATATTTAACATCTTTGACAATTTTGGTAGCAACAAATTGCTTTTATGATGAAACCAAACTTAGCAAATGATATTCAGATCAATTTATACCAAATAAATTTATTTTAAACACATCGTGAACCATATTTATGTAAAATTGTGTCTCGCACTTGTATCGAGCCAGAAATTACCCCTTTTTATGACCCAAATGTCATGTAAGCTGTCCGATACTTCTATTACCTCTTTCTAAACATCTCAAATTCCCCAATTTAAGAATGAAGATATTTTGTACAAGAAAATATTAAGTTCTTTAATTGACCTACCTATTAAAATTAAATTTTGAAATATGGATAAATCATGGATATATGAAATTTACCTCTACTACTACCATCCTTTATATTGACTAATTCATATGTAGTACCCCAAAACATTTTTTACCCTATACGGACCTTCATATGGTAGTAAGAGTTTTGCACATTTTTCGTGCTCTATCTGCAACTGTTAAACGGCGTATGATTACTAAATCTCCTTCCTTAAATGTAACCTTCTTTTAATTTTGGCAGAATGTTTCTTTTCATAATTATCTAAAATCTTCCACAACCTTTCTTTGACTTCTTGGAGCAAATTTTCAACTTCAATTTCTTCTTCTTGTTGCCTCCAGGGTCTTTCTGGTATAATCTTTTTTATTAATGTTATCGGAGCTACCTGTGTTCTAACATTCGGTACTTCATTGATGCACTTCTCTATGACCTTAAGATACTTCACCCAAGCATTATGTTTCTCATACGTGAATATTCTTAAAAATTTAATCACTTCTTTGATATATCTTTCGGCTGGGTTGCCTTGAGGATGTCTGATCGAACAGAAATAGATCTTTATTCCCATCTCTTCGAACTTCTTTACAAATTTGGCAGTTCTGAAATAAGTGGCATTGTCGGCTAAAATAGCTTTTGGCTTTCCTGTTTCTCTCATAAATTTCTCAATAGAAATCGTAGCTTGTTTTGCTGTGCATTCCCTGCTAGGGTATAATTTTATAAATTTAGAAAAAATATCGACGATTACTAATATATTTTTATATCCGTTCTGACCAGGTACTAAATTTCCAATATAGTCAATTGCTATTATTTCTAATGGTTTACTCACTTTTATACTTTTGACAAGGTTGAAATTAGTGTGGTTCTTCTCTTTAGCTAATATGCAAAGCTCACATTTATTTATAATATTCTTGACATATGTTAAATCCTTCTTTGCATAGAAATTTTCTCTAAAAATTAACCAAGTTTTCCTAATTCCTAGATGTCCGTACGTTTTGTGTAAATCCGTTATGATAAATTTTGCTATATCTTCATTTACTACAACTAACTTTCCTGTACTAAAAACTTTAATAATTCTATCATTCAAAATACAGTAATCCTTATATATTTCTTCTTTAGATTCCAAAATCTTCTTTTAAGTTCTAAAATTGCGTTGAATTTTGTAAATTTCTTAATTCTTGTGCCAAAAATGTAGGTTTAATTTGTTCAAATGCGCATAAAACTCTATTTTCCTTAATGTCTATATTATCCTTCCTGCTTAACGCATCTGCTACCACATTATCCTTGCCTGGTCTATGAGATATGTCGAAATCATACTCCTGCAGAAGTAACGACCAATGGTACATCCTATGATTCTTAAAATTAGTTGTTTTCATAAATGTTATTGTAGAGTTGTCAGTTTCAATTTTGAATTTGTTGCCTAATAGATAAAATTTTAATTTGTTTACTGCGTAAACAATGGCCAGTAATTCCTTTTCTGCTGTAGTGTATTTGATCTCATGCACTTTTAAAATTCTCGAAAGAAAACAAATGGGTACTTCTTCGTCTCCTTGTTTTGACATAATTCTGCTGCGATTGCATAGAAAGATGCATCTGTCCTGAGTATAAATGGTAACTTAAAATTAGGGTGTCTTAAAATCATATTTGTAAACAAACTTTCCTTAATACTAATAAATGCTTCTTCTTTTCTTCTATCCCAACTCCAACGTACGTTTTTCTTAACAGTCTACCAAAGGAATAGATAATTCAGCATATCCGAAATGAACTTCGATAGTAATTAACTACCCTAAAAAGCCTCTCAACGTTCTTAAATTTTTAGGACGAGGATATTCTTTATTTCGGCCAATCTACTATCATTTAGTTTTACTCCCGTCTGCCCTATTTCATAACCCAATACATGACTTCTCATAAAAAAGTAACATTTTCTAAATTTAATTTTAAACCATTTGTGGCTAAAGCTTCCATGATTGTTTTGATGTGTAGACAGTGTTCTTCTTCGTTCTTACTAAATATTAGAATATCGTCTATGTAGTGCATACAGAAATGTTCAAATCTATTTAAAATTTCTTGCATAGCTCTTACTAATGCAGCAGACGAAGAACTAAGTCCGAAAGGTACCACTTTAAATTGGTATATTTCTCCTTCGATACTAAACCCTGTGTACTTCCTACACGACTTTTCCAAAGGTATTAGCCAAAATGAGTTCTTAAGGTCTAATTTAGTAAAGATTTTTCTCCCAAATTTTACTAAGGAGCACGTCCATATTTTGTGGCGTTTCATATTGAGGTTTAGATCTGGAATTGAGCTTCCTTGCATCAAGGCACAGTCTAATGCTGTCATCTTTTTCTTTACAACAACCAACGGATTTAGATAACTGGTCTTTGATCTTTCTATGATACCGTTTTCTAGCATTTCATTTATTTCTCTTTTAACCTGCTCTCTTCTGGCGTAGAATAGGATATATTTTGTTATGGAACGGAGAATCGTCTGTCACTTCAATTTTATGTACATATTTACTTGCTACGCTAGGTTCTTCATTTATCAACACCAAATTTTCTTGTATAATGTTTATAACTTCTTGCTTGTAACCAATGTGATTGATATCGAATTGCTCATCCTTTATAATTCTTTCCACCTTCAAATACTGGATATGCGGTTTATATAAATTTAATCTTTTATTGTAGGGCTGTACCCAGTTTAATTCATCTTTACCAATTCTTATCTTCATATGTTGCGCATCGATAATCAATTTTAATTGCTTAATCAAATCCATTCCGATTATTAACTCCATTTTTAAATTGTTAGTTATAAACCATTGTGTTTGAAAAATCTGTTCCCCTACCTTAGCTTCAGTATGTAGCATCCTATTTATAGTGCTAAGCTTCTTATCCGTAGCTGCCATAACTTCTATTTTGTTTATTCTAATGATCTCATCTTTAAATAAATCGTTATTCTCTACGATGATCTTTTCCTGTATTAATGAAATTTCTGATCCGGTATCAACTAATCCTAATAAATTTAAATTCTTAATTCTAATGTTAACGAAAGGTAATAAAATGTTTGCAGTTTCTGGTTCTAAATTTTGTTCAATTTCTAAAAATTCCGTAGGATGTTGGTAGTTTGTCTTTACATTGTTGACAAGGAAGCTCGTGTTTAAAAATTTTGAACGGTGATCTTGTCAAAGTCCTTTTGTGTTCTTTTCTTCGTCTTGGGATGCATGTACGATAGCATTGACCAACTAATCCTTCCACAACTCGGTTCCTCCTTCTCTTCTACCTGGATGTTATTCACTCTCCTATTCTGATCATCCACGATCTCTTGGTATGGCCTTCTATTTTCTTTTGCATATCATTTCTACGATGATCCTTCCTTCATTCTCTCTATTATTCTGATGCTCGTTCATTATCCTTGGCTTGATTGTGTAATTAAATCTATTCCTATCGTAGCCATTATTATATCCTCCTCGTCTTTGTTGGAAGTTGTTCCTCTCTCTTCCCGATCTATAATTGCTTCCCTATTGTTGCCATTTTGGAAATACTCTCTACGATTATCAGCACGATGATATTGATTTTGATAATCTCTCCTGTCATTTCCATAATTCCTATTATAATTGTCTCTCCTATTTTCCTCTCTTTCGTGCCTGTAATTATATTCCTTCTGTCATTTCCATAATTCCTAGGGTTAAATTCTCTTTTTCGTAACTGTTCTGATGCTGTTCGTATGCATCGTATCTTCTTAAAAATTGCAGTAGTGATGTTATATTATCTATATTTTGCAGAATAATGTTTTCTGCCACATTATTCTCCAGTTGCCTTGCTAAATATTGAACTATTTCTTGTTCATTCATCGGTGGTGTGAAGTATCTTGCTATTTGGTATTTCTTCATCACATAAATCTCCCTCGAAGTGCCATAGTTTTGTCATACTTGCCCTTGAAAATTCTTCCCTTATTACATTTTGTTGGACATCACTCCAATATTGTTTGGTAAATAATTCCTTGAAGTGCTTATAATCGGTACATTGCTCTTGTACTAAATTGTACCATAGTTCGGCATTCCTTTAAGCATCTTTCTCACCAAACGCATTCTTTGTTTATTGTCCTTAATGTCATTAAAATATTCTTCTATATTTTTCAAAAATAGCATTGGCGATTCTTGCTTCTTTCCTTCAAATTTATATGGCATCTCTTGATTCCACATGCAATTTTCCCAGCCGATTTGAAAATTTCGAGGTGTTTCGTTCTTTCAACTCTTCTAGGTCATGATCGTGTATTCTTAGTTTATTGCAAATTTCCCTATCTGTTTCTTGTTCTCATCCTTATTCTTATCCACCTGAAACATATTTGTTCGTGGATGTCATGTATCCTTCCTACTTATCATTTATTTCGTTAGAAGCCTCTTCTCTTAGACGGGTTTCAGTTCTAATATTCTTGTCCAACTTTCCAATCTTGTCATCTCCTCTTCCTTATTGTCGATAATCGTTCCCCATAACTTATCATTTTCTCGGTGCATGCTGTTACTTAATTCTTCCTTCGTTTTGTCCATTTATGCACTAACTTCTCCTTATCGTCCTCCCACTTACTCACTTGTCTATCGATACTTTCTACCAACTTGTTAAATTTCATTTCCATCTTCTCATCTGCTCTACGTATCTCCTCTTTTCTATTCTCTTCTGCTTTTATTCTATTTTCTTCAAGCTTGTTAAATTTACTGTCGATATTTTCTTCTGCTTCTTTCTTGTCTTGCTTTCTACTTTCTTCGGCTCTCATTAGCATGGCGATTATCATGTCCACGTCTAAGCTCTTGCTTTCTCTCACTGGACTTCCCCCTTCTTGCTGTGTTTCAACATCCTTTTCAATATGTTCCATCTTTGTAACTAGATCCTGTTTTTTCTCTTTTACCTCAATATCTTTAGGTCCGTAAACTTTACCTGATCTAGTTATCCTACGATCTTGCATTCACTAGTTGTATTAACTAAATTTGCCCCTTTTTATAAAAATCCTAACACTAATAACACAATAAACAATAACTAATAACAAATAACAATAACAATGAACAATGAACGAAAAATAAAAAACTAAATATCTATAAAATTTTTTGTACTTTTATATCAAAAACTTCAAACTAAATCGTGCCCACACGTTGCGGTGCCAATAAATTGAAATGTTAATTATTTAATAATATCAATATGGCTTTATTATTAGATTATGATTAATCTCAATGGGAAAGGGTTCAAGGATTTAGTTGAAGATAATATATTTTGTATAGAAATATCCTATACTTAATTGAATTTGACGTATAAAATTTGCTCTGAATAAGTTTTGCTTTCTAACGCATGCGTTACTGACTTTAAGTGAAAAATAATTAAAACTGTCAAAAATTGTCAAATAATTAAGAAATTTTAATGTTTGGATCAAAATGTGAAAATTTAGAAAAAGAAAAGGAAATGATTTGCTTCACAGGTGTTTACACAGGTAAATAATTGAAATTCTTAATTAATAACATAAAACAAATATAAATTGCAGGGAAATACCAATAACAGGGTTATAAAATTTAAAACTCACGTGTACCGTCCTTCCTGTCGATTGAATGATGTCTTCAAACTTCAGCTGGAGGCAGGCAATGTTCACTCGGCTGTTGTTGTTACTAATGTCCAACTGCTATCTCGGTTCTCGAAGACACCAACTCCAATCTTCAAGATGTTTTCCTTCCAAAAACGGCAACCTCCAAACACTTATTTACTATGGTAACTTTTATTAAAAATGGTTTTAAATCTTTATGACTGATTTCGTTTAAAATGTATTATTAGTATCCAAGATTTTTGTTAACACAATTTTATTTTAGTTACCGAAAATATAATATTTATTTAAGAGGAATTGTCCGGATAAATAAAAAACTTTTCACCAAATAAAATGGAATTTAATTTGGTATATCAGAATTATTTTAAATCGGAAAACATGAAAACAAATTTTCACAAAATCGTGACATCAATTAATCGTACAGCAATAATTTATTAACAACGACAGGTATCGGTGACCGAACTATTTAAATTTTAACCGAAGTTATAAAACAAGTGCTCTCGAAATTATTTGTACCGTAAACTTTCTCGACGAAAATAAATTAGGTTAAGTAAACACTAAATTTAGCAACACTGTTTTAATCTTTTCACTTTTGAACAAAAACTGAGAGAGAATGACTTCCTGAGCTCTTGCTTTTATAGGTTTCTGGTTGCTACAGAAATTTCAATTTTTTACAGCCATATTGCAAAATTTACAATGAATGTGATTGGCTAATCAAAATTAAGAATTGTACAAAAATGGAATTTTGGCCGTAACTTTCTTATACATGGTCGGAAATGAAATTTAAAACAGAAATGAAAACTATGTGAAATTTCGAATAAAAGGACACCGAATAAGCAATAAATCCTACCACTAATAAACGAAACAACTTAATCTAATCAAAATAAGCTACTAACTATACACCTTACAAGCTACACTAAAATTACTTGCAAAATGGAATTCTGAGGACAATTTACATAAGAAAACATATCTTTTAAATTCAAAACATTTAATTTAATGAAAATTTTAAGTTTTTGTAAATTTGTCTAGAATTCAACTTAGATTTAGCAAATTTTGCGGATAAAAACGCTGTATCCTTATAAAACTTATTTATATTGTGAAAGAACATCTATTATTTGCTTTAAGAGCAAAACTAAATCTAATAATATGGAAAAAGTATAAAATTATGTGAAAAATCTAAAATTTACAACGTAACCATACTTAAATTTTAAATATGAAATAAATTCATATTAAAAATGTTTTAGCACATAAAATGTTATGTTTAAGGTTTGTACAACTTGTCTTTATTGTTCACACTACTTATTTGCAATGCATAATGTTATTTAGTCTTGCATTGAAAATGTCTCATCGTCTAACACTGTTTTGGGATTTTTACACTATAAATTGTACGGCACTATAAATGTTTGTATGCCAAAATGTTCTAAATGTCTTTCTTCTTGTGAATCATTTATTATAAGTTTTGTCACTAATTCACTAACAAAAATGTGTGCGAAAATTGTCTATACTATCCATATTATAACCCTTTTAACTAAATTTTGTATTTCCTGCTCTTAAAAACTAAACATACCTTATCCCTAACATAATCCTAACTCCATAGTCCATGTTTAAACACCTGTGAAATGTCTACTTGCCAAATTAACTTTGAAAAATTGAATTTTATTGTAAAATTGCACTACTAAAATGACTCTACGAAAATAATGATATTTAACATCTTTGACAATTTTGGTAGCAACAAATTGCTTTTATGATGAAACCAAACTTAGCAAATGATATTCAGATCAATTTATACCAAATAAATTTATTTTAAACACATCGTGAACCATATTTATGTAAAATTGTGTCTCGCACTTGTATCGAGCCAGAAATTACCCCTTTTATGACCCAAATGTCATGTAAGCTGTCCGATACTTCTATTACCTCTTTCTAAACATCTCAATATATATATAATTATGTTTTATGAAATAAGATTTATTTAAAACAAATTATTACAATTAAAACTGAGACCTCACTAACTATAAGTTAATATGAACTCTGACTATCGTTATCAATGCCGTGTCTTTTACAACAATCATTAATTTACTTAAGATAACTAACATCTCTAAGAATTGATAAATTACAATAACAAATATGAAAGTCTCCATGTGATAATATTTGATGAGGCAATTAATATTTGATGTTTGACTATTGTTGACAGAATGATATGTTATACTAGCTATATATATATATATATATATATATATATATAATATATATATATATATATATATATATATATATATATATATATATATATATATATATATCTCATAAAAAACGGAGAATATAACTCCTTTCGCCTTAAGACAGAACGTCCTCATACTGCGAAGTTATCTGTTTTAAAGGCGTAGTGATTAGGCCGGTTCTGGACCAATTCAAGGTCACTCGCCCTCTGGTGGTAAGAAATGTAAGCTTTTGGATCTCTTCAAGGTCAAACTTTTGGCGCGAAATTTTTATGTCAAAGCTAAAAGCTAAAAATAGAAATTGCAATGTCATCATCATATTACAATTCTTAGACGTCTAAAAATAGAGTGGTCAAGGTCAAAGATTATGAACCCGTAGGGATATCGTATGGTGATAGAAGTATTCTTTAAGCAGAAACTCAATTTTTCTGAAACGGGCCAGAATTTGGCAAACATAAATTTTAACCTCCCCAATACCCGCCGTCGACTTTTCAACGTACCTAACGCATATATCAAATTGGGGCAGCTACCCCTAGTAGTTCAGCCTTTTCAAACAAAAAAATCTAAATTTAAAGCTATAAATAGAAATTGCAAGGTCATCATCATCATCATGATCATATTACAATTCTTAGAAATATAAAGATAGAGTTTTCAAGGTCAAAGAGTAATGACCTGAAAACGAAGAATGACAGGTTGTTATGTATGTATGTATGCTAAAATGTAGATCAAGGTCAAATGGTACTCAGGTTCACTAAATTGTATGAAGGTGAAATAGTTTTCTAAACTAAAAGTAGGACAAGGTGGGTATTTAACAAGTTTAAACGTATTGTAAGGGGTACTCAAATCAAGGACACATTTAGATCAAAATTTAAAGCTAAAAATAGAAATTGCTAGGCCATCATATTACATTTCTTAGAAATATAAATATTAAGTTTTCATGGTCAAAGAGTAATGACCTGCAGGTGTATTATATTACATTTCTTAGAAATATAAAAGTAGAATCAGTGTATGGAAACAAGAAGAATGACAGGTTGTTGTTGTTGTCTATGCCAAAAGTAAACCAAGGTCAAATGGTATATAACAATTCTTAGAAATATAAAAATAGAGTGCTCAAACTGAAACATTATAGACCCGTAGGGTATCATATCACATTTCTTACAAATATAAAAATAGAATCAGTTCATGGAAACAAAAAGAATGATAGGTTGCTGTCTATGCTAAAATAGGCCAAGGTCATACTACAACCCCACCATATGTAAGTTGCACATGAATCATTTCTTCAACAGTGTTTAGTCCTAGTACAATTGCGAGCAAGAAAAGTCGTTATAATGCAAGCAGCAATAATACCATCCCTGAAGTGATATAAAATGGATACCATCTACTGATGGTAGCAGTTATTCATCATCAGATGCAGATTAGCTTACTGATGCAATTCTCAATGCACACTCTCTCCTCTACCATAAAAATCGTGATGGAGTAATATATTGAAGGACAGTTCCGGTGGCAACTCAAAATTTAAAAGCGTTCTCGAATCAGTGAAGATGGATCTATCTGCATTGAACAATAGCGCTTTCTGTAAATCCTTCACGAACGTAAAAACTTGGAGGTGGGTGCAAAATATAAAGTGATTGATATGAATACTGTCGATACGAAGTATGATAAACATATTATCATTGAAATCGAGAACTTTAAGTGCATATCTCCCTTACGATTTTATGAATACTTAAAAAAAAAAGATCGCATTGAAAAGTTTAAACAATATCTGGCTAAGAAATACGTTTTTATCACCACCGCCGGAACTGTAGTACAGACAACTAATTTAACATTTCTGTAAAAAAAATAATAACATATATCTACGTATAATTGTTTGGAAATAAATTACATATTCTTTATTGCAAAAAATGTCTTTTATATTTTGATTAAATGAAGAGTAGGTACATCATAATGAAGAGAGTTGCTATTAATGAGACTAAAAAATGTAGCGTATAATATGGTGTCTGCAGGTTGTTATCTATTGGCTAAGCTCTTCACGGTTAAAATTTATTGGTATCATGTTACAATTCATACAATCCAATTTTCGAGGTTAAAGTTTATTGACAAGGTATTGAGAAGGTATCATATTACAGTTCTTATGTTAAGCTCTTCAAGGTTCTTAGAAATAGCAAAATAAGCATTCTTAACCAATGACTCATGTAACTGGCTTTGTGCATGCATAGGTCAAGGTGAGTATTGTCGGACTTTGTGCATGCTCGGTATTGCTCGGTATCCTTGTGGAGTCTACCCTTCTATATAAGTTGAAATTTTATAATCACATATCATTCGCTTCGACATCATGTTTTTCTAAAAAGTATATATGTGAACGCACTGTTGTTGCACAGTAAAATCGCTTACGTATTTACTATTGTAATAGTGTGTGTAAACCTAATCAGAAAATCAGTTCTATTTGTTTAAATGTAGCATGTAGAAATACTGCACGATTGCATTAGCGCATATACAACGCGCTAACCAAGACAACCAGACAAATATAGAAAAGTAATGGTTGTTATAATTGATGTGCAAGGATTCAAAACAGCAAGAAATATATTTACACCTAAGGAACTAGCGATATATAATGGGGAGCAAATTGCTCATTATGTATTCAAGCCTCAGTTTCCATGGCACACCTTGGATAGTGAATTTCAAAAGCAAGCTAATTGGTTAATTCACAAACACCACTTTATCAAGTGGGAATATGGATATACTTCTCCACATCTATTCGCTCGTCTACATAGTGATTTCATATCAACAGATGAGGTGTACGTTAAAGGACGAGAGAAAGCTGATTATATTAAAAAATTTTAAAACATCTATATACATCAAGTATCCTCAACTGATGTATTTCAAAGAACAACCTGGATCATTTTACCCAAACTTAGATAGCTGTAATTCTTATAACAAGAAAAATCACTGGGGAAATCTAATAAAGAGATTATGAAACCTATCATCACTTTTGTGGATGTCCTTCATTTATTCATTATTTCAAAAGCTTAAATGAGTATCTGCAGATTAGCACCAGAACTGTGTATGAAACTAATTTTCCCAAATGCAGATAGCTGTAATACATTTATTTGATTGTAACATAGATACATCAATACATATGGGGTTTGGCTCCTGAGAGACGTAGAAGATTGAAACCTATCAATCTTGTGAACGTAAGTGTAACTTTCATTTTACGTCATTATTTAAAAACACCGCTACAATGCGGTAAAATCGTGCAGATTAGCACCAGCTGTGTCAGAAACATAGCAAATATATATAAACAAATAATATATGTCTTACATAACATTTAATTTGATTGTACACCTTTTCTGATGAAATACATGTCCAAAACAACGTTACTGTTTGGCGTCCTAAACGTTAAAATTGTAAAGTCTTACAATAACTTGAACAGTGATGTACACTTCATTTGACAGGCTTGACAGGAGTTAGTAAAGTTTGACATTTTAGCAATGCGGTATTAATGTTGGTAAATGTGTAAGCGATATCACCAATTGTTGACATTTACAAAAAATAATTTGATATTGTTTTATTCGATATATTAAACGGAACATATGTTTAAGGACAGTTCATCTTGTAATTTACGAGTTTCTTTTCTGTTTGAAATACATGTACCTATACTAATAACAACGTTACAATTTACGTGGTTTAATTGAAATATCCTGTATTTAGTCTAATTAAGATAAATTCAATTTTAGTGATAGACGAATAATTTGGAACAGGCTTATGACAGTGAGTTAGTAAAGTTTGACATTAGCAATTTATAAATTGTTCGGCAGAACATTGTAGCGATATCACCGAAAATGTGAATAGTATAAACTTTGATGCAAGTCAGCAAATAATTTGATACCTGTTTTATTCAGCATACTATTAGCACGAAACATTGCTCAAGGACAGCTACATCGTTTGTCCGAAAACAGCTCAAAATCACGACTGTAAAGCCGGTATCTGTTTCTCGTAAACAGGTAGCCGTATTCCCAGAATAAACTGTTTTCCATAGAATAAGCTCAACGGTTTAGACTGAAAGCAGTCCTTAAGTTATCATTATAAATAAATTCAATTTTAGTTACAGCTAAGAAAATTTGGAACGTTGATGCAGTTCAAGTTTGTGCTAGAAAAGCCAACGATCTACGTTAAGGTAAATTGAAAACTTCTGAAGTCAGACTTACTCATGTATAAATTTCTACTCGAAAATGTAAAAAAGTCATTTTTGCAAACTTTGAGTGCATGTCAGCGTTACAAATTGATTTACCTGTAATATCATTCCAGATACAAGAAAGTGTGAAAATACAGCTACAGTTAAACAGCTGAAAAGCTTCGTTAAATAAAAGTCCGAAAACAGTTCCCAAAATCAGTAAACTTTAAAACTTTACGCCATGTATTTATGCAATACAACAGGTACCCAATTGCATTCAGACATTTGCGTAATCCTGTTTTCCATAGAAATTGCTCAATTGGAGACTAAGACAAATATAGAAAGCTCGTGTTCACTCCTGCATACTATACTTTAAAACCAAAATAACTGTTCATTATCAGCTACAAAATTGCAGCAGTAATAGTTCAATTTGCTCCATAGAAAATTGTAAATTTGGAGTCTACGTTAAGGAAACTAAATTAAGAAACAAGTCATGGTTAAGTGCTGACTTGAATCATGGTTAATTTAAGCACTATTTTGATACATGTATACATGTAAATGGATAAATTGCATGCATGTTTTCTGCTGAGCTTACGTAAGTACAAAATGTTGCGTTTAAGATCTTTGTTATTGTCAAAATGGAATTGGTTCATATAAAGAAAGTGATGAAATTTATACATGTACATGGATAAACAGCCACTTATAAAACACAGCTTGCGTTAAAATTTTTTCTGAGAATTAAGTGCAAATTTACATTTTCAGCGCAATTTGTAGGACTTTATTTATCATACATTTAAAATATATTTATCTCACTGGAAAATTTATGCAAATGACCAAATGACCCAATGTGCATTCATACATTTGCAAGATCCAGTTTAAAAATTGTAATTGGTGACTAAGACAAATATAGAATGCTCGTGTTCACTCCTGCATACTATACTTTTAAAACAAAATAACTGCGTTCATTATCCTACAATTCTTGCAGCAGTAATATTCACGCTCCATCGAAAATTGTAAATTTGGAGTCCTAATCAAACTAAATTAAGAAACAAGTCATGGTTAAGTGCTGTTTGAATTGGTTAATTAAGCACTATTTTGATACATGTATACATGAAATGGATAAATTGCATGCATGTGTTTCTTCTGAGCTTACGTAAGTACAAAAGTTGCGTTTTAAGTTCTCTTTGTTATTTCAAAATGGAATTGGTTAATTTAAGATTTTGATAAATTTATACATGAAATGGATAAACAGCCACTTATAAAACACACTGCGTTAAAAAATTTTTTCTGAGAATTAAGTGCAAATTTTAAATTTTCAGGAGCGCATTTTTGTAGGACTTTATTTATCATACATTAAAATATATTTATCTCACTGGAAAATTTATCAAATGACCTGATAAACCCTCGGTGCCATCATGAAATTTGTAAGGGATAAATTATTTGAGAGACTGATTGTAATCCATAAAGGTAAAATACGTACTATATTGAAAGATTTGAGAAAAGACACAGTCAGCGAAAGTCTTTAATTGAATCTGGCCACAGTGACTAAAAACGTGTGGAATATAGCTTCTACTTCCTTAAGCAATACTTATATGGTGCAAGAAGTTAAGACAAATTGTGAAAATCAGCTTAAATGCACTGTATGTAACACATGTTTGCATCAGTATTCCTGTAATTGTATTCATTCAGCAATCAGATGGAATATGTGCAAACACATACATTTAGTAAATAAATATAGAAAATTGCATCCATCTGAAGTAGAAGAGAACATTCGATCAGAACGTATGTAATAAATACATTAAGCAATCATTGATTATAATTTACATTAAAAATAATTGTTTATGTAAAAATAAAGAAAAACATAGACTTTACTGGAGGATTGACCCAATTATATTACTAAATGTTCACCAGAAACATGAGGTACATATCTGTTTAATGTTATGAGGCTGGCTATAGATTGAAGTTGAATTGTTTGATGTTTTGGGTAGTATAAGAAGAATAATGTAACATAAAGTCGCTGACTTAATATAATGTAATGTTTATTGAATACTCTGTAGCTAGCTCATAAAAATGTGGTGATGGTAATCGTATAAGTTATTAAAATCTAATAATGTAATAAAGAAATAGAGATATAAGTCCTCCAAAACACAAATCGTTAAACTAACTGGAGATACTAACAATTCACCACAAATAATGCCTTTGTCCCAGTCGGTAAATTAATGTAGGGCCAGTCTTTTGATTTGCTTGATTACCACAAAATCTGCTACCTTCCTTCCACTGAACATCAATATAAAAAAATGCAATGTAACACTAATAAAAATGATCTCCGACGCCAAGTTATTTTTAATTATGCTCGGAATAACTAAACCGAGTTTTACACTAAAATTTGATCAAAATGTAAAAAAATAAAAATATACAACTATGTTTATTAACAGTTAATGATAGGGTTAAATAAAACTAGCCTTAAATTACTAAAAAATCATTACATAAATACCTGTTTGTAAAATTTTTGTACACAAATTTTTTAATAACCTCTGGTATCTAAACGATTACGGAAATTTCAACTAAGGTGATGTTATCTTTGCATAAATATTGCGCAATATCTTGTAATAATGCTTTACGTAGTAAACCACACCCATGAATGGAATTTTATTTCTTATAAATTTGTCTTCTTGAAATTTAATAAACCAATATTTATTGCATTATTTTGAAGTTTTGAATGCAAAAATTGCAATCATAAAATGAAAGCGTACGTAACAGTAGAATTAATTGTGCAATCCAAAGCGGTAAAATTAAATGTAAAAGTAAAAAAAAGTTAAAGTTATAAGTTAAAGTTAAAGTTACACCCATGAATGGAATTTTATTTCTTATAAATTTGTCTTCTTGAAATTTAAAGTTAAAGTTAATAGTTTATTGCATTATTTTGAAGTTTTGAAAGTGCAAAAGTTGCAATCATAAAATGAAGGTGAAGCGTGAAGGTAACAGGTAGAATTAATTGGTGCAAGGTCCAAAGCGGTAAAATGTAAATGGTAAGGGTAAAAGTAAGGGTAAAGGTTAAAGGTTAAAGTGTAAAGGTTAAAGTTAAGTTAAAGGTTAAAGTGTAAAGGTAAGGTTAAAGTAAAGGGTTAAAGTTAAGAGTGTAAAGGTAAAGTAAAGGGTAAAGTGAAGTGAAGGGTGAAGGTGAAGGGTAAGGTAAAGGTAAAGGTAAGGGTAAGGGTAAGGGTAAGGGTAAGGGTAAGGGTAAGGGTAAGGGTAAGGGTAAGGGTAAGGGTAAGTAAGGGTAAGGGTAAGGGTAAGGGTAAGGGTAAGGGTAAGGGTAAGGGTAAGGGTAAGGGTAAAGGGTAAGGGATAAGGGTAAGGGTGAAGGGTAAGGGTAAGGGTAAGGGTAAGGTAAGGGTAATGAAGTAAGGGTAAGGGTAAGGGTAAGGGTAGTAATAAGGGTAGGGTAAAGGGTAAGGGTAAGGGTAAGGGTAAGAATAGGGTAAGGGTAAGGGTGAAGGGTAAGGGTAAGGGTAAGGGTAAGGGTAAGGGTAAGGGTAAGGGTAAGGGTAAGGGTAAGGGTAAGTGGGGTAAGGGTAAGGGTAAGTAAGGGTAATAAGGGCAAGGGCAAGGTAATGGTAAATGGTAAAGGTAAAGGTAAAGGTAAAGGTAAAGGTAAAAGTAAAGTAAAAGTAAAAGTAAAAGTAAAAGTAAAAGTAAAAGTAAAAAGTAAAAGTAAAAGTAAAAGTAAAAGTAAAAGTAAAAGTAAGTAAAGTAAAAGTAAAAGTAAAAGTGTAAGACCCTTTCTGGTATAGGTCTAAAGGATATTCCACTATGTGGATTTAAGTGCTCTTTCGGCTAAACTCAGTTGAAGTAGGGAGGGTTTTGGTTGACTCTTATTCTGTTAAATAAGTTTTGGGACACCTCAGTTTTAATACATGTATTTGAATTTTAAAGATTAAATAAACTCTTTTGTACATATAATAAATTAGTGTAACTCTATCAAAATAAACAATGTTCTGGAAAAATAAATGGAAATAAAATATATACAAAACTTAAAATAAAACTATTCTTCTGGTGGGTATGCCACCCACTATACCTCTCGGTCCTACGGGTTCGGATTGCTGTGATCAATTTGCCTACGTTTGGCCAGGAGTTCGGGTATGCCACCCACTATACCTCTCGGTCCTACGGGTTCGGATTGCTGTGATCAATTTGCCTAGGTTCCCACTTGTTTGGTCATTGGTAGAACTGTAATGAGAATTATTTTGATAAAAATATAAACAACCACCTGCTAATTTCAATCCTTATAGTTTCACCCCAAAAGTGTTGTTTAACTGTTGTGCGATTGTGAGAGTGTTTTATACAAGGATTGATTGTCTCTCAGGTAATTTACTTTTATAATTTTTAAATGCAAAATTATTAATACAAGATTTCTCCAATGGAAATCACTGTCATATATGTGAATACTATTTGTTATTTCGTCGTTATCATATACGGGATTCCGTTTGTCAATCTCTAGCAAATTTGTACATTTGCTTGTTAATTGTGTTTACGAAGTTACGGTGGTTTTATTGATAAGATTATCGGAAGGTCGTCTTTATCATTCGCAACGGAAACGTCCTTGTATATTGAAAGGTATAAAATGATTTAACGTGCTTGTTAATAAATGTTTATAGGGGAAAATGGTAAAATTAAGTTAACCAGGTTTCTCTTAAACACGACTTATTATTTTACTTTAATGTAACGTGAGAATATACTAAATTTTAACTCGATATTACGGTCGGTATAACAACAGCTGTTGATTTATGATAGCAGGTCAATGTTATTGGTTTCAATGTACTTAATATACTTAAACGCGAATGAAATTAAAGGGTTTGTAAATTAAGGATCTTTAAATAGGATTATGGATGCTTGATTTAAATTCGGGATTAGAATTTCTTTTTTTAATTTACAATGACTTGAATATTTCCAAACTAAACTTCTTAATTTTACTGTGATTATTTTTAATCGGTTACGTTTAATACAACAGTATTTTTTTGGAGCAGGTTTATTTTCAAGTGATTTCGGATATGCGGTTATATGTTAGAGATCGGGACTGTATAATTATGGAGATTCGATGGATAGCTCCTTGCAGTCCAAGTTAGAAAACTCAGAACTAGACAAAGTAACTTTTAATAGTAGGTAATTAACAGGATAAGCTCCCTTGCAGTCCAAGTTAGGAAACTCAGAACTAGACAAAGTAACTTTTAATAATAGGAAATTAACAGGATAAGCTCCCTTGCAGTCCAAGTTAGGAAACTCAGAACTAGACAAAGTAACTTTTAATAATAGGAAATTAACAGGATAAGCTCCCTTGCAGTCCAAGTTAGGAAACTCAGAACTAGACAAAGTAACTTTTAATAATAGGAAATTAACAGGATAAGGTATCTTCCTTCAAAAAGAGCCTAGCTAATCAGTGATCCTACAGACGTCGCTAAAATGCCTCGCCAACTGAATAGGACCGTAACGCCCTTAGGAGACCACCGAATTTCGTCAGCAGTTTTTCCTAAGTACGGTACTAATAGCTAGTTCCTTTCAAATCGGAATTTATAGGTGGACAGGTAATGTCAACGTATTTTCTTTTAAATTAATTTGTAGTTCAGTTTGGAATAATTAACAATTTAAGTATATACTGGATGTACTTTAAGAGTCGGTCAGGTTATGAATTATTCTCGAAAGGAGAATTTTACGAAGTACAGGATTTCGGATTTGCAATAAATTCTATCAGGTAATAAATTATTGAACGGATTTGTAGACGATATTCTACAGGAAATCTACGAAGATGAGTATCGTATACAAGAATGCTAAATTATGTGCAAATTTTCGGTTTTATACCTGGTCTGGACAGAGGTTTAGGTGGGACGGAACGCGATGGGTTTGCACATCCACAAGAGGGATCCTGTGCGCACGCAAAATTGTCGTTTTGTTATCATACCTGGATTCTGAAAGCGTAAATGAATTGTTATTTACAAATTATCTTCATAATTTCTTTATTTTAAAATTTATTTCGCTCCCGTATTTCTGGGTCGGTACAAAAAGTAAATAAAGTAAAAGTAAAAGTAAAAGAAAAAGTAAAAGTAAAAGTAAAAGTAAAAGTAAAAGTAAAAGTAAAAAAAGTAAAAGTAAAAGTAAAAGTAAAAGTAAAAGTAAAAGTAAAAGTAAAAGTAAAAGTAAAAGTAAAAGTAAAAGTAAAAGTAAAAAGTAAAAGTAAAAGTAAAAGTAAAAGTAAAAGTAAAAGTAAAAGTAAAAGAAAAGTAAAAGTAAAAGTAAAAGTAAAAGTAAAAAAAATAAAAGTAAAAGTAAAAGTAAAAGTAAAAGTAAAAGTAAAAGTAAAAGTAAAAGTAAAAGTAAAAGTAAAAGTAAAAGTAAAAGTAAAAAAGTAAAAGTAAAGAAAAGTAAAAGTAAAAGTAAAAGTAAAAGTAAAAGTAAAAGAAAAGTAAAAGTAAAAGTAAAGAAAAGAAAAGTAAAAGTAAAAGTAAAGTAAAAGTAAAAGTAAAAGTAAAAGTAAAAGTAAAAGTAAAAGTAAAAGTAAAAGTAAAAGTAAAAGTAAAAGTAAAAGTAAAAGTAAAAGTAAAAGTAAAAGTAAAAGTAAAAGTAAAAGTAAAAGTAAAAGTAAAAGTAAAAGTAAAAGTAAAAGTAAAAGTAAAAGTGAAAGTAAAAGTGCCTGAAAAGAGCAAACGTTTTAATTTTTAATATAATGCGTTAAAATATCTTACCATCAAATCAATGGCACTTTACACTAAAATTTAGGTGGAAAACCCAAGAAATGCTTCCTGCACACACAACAGTCATCAGGAAGTGAAAAAAATTGATGCTTTGAAATTAGACGATGTAGTCGTGCGCGAAAACATTTGCGCAAAGAACTAAGTCAATTTGAAGTGGGAGTATAAACCATTAAGAAGTATATACACTTAAGAAGATATGCACTTAAGTTACACCAAAATGCAAATTAAGTTGCCTACCTCATAGCTACAAATCATTAATAAATAAATTTTTCTTATATTTACAACTGAATGAATGGAAGACATTAAATTACAGTATATTTAATACAACTCAAAATGGGTTGTTACAAGCTGTCTTTTTTATGTTGGATTTGAGGGGGGTTGCTTAATTATTGTTATAAGTATTATGTAGATACACCCATATTCCAAATCAAGATTCTGTTTAAGATTGTGTTTAAGACTAAATGTGGCAACACTCACATAATGACCAGTAGAGGACACTCTGGACTTAAATGAAGAACAAAAAACTTAAATCTCAACCTAGTGGCGTTGCATATTACCAATGACATTATTATATTTATTAATTCTTATAGGATTCTTTTTCTATCTCTATGGAAAGGTGTTTGGCGTTTCTGTTACTGCACATTTATTACATATATACAGTCGATAATTTGAAACTCGACTGGCCACAAAAAAGTTAGAGCTATCCAGTTACATTCTTACACAACCCTTGAAGATCTGTTACCAACCATTCTTGTCTGAGTTATCAAAAACTCAAGTTAAGAAGTTCGACTGTATCAACATGTTTGTATTTTTAAGTTTGTGTTGCACGCTTAATAATTATTCAGGCCTATGGTGTAGCATGTACGTTAACAATTATGCATATACTTAAAATGGAGTTAACATAGTCAAAATTACTTTATAACTTGTAAAGAACCAGAGTCCTATATGTTTTAGAATAAATTAGGTGCGGACCATCCTGTATGTAAGATTTCATAAGTTTACGCGATATTGCACAACAAATAATTTATTCATCACTGCTGACGTGTATTACTAAGAAACCGTAAGTTTCTGCACGTCAGAACGATTTTAACCAATCATGTAACGGTATTCCCCGCACGGTAGCCGCGAAGCCGCCCACCGATACCCCTTTATAAACTCGCGACGCGCATAATAAGAGGATGAATCGAAGTAGATTCCCGTCAAGCCGATATCCAGCAGCCGCCCCCGTACCGTTCCAGAAACCAGTAGCCGCAGCCGCTCCGTTTGCTTAGCGTAAGCACCGACCTGTTGTTCACCGACGAAGAGTCCTTCGCGATCGGGCAACCTAAAGTTCAATTCTGTACTGCTATTGAGAGACACGTAAGTTGTAAAGTTATACATTCTGACAATTTACACTCAATACACTACAGACCGTAAATAATTTCGGGCTGAGCTCCAGGAGTTATACAAAGCACACAAACACCTAGAGGCACGCAGGGTAGATCCCGACGTAACTCACCACTACAAAATACACCACAGATCGTAAATAATTCCGGGCTGAGCTCCAGGAGTTATACACATACACCTAGAGGCACGCAGGGTAGATCCCAACGTATCTCGTCACCACCTGAGGGTAGAGGGTTGTTACAGGGCTGTACAGACCTGCGACCTTTCCTAGTATATCCAGTAAAGACGGGTCATCGCCTACGTCTTCTGAGCATTACTGAAACCCGCTAGAAATACATACATATCCTACACCACCTACAAACTAAAACAATAACGCCATAGCCATACACGGTGTCTTTGAATAGTAGAGGAATACCTCCATAACCTGTAGTATAAATTTGTATATAAATATAACCCTCGCAAACACCTAGTGCGAGAACGATTGTACATAAAGTGGAGTACGTGGATTATTCGATCTTTCCGTAATCATATTAGAATCGTTTAATATTAAGTAGGTTGTTCCTTGCTTAATTATAAATATTTAAACCGAGTATAGAGATCAGTAATTAATTTAGTTATATAACCAATCTGATTGCCTACATTAATCCGGTTATAATTAGAGAAAACCCGTCCCGATACATCGCGTGTATTTCGCGTATATTACTTCCAGAGAGTAGAACATCCTTGCTTCAGCGCTTCAGAGTTACTGGCATACAAACACGATATCGATTTTCTCAAACGAATCGAGTTCAATGCGCTGGCGCTTCGAGCAACCACTGCATCGAACAACACTCTCGCTACCGTACATACAGGACCGTATCCTAAATTTGTATCTCTTAGGTAAGGAATAGATGTAAAAAGACTATTTTTGTTCACAGAAGCGAATACGTAGACAGTGACACCAGGACCCGGACACAGAGATTCTACGATACCCATTTTGTTAATTAACAATACATATTTTAGTTTATTGTAAATATTTATTTAATATACATGTTAAAAATGCTTTACGAATTTTATTTAAGTGTACAGTGTTAAGCCCATCCGGTAATCACTACGAACCACACCCCGTTTATAAAATAAACCCGATTGAGCAAAGCCGAGGCAAAGTAAAACCGCGCTGGGTTACCAAACCAGAAGGGCGCATATTAGTAAAAGTTAAACAGAACCAAAGGGTCATTACATTTGGCACAAAAGTAAGGGCCGCAATACATACACATATGATGTAAAAACTGGCATGATATATCTCTTGTTTAGCACTATGTAAAAGCTTAGTCAAGTTGAATGATGTGTCCAAAAAGAAAATATGCAGTCGATAATATGTTAAGCTCGGACTTTACGTATGTGTAATTTTTAATGTACATGCTACATTATAGGCTTGATTATGGTATAATTGTAGTTATTTGTAAATACCAGCCTACTTATCTTAATGCCTTATTATTTTTTATTTTAGAATCCAATGATAACTTAATTATTGCTACTCATTCAAATGTTGTGGAATCAAAAATAATTGTTAAAACAATAACTAAACCTCATCCTGCAGAATAAATTTATAATCAAAAGGCTCAACTGAAAAATTATACAATATTGTTGATGGTATTAATACTCAAGCTGAAGGTCATTGTGTCCAACATCAGAAGCCTTACGAAATCATGCTTCACTTCCATCTACAAGTTTCATTCAAAATGATTTACTAACCAAAATCCCTCATAATAAAAACATAGACACTCAACGTAAATTTATAAGTAAGCGGCGAACTACAAAAAGAAAAAGGTTGAAAAACATTAACAAACTGAAGCTGCTAAATTATTGTTTTGTACTCATAATATAAATTAATATTAAATATTCAGATTTCTTTGTCTTGTCATTTATTTAACCTGTTAATACTTAATTACAAAATAATTTGTTCGTAACAAAACTTTTATTACAAAATAATGACCCTAAAAAGTAATTAAATACCACAAATTTGGAAAAGTAACTAATAGTAATTCATTACAAACTTAAAAAATGTTAAATACATGATTTATAATCTGGTCCTTTCTGTGGGTTGTACCTGTTCCGCAATCTAAGACTACTTCTTTCTAACATCACGAACGGCACACAAATGTTCTTTACCTATAGACGATAGTGAAATTAATTTGGGTTAGGTAGGTAATTTGAATACTTGAATAGGTACTTTACCAGAATATTGGTTTATGCAATTTCTCAAATTTCAATTATTGTAAAATTCCTTTAAAACACTTGGTCTGCAAACAACTTCTAGGCGTTATTTGTTTGGGCATAGTTCCTCGAATGTAAGTATCTACAATATAAAACAAGGCTCAGGGTCTTAGACCTTAAAAATTATGGTTAATATGAATATTTAACTTACCCCCATGTTTTCTTTTAACATGCGCCCTCAAGTTGGATATATTCAAGGATGACCTATTTGAGTATTCTACATTGCATTTATCACATTTATTATTCGACATAACTAGGTGTTTCAAACACAGAAACTTTGAACATTACTAGATGTTTACAATTGACTGACAGCTTATCTACAATACAACACATCCCTAATGTAAAAGCTACCCCTAGTGGGTGATAGAAATATCTTTTAAGCAAATAAGATGAGCATAATAATAAAGTTTTAACCCTGAAATGTTATGCAACTAACAATACTCTAGTGATATTTTGCATAAATTTATATTCACATTTTAAAACTGTGCAAAATTAATAAATTTTTAAGATAAATACTGATTTTTATTTCGCAAATATTTGTAATATGTTGTTCATCTAAAAATTGTAACGTTTTTTTTTAGTAAAGAAAGCCTTCCTTAACTGTGAAATATTATAGATCATAATTCGACATAAAACGTACATTTTAATATTTTACAAATTAATCGAGTATCAATAGGAAATGTGATGTAATATAATAAATGTTTAATATATTTGTTAAGCATTTGTAATATGTTTTGTTCTAAAAAATTCTAACGATTTTTTATGAAATAAAGTAATACTAACTCTCACAATGTATCTTTGGAGATTTTACATTTATATATGCAATTACAACTCATTTTAAATGGATTGTACTCGTAATGAGTAAAAGCTTGCAACTGCAAAATGAATTGCCCGTATAGTATTATCAGTATGATTTGTAATACAGTGCGATCATCATTGTTTGACCGTGCCGCTCCTAGAATAGTACTATTGTTCCGCATCCTTAAAATGAAAATTGTGTTATGTCCAGTGGCGTGAACGCAGATATTAAAATAAATACTGCCATAAATCACAAAAACTTTGGTGAATGACGAATTGCGTACTATGTAGACGTGCAAAAACTTCAATAATTGTAATTTAGTTTTTCTTAAGACTAAAGGAAATTGTCATAAGGTATGTAAAAATTTGGTTAAAAATTATCATTTATTATTTTTAATTGATATTACAGATTTTTGGATTTCAAGGCGTATTTCTGGTGTATTAAACCAATAAATGGTATTTACTCGTCAAATTCAAATTTTGTAAGTGCTTTTACATACTAAAAGTAATGCTTAAAACAAATTTTGCTTTTTAACCTCAATTTGGTTACGAGAATAATGTACAGTTTAGAGAGTAAAACTGTTTAGATGAGCGTTTAATGCTCTTTTGTTTATATTGACATGAGTGGTTTGAAATAGGCAATAATGTATGAATTTTGTTGTCAGGTTGAAAATGAATAATCGAAAGGTAATTCATAGCCAAGGGAGGCAAATTATCTACAATGTGTACCAATTTATGAAAAAAGAAAAATAAGGAACGATGACAATGCCATTATCCCATTTACAAGAATGTGTTGCTGAAGAAACCGTTCTAGACAAGCTACTAGTTGAAAATGGTCATGCTGTCCTTTCTCCCTTTGTACCACTCTGAATTAAATCCCATTGAAAAATCGGATAGCAGTGAGGAATGTGACATTTCAAATGGAAGGTGTTAAGCAATTGGTAATGAAGAATTAAAAAAATTACAGCTGAGAACTCGAAGAAAGTGTGTGAATATGTGGAGAGTGAATATTTAAAAAGGAGTGATATTGGATGATGTTACCTTTACAATGGCATTAAAACATTTAAATGAATTTTAAAATGAATTTGTCATTAATCAGAAATCAATGTATGATATATTTGTTAAATAATATTAGTGAAAACAAATTACATGTATGACTGGTTAGTTTATTGCATACATTCAACATATTCAGCACAAGTCAGGTACACCATTTTGCTGACCACCTTTGAATGTACACTGGTGAACATCACAAATACATTATAATGGAAAAAAGGAACTTATTTAACTTAATGCTAGATATCACTTTTGCATTGCATTCTAATTTTTGAACAAAAACTTATTTCAGATTATATACCACTAATTTAGTCCTTCTCATATGAAACTAGTCACTATGTCTACTTTATGATGTACCTATTGTTTTTAAGATAACTCAAATCTGTATATATTGATCTAAAGCACAGCAAATAATGAATTAATAATGCATTGTTTTTAGATCTCAAACGTGCATGTAAATGAGATCAATTTAGCTAAAGTATAGTAATTAATGAGTAAAGATTTTCAATTAGTGCACATATTATTTACATACAAATATAACGATATCCCGACGCACACCTCACTACCCGTTGGAATGAATGGTCTTTTATATGTTTCTAATACAGTTAAAAATAGAAAAATAAAATTAAACTTGGCAATTATCTATAAAACAATTTCAACGTGACCACCATTGTTTGCATTACAGGCACCAACTCTTCGTTTCATATTTTCAAATACATTTATTAATTGAGCTTCTGTAATATTTTGAATTGCGTCAGGTATTGCATTTTTAATTCATCAACTGTATGAAGGCGTGTCTTGTAGATTTTATTTTTAAATGTCCAAATAGAAAATAATCCAGTGGAGTAAGGTCAGGTGATCTTGGTGGCCAAACTCCCGCACTTATAACTCTTTCATCAAAATGTTCACGTAAAAAGTCAGTGTTTGATTAGCTGTATGAGCTATTGCGTTATCATGCTGACAATATCCATGTTGGAGCTCGTCATCGTGCAGTTGATCAATGAAAGGTTCCAAAGTAGTTTTGTATCGAGCCGCAGTTACTGTATCTTCAAAGAAAATGGGACCTGTGATATAGCAGCCCAAACACCTATTTTCACAGGATGTAAAGTAGTTTCTTCAAAACGTGTGGATTTTCTGCTGACCACATACGGTAATTCT
This sequence comes from Vesta saturnalis, assembly GCA_036346205.1. Classification (NCBI taxonomy): domain Eukaryota; kingdom Metazoa; phylum Arthropoda; class Insecta; order Coleoptera; family Lampyridae; genus Vesta; species Vesta saturnalis. The sequence goes on along the minus strand of JARFJB010001226.1, from coordinate 6,867,309 downwards.
GCGAATTCACATAACCAGATAAATGGAACCAAGCTTCATCCGTAAAGAAACTTAAGTTTAGTATTTCGTCATCTCCCTGTTTGCTGGGCCAATTGTCTTAAAGGTTTTGTCGGACTTCTTTCCAAATGTGTGCGTACATTTTCCACTACTTCCTCTGCAAGTACAGTTGTGCGACCCGTAAATTTTCTCTTGCAAACACTACCATGCTCATGAAAACGACTAACAATTCTTCGAATGTGTCGGCATAAAACATCATCATCTAATTCGATGTTCTGAAAGTGATGTTGATATTCTTCAACACATAATCGTACTGAATACTTCCAGTTTCCATCTACATCTTTTCGCCATTTCGGAAATAAGCTACCAAAATAAACTGGTCTTGTTCCACAGTAAAAGGCATTATAACCTAAAAAATTATTTACGAAAAAGGCATAAAATACACGAATAAATTTATCTTGAAAGTCCTGGTTAATTTATTAATGAGTTTTGAAAAAACTATTTTATTGTAATACAAATGTAGATAAAGGAATACTTGAAAAGGAAAAATCTATGTACGTTTATGAAATGTCAATCGAAGATGAAATAAATATTTGTACCTAATTTCTCTAGTAACTTGGAATAAACTTTTGATAAAGATTCCGTAAAAGCAGTTTTTTTCGGTCATTCATTGTTGATATCCCGGTATTTAACTTGAAATACAAGTATTGCTCTAGAATTGAATCTATAATTGCAGTTATTGTTATGTAAACGATAGACGTGTACTTGAACTATAAAATTGATGTACGTTTGAAGGTGTGTGACGTAAGTAAAGCTATTTTTTTATGATTGTGGACCTGAACAGACTAAATTTGGCCTATCGTGCTAAAGCACTCAGGAACACTTAGAAGGATGGATAGAGGATAATGAATTGCCAATAGATGCCTATGAACAGCTACCTTAAATTTTCTCATATCATAAGTGAGAGGAAAACAGGAACTAGGGAGATCATTCCAGAGTCTAAAAGCCGTGTAAAAATGTGGATTGCGCCCGTTTGGTACGACAAGTGGAGATTTGTACTGCATACTGATAATGTGAATGAGCGAACCGAGTGTTTCTCGCAAAGATAACCGAGATGGCATCAAAGAAAATAATTCAGCAGCACAATAGCCGTTGTAATAACGATAATACAAGGAAAGAACTGAAACCATCCTCCTATGCTCAAGGGACTGTATGTGTGAAGTTAAGGACCGGTCATTTATAAGCCTAATCGTTCTCTTTTGAATACGATCAACGATATCGAGACCGTATTGGGGAGCACTAACCCAGAGGTGAGAATTATATTCAGATGAGGCCGAATTTGGGCCTTATACAGCAGAAGGAGTTGTCGAGAGGTAAAGTACTGCTTAGATCTGTACAAAAGCCTATTTTGCGAGCAGCTGTTTTGGTAGCTGACAGAAGATGGTCAACCCACGAGAGATTTGAAGATACAGTCATACTCAACAGAGTAATAGAGTCTGAAAACTTAAGAACTGAGCCATTCATACTTACAACAGAAAATGATCTTTTTGGCGGACACAAGGCAACATTGAGTTTTGTTAGCATTAAATTTAGCTAGATTATTGCTTCCCATTCGAGAATACGTTGAAAGTCTTTGTTGATTGAATTTGCCATTTCAGCTTTAATTCCTTGATTTAACATAGAAGGTGGATTATCACTGTGAGTAGACTGAGATGAACTACAGTGAAGAGTGCTATCGTCAGCAAAGCAATGGATGGGGTTAGTTGTTGAAGAAATAATGTCATTTATGTACAGCAGAAAACGCTATAACGGATCCCTGTGGTACGCCCGCGTTAATGCTAACTTCTTTTGAAAAAATCCATAAACTACGACACGTATTCGTCTTTTATCAAGGAAACTAAAACCCAGTTGATGAGCGTATCATTTAACCCAAACGAGGTGAGTTTGACAAGTAAACACTTATGCCAAATTTGGTCAAATGTCTTTAAGATATTTAAAGCGACTACAACTGTTTCACCGGACTGCTCTACTGTATTGTTCCAAACTTGGGTCACATATGAAAGAAGATCGCCTGTTGAACGACTTTGCCTAAACCCATATTGGTGGTCACTAAGGAGTTTGTTAGTTTCAAGGAACGTGAGATTGATGGCCTTTTCCATGATTTTAGACAAAATGGAAGTGATGGAAATTGGCCGGTAGTTTGAGGATCGGTCTTATCGCCCTTTTGGAAATAGGTTGAACATTTGCTAACTTCCATGATATAGGAATTCCCAGAAGACATAGATATCGTATAGAGCTTAGATAGGATAGTTGCCTTACTTAGATCAAGCCTACTGATGATCGATTCCAAGAGTTTGTATCGAAAATGAATTGGTTTCATAGCGTACGAAGAAGGGTTGACTAGGGTCACATCTTTTCCAGAATCATTGAGACACGAATTTGATGCAAAGTAATCCACAAAAACATTGGCTTTGTCTACAGAATCAGCAACTACCGATCCGTCATTAGATGTCAGAAATGAAGATGTTCCAAAGTTTTTACTAATGGCTTTAGTTAAAGACCAAAATTTACGACTGCTTAAACGAGATGTAGCTAGTTCATTGCATTTTCGTAGTTCGAATAACTTTTTAGTTCTAGTGATGACACTTTTGCAGATATTTCTAGCACCAACGTATTCTACATGACTATCGACCGATTTATTAGATTTCCATTTAATGTAATATTTGTTTTTAAAGATATTGCATCAGCACAAGCCTTATTGAACCAGGGTTGGAAAAGTGAATGACCTATACGGTACTGTTTTTGGGAATGTATAACTCCATTCCCATGAGGATGACTTCAGATACTGAAAGAGCGATGTCCGAAGAAGAGGACGACTTAAAACAATATTCACGCCATGGAAAGGTTGCAAAGAAATCCGTAAATCACTCCATCGAGCTGACTTAAAACACCATAAGGTTCTATCGGTTTTGCGAACAACAGTGGAATTAGGTACAGTAGACAATGGTCGGAAAGACCTAAAGGCGAAAGAACGGAAGTTTTATAAACAAGAGGGTTCGATGTAAGAAAAAATCTAGAAGATTTGGAATATGGTTAGGGTTATCAGGGATTCTTGTGGGTTCAGAAATCAGTTGTGTGAGATCACATGAAATAGCAAATGTTTCTGCACTATGACCAGCAGGATTTGTAGTAGATGAAAACTGAAGCCAATTAGAGTTATGAACATTGAAATCGCCTACAATTGAGATATCGCAAGATGGAAACTGAGACAGAAGATAGTCAACTTTCATACTAAGGTAATCGAAGAAGTCTTGAAAGTTACTGTCATTAGGAGACCTACAGACGTAACAGTAGAATTTCACAAAATTAGGAATAGAATGTTTAAGCCAAATCACGTCAAAATTTTTATTTTCTAAGGAAGAAACCCTTTGCAAGCAATTCTGTCCTTGACGTAGGCACATACGCCTCCTTTATATCGAAAGTTAGAGTGGTATTGAGGAAATTGCAAGTCGGGTGACTCGAGCTTTCAGATAGAAACAAAATATCAGGTTGTGATTGTTCAAGATGTTGGTGAATAGCATTCAGATTAGACCTGATACCGCGGATGTTGCAGTAGTGAAGCAGAACGTTGATACTTTCGATGACCTTGGTCGATTGGGCCCTGACCTCCCAGACATCCGAATGGGGCAGGATTTTACGTCCGGAATTTATTACCCTAGAAACCACAGCCATCTTCCAATAATCCAATAGGAAGACAGTGAGGGCAAGAAGGAAGAATAAGGGTAAGAATAGATTAAGGATGAAGGAAAAGATAACCGGCAGCCTTACCGAGCTCAGAAAATCGGAGACCCAATATTAAGAAGCCCATGGTAAGGGTGGTGGTACCTCCGGCTGGCATGGAGCATACAGGCCTACCACCTTGTATGTGCATATCTATGGAAATAGATAAAGATGACACGATATGGACGTCCGATTTCTGATAGGGTAGGAGGATGTGGGGAGGTGTAAATAAAGTCCTACAGAAGATGCGCTCCTGAAAATTCAAAATTTGCACCTAATTTTCAGAACAAAATTCTTTTTCAACGCACTTGTGTTCTATAAGTGGAAATTTATCAATTTCATGTATAAATTTATCAAAATATGAAAAAATGACTCTTAAATTAACCAATTCCGTTTTGAAATAACAAAGAGAACTGAAAACACAACTTTTTGTAGTTACGTAAGGTCAGAAGAAACACGAGCATGCAATTTATCCATTTCATGTATAAATATATCAAAATAGTCTTTAAATTAACCAATTCAATTTTGAAACAACAAACAGCACTTGGAACATGCCTTGTTTTTTAATTTAGTTTTATTAGGACTCCAAATTTACAATTTTCGATGGCGCGTGAATATTACTGCTTCAAGAATTGTAGGATAATGAACGCAGTTATTTTGCTTTGAAAGTATCGAATGCAGGAGTGAATGCGAGCATTCTATGTTTATCTTAGTCACCAATTACAATTTTTAAACGGGATTTACAAATGTATGAATGCAATTGTGTCATTTGTATTGCATAAATACATAGCGTAAAGTTTTTAGATTTACGTGTTTTGGGAACTGTTTTGACTTTTATTTAACAAGCTTTTTGCACTTTTAACTGTACTATATTTTCACACTTTCTTTATATGCATGATATTTTATAATAAATCAATTTGCAACACAACATGCACTTAAAATTTGAAAAAATGACTGCTTTATTTTGATGTAGAAATTTATACATGAGTAAGTCAGACTTCCAGAAGTTTTCAATCTTTTCCTTAACGTAGATCGTTTCACTTTTCTAGCGCAAATTTAATTATCACTCACTTTTTTTTAGCTGTAGTAAAATTTTTTTGATAATGAGAACTTAAACTGCTTTCAGTCTGCTCCGTTGAGCTTTTCTGTGGAAAACAGTTACCGCTTCTGGGAAACGGCTACCTGTTTTTGAGAAATGGGTACCGTTTTAGGTCTGTTTTGGAAAACGGGTATCGAATAAAACAATATCAAATTATTTTCTTGTAAATTCAACAACTGGTGATATCGCTAAACATAACCAACATTAATAAATTGCTAAAATGTCAAATTTTACTAACTCCTTTCAGGCCTGTCAATTATCCTCATCACTGTTTAAGTTATTGAAAGACCTTACAGTTTTAACTAAAAATGTAAAAGTAACGTTGTTTTGGACATGTACTTCATCATAAAAGGTGTAAATTAAAGTTTCCTTAACCATATTTTATTATTTTATACTTCATATATTTTTGCTATGTTTCTGAAAGCTTACAATTTACTGACCATTTTACCGCATTGTAGCGGTGTTTTTACAATAGTGTACGTAAAAATGAAGTTACACTTGACGTTCATAAGATTGTAATGTCAATTTTACGTTTCAGGAGGCCAAAAATATGTATTGATATATTATGAGTGTACAATCAAGTAAATATTATGTAAGAATAAGCATTTGTGTAAATGAGTTGCATACACGCCTGGTGCTAATGAGCGCGGTATGTTTAAGTTTTGAAATAATGAATAAACATGAAAAGACATCCACAATAGTGATGATAAGTTTCATCCCTTTCTCTCTCTCTCTCTCTCTCTCTCTCTCTCTCTCTCTCTCTCTCTCTCTCTCTCTCTCTCTCTCTCTCTCTCTCTCTCTCTCTCTCTCTCTCTATCTCTATCTCTCTCTCTACTTCTCTCTCTCTCTCTCTACTTCTCTCTCTCTCTCTCTCTCTACTTCTCTCTCTCTCCTCTCTCTCTCTCTCTCAACAAATCATTTTCTTGTTTTAAATTACAGCTATCTGTATTTGGTAAAATGATCCAGTTCTTAGGTGTAAATATATTTATTGCTGTTTTGAATCCTTGTACATCAATTATACAACCTTTACTTTTCTATATTTGTCTGGTTGTCTTGGTTATCGCGTTGTATATGCGCTAATGCAATTGTACAGTATTTCTACATGCTACATTTAAACAAATAGAACTGATTTTCTGATTAAGTTTACCACATATTACAATAGTAAATACTTAAGCGATTTTACTGTGCAACAACAGTGCGTTACATGTATACTCTTCAGAAAAGCTGGATGTGATTATAAAATTTCAACTTATATGGAAGGGTAGACTGCACGAGGATACCAGCAATACCGAGAATAACAAAGTCCGACATTACTCACCTTTACCTAAGCATGCACAAAGCCAGTTACATGAGTCATTGGTTAAGAATGCTTATTTTGCTGTTCTAAGAACCTTTAAGAGCTTAACATAGGAACTGTAATATAATACGTTCTCAATACCTTGTCAATAAACATTAACCATGAAAATTGGTTTGTATGAATTGTATCATGATACCAATAAATTTTAACCTTGAAGAGCTTAGCCAATATATAAAAACCTGCAGACACCATATTATACGCTACATTTTTAGTCTCATCAATAGCAGCTTTCTTAATTGAATCAAAAATGGAAGACTTTTTTGCAAAAAGGATATATGATTTATTTGCAAATAGTTGTACATAGATATATGTTATTATTTTTTTACAGAAATGTTAAATTAGTTGTCTTCCCTACAGTTCCGGCGCTGGTGATGTACACGTCATTCTCAGCCAGATATTGTTTAAACTTTTCAATGCAATCTATTTTTTTGAAGTATTCATAAAATCGTAAGGGAAGTATGCACTTGAAGTTCTCGGTTTCAATGGTAATATGTTTACCATACTTCGTGTCGACAGTATTCACATCAATCACTTTATATTTTGCACCCACCTCCAAGACTTTTACGTTCGTGAAGGGTTTACAGAAAGTGCTATTGTTCAATGCAGATATATCCATCATCACTGATTCGAGAACGCTTTTGAATTTTGAGTTGCCACCGGAACTGTCCTTCTATATATTACTGCATCGCGATTTTTTATGGTAGAGGGGAGAGTGTGCTTTGAGAACTGCATCAGTAAGTTAATCTGCATCTGATGATGAATAACTGCTACTTCAGGAGATGCTGTCCATTTTTTTATATCGCTCCAGGAATGATATTATTGGTGCTTGCATTATAACGACTTTTCTTGCTCGCAATTGTACTAGGACTAAACACTGTTGAAGAAATGATTCATGTGCAACTTACATATGGTGGGGTTGTAGTATTACCTTGGCCTATTTTTAGCATAGACAGCAACCTATCATTCTTTTTGTTTCCATAAACTGATTCTGTTTTTATATTTCTAAGAAATGTGATATGATACCCCTACGGGTCTATAATGTTTTAGTTTGAGCACTCTATTTTTATATTTCTAAGAATTGTAATATACCATTTGACCTTGGTTTACTTTTTAGCATAGACAACAACAACAACCTGTTATTCTTCTTGTTTTCTTACATTGATTCTATTTATATATTTCTAATAAATGTAATATGATACACCGACAGGATTTGAATACCTTACAACTCGTTTAAACTTGTTACATACCCACCTTGTCCTACTTTTAGTTTAGAAAACTATTTCACCTTCACACAATTTAGTCAACCTAAGTACTATTTGACCTTTATCTATATTTTAGCATACATACATTACAACCTGTCATTCTTCATGTTTCCATGAACTGATTCTATTGTTAGATATCTAAGAAATTTTATATGATACCCCTGCAGGTCGTTACTCTTTGACCTTGAAACTCTATTTTTAGATTTCTAAGAATTGTAATATGATCATGATGATGATGATGACCTTGCAATTTCTTTTTTTAGCTTTAAATTAAATTTTTTATGTTTGAAAAGGCTAAACTACTAGGGGTAGCTGCCCCAATTTGATATATGCGTTAGATACGTTGAATAGTCGACAGCGGGTGATGGGGGTTAAAATTTATTTTTGGCAAATTCTGGCCCGTTTTGAGAAAAATTGTTTTTGTTTAAAAATCTGCTTAAAAATACTTCTATCACCTACTAGGGGTAGCTTTTACATTAGGGGTAGCTGCATAATGCATTACTTTCGTCATGTTTGCCTATAAAAAGTTTACTGAATCATGCACAAGCAAAGAAAGCCTTTTATTATAAACTAAGAAATGTCATACGATATCCCTACGGGTCCATAATCTTTGACCTTGACCACTCTATTTTTAGACGTCTAAGAATTGTAATATGATGATGACATTGCAATTTCTATTTTTAGCTTTTGACCTTGACATGCAAATTGCCCGCCAAAAAGTTTGACCGCAGAGTGACCTTGTAATATGATGATGATAATGACATTACAATTTCTAATGTTAGCGAGCACCAAAAATTTTAATTTTCCTCCAAAAGTTTGACCTTGAAGAGATCCGAAAGCTTACATTTCTCACCACCAGAGGGCGAGTGACCTTGAATTGGTACAGAACCGGTCCCTAATCACTACTTAAAGGAATCACTTCTTTATCCTGTCTTTGTTTCCTAATTCTATTACGCAGCTTATTTCTGAATACATAGATCAAAATACAAAACATGACTAATAAAATCATTACAATAGTAGTTATAGATAGATGTATAACATGCACTAAAGGATTAATTTTTAAATCAGTATTTAACATTTCAGCTTTTTCTTTTAAGGTTTTCAACTTTTCTAAATGTTTTGGTTCTAGTTTTACAGTCAAGTCATCTTTATAATTATTAATTTCTATAGGATTCTTGTAAGTAAAATTAACAAATGTGTTTTAAAAGTTTGATCATCTATGGTTAATTTGCAATTGCTTCCGGATGATACAAAAGCATCATAAACTACTTTAAAGTTATTAATTTTGTTGTGACATTCTTTAATTATTTATAAATCTTGTTTAACTGATACTAAAATTTTTCCGTTGTCTAATTGAGCATGTAACTTATAATTGTTATTGACAACGGAATATATACAATCTTTGTTATAAGTTATGGAACACTTACTCGTTTCTGTTCTTTCAAAACACACAATTTGTTTTTCTATAACCTTACACTTTTCATTAGTCCATAGTTCTTTTCTTACACCTAGAAGGTGATATTGGAACGGCGGTAATAGCAACTTGTTTTGCTGATCAGGTATCGGGTAAATTCTTTTGTATTGGAATATTGAAGGATTGAGGATGGGTATATACAATATACATGTAATTGATTCTTCTGTTGATAAAATTCTAAACTTTGAAAATTGCAGTATTTTAAAATATGGATTTTATCTAATTCAGGCAACTCCGTATTTTTGTAAATTAATTATAAATGGTCGATAATTTCAATTATTTCTATATCAGACATAATTTCGAGATTTGTTATTTCAGAAAAGCTAAAGAAATTGTTCTTTCAATAGTTTGAAGGATGTACAATAATTTGGAACTTAAATAATTATTATTACAAGTTTTGTTATGAACGAATAAGTTCAAAGGTAAATATGTAATTTAAAATTATTATTAATTTTATTAAATACGTAAATAAAAGTTTACCTCGAGTAGGATTCGAACCTACGACCTGTACTTTGCTAGAGTACCGCGTTAACCATCTGCGCCACCAAGGTTCAAGCCCCAATCGATGCAAATTTTGTCTTTATGTATGTAGAACTGATAAAATTCTAAATATAATGAGATTACAGTCAAATTACTTATATTAATGGAATGTGAGCCTGAAATATCGCAAGGATTCACACATACCAAAGCAACTTGACTAATATTAAATTATTATAAGTTTTTGTTATGAACGAATAAGTTCAAAGGTAAATATGTAATTTAAAATTATTATTCATTATATTTAGAATTTACATCAGTTCTACATACATAAAGACAATATTTGCATCGATTGGGGCTTGAACCTTGGTGGCGCAGTTGGTTAGCGGCGTACTCTAGCAAAGTACGGGTCGTAGGTTCGAATCCTACTCAAGGTAAACTTTTTATTTATGTATTTAATAAAATTAATAATAATTTTAAATAATTATTGTATCAAATAATTAACTGTGTGTCAAGAATACTGTTCACCTTGCTTAATTCATTAACAAATAAATCAGTGTTGTTCTGGATTGTTTCCAAGTGTTTAGAGTACCTTTCAGTGATGTGATTAGCAAATGAAGTGTATTTATCTACCTGTTGAATCATTTTATCTTGATTTTTATATAATGAATTGAGATTTTGTTAATTTTTGAGAATATTGGATTGTCAGTAGATGTATGTTGTGTATTATTCGATTGATCATCTTGTTGTCTGTTCAATGATTCTTCTAAATCATCGGACGAAGGGTTTTCGTCGACATTTGGAATTATTGACATAAGGTCTAGTTCGGTATCGTTTGACGTTTTCTTTGTATTTGCGATAACGCATCGGCTACTAAATTTTCTTTGCCTTTTTTGTATTGTATTTTGTAGGCAAACTCTTCGAGTCTCAATCTCCATTTAACTAGTCTGTTTGGATCCTTAAGGGAAAATAACCAAACTAGCGGCTTATGATCTGTTTCTATTATAAATTGTTTTGCGTAAATGTATGGACTAAAATGTTTCGTGGTTTCTATTAGACTTAGCAATTCACGTTCGATAGTTGAATAATTGCATTCAGCACTATTTAAAGCCCTCGAGTAAAATGCAATTGGTTTGATATTTTGCGATAAAACTCCTCCTATGGCTACATTGAATGCATCGGTTGTAACATGACAAGTTTTTTCAAAGTCTGGATACGTTAATACTGGTGCATTGGTTAGTAAATCCTTGCATTGATAAAATGTTTGCAAATAATTTTGATCTGTGACATCAATCTTTGAATTCTTTTTAAGACATTTGGTAAATGGTTGTACAAGTTTAGCAAAGTTTTTTATAAATCTTCTGTAATATCCTAAAAGTCTAAGGAAAGCTGTTATTTCTTTTACTGTTTTCAGAAGTGGGTATTCTTCTAAAGCTTTAATTTTTTCGGGGTTAGATTTTATATCTTGTGGTGTAATTACGTGTCCTAGGAAGGCTACTTTTTTACACAAAAATTCCGACTTATCTAGTTGAACTTTTAAATTATATTCTCTTAATTTTTCAAATATCTGTCTAATGTGTACTAAGTGTTCATGAAGTGATTTTGAGAAGATTACAATATCGTCCATGTATAAAAACAGAATTTGTACAGGTATGAGCGTAAAACATTATCCATTACTCTTTGAACGTACTGGGCGTTTTTAAGTCCGAACGGAATTCGAACGTATTCGAAATGACCATTGTTTACCGAGAAAGCAGTTTTTCGATAGAATCATGATCCATTTCTATCAGATGGAATCCTTGGGCAAGATCTAAGGTAGAAAAGTACATGCATTTTCCTAGATTGTCCAATATTTCGTCAATTCTTAAGAGTGGATATTTGTCCGTTTTTCATTTGGTTTCCTATAGTCTATAACAAGTAGCCATTTTTTCCGTTCGCATCTAGTTTTTCGGTACAATCCAACCTGGTGAACTATAAGGTGAAGTGCTTGGTCTAATAATTTTGTTATCAAGCAGTTTTTGAATTTGATTTTGGATTTCATGTTTTAATTGATGTGGATATCGGAATCATTTACAATAAACTGGTTCGTTATCATTTGCTCTGACGTTTTTTTACAGCGTTGGTAAAAGTTAAGTCACAATTTTCGTTGTAAAAGATGTCTTTATATTTCTTGCACAAAGATATAATTTCTGTTTTACTTCTAGATTAAGATGACTAGTTCAAATGCGTTTGCAGTATCAATCTTAAAATTTTGAATTTTTGGATTTAGTAAATCAACATTGGTAATAGGTTCTACCTCGTACTGTTGTTGAAAATTTTTCTACTTCACGTTCTTCTTCAAAATGATAGTGCAAATGCCATTTTCTGCAACGGCAATTGCTTCTGCAATAATACAATTGTCTAATTTAATTTCTGGGATTATAACTTGTCCTCAATCGACATTTACGGGAATTCTAATACTATTTTTAACAATTTGCTTTACTGGTTTAAAATTCTTCGGGTTTAGTTCCATAAAAAACGGTATTTTAGAATTACCTATCTCTAATGTTTGATTATTATAATTAATCGTAGCTTTAAGTTTTTGGAAATCTTCCTATTAATGCGTCAAATCTATCATACATTGTATCATATAATAATTAATTTTATTATCAAGTTCAAATTCTTTTAAAATAGGATATGATACATTCTGATTATCGGTTATCGCATTATTTAAACTTTTAACAGTAAATGGTTAAAAATCATTTTTAAAATGTTCATAGGCGGGACCCGGATTTATTATTGAATTAGAAGCTCTGCTATCTACTAAAATCTTTAATTTTAAACTAGGAATCGTTACGAATGGTAGTTTTGGTTTGCTTGTTAGCGAATTTAAATTTAAATTTGTGTTTCTGAGGCAGGTGTTCGAAAATTTTCAATAGATTCAAATAGGGTTTCAGAAGAATTTTCAGTAAATTCAAAAGTTTCAGGGTTCTGGTAATCTTCATGATTATATTCGTCGTTTTCCACTATTGCAATTGATTGTTCATAGTCTTGAAAATTGTAAAGTTCTTCGGAATGAAAATTACGGGGGCCCGTGCTTCGAAAATAGTTCGAAGGGTTACGTGAATTAATGGGCTGTTGATTTGGTCTTCCAGTATTTCGTGTGGATATTGACATCGGGGTTGGTTTTGACTCAGGTGCCTTCTTGCCAAATACTTGCGAATTTGTAGGATAATTTGGGAACACTGGTCTCGTCTGGAAATTTATCGAACCACGCGGAAATTGATTTTGACCTAGATTACGGTTTGTAAATTGTGGTGAAGGTTTTTAAAAATGATTTGCGTTTGCCCGTTGAAACTGTTTTGGTTGTTGAGTTTTATTCGAGAAAATATTGAATTGTCTAGTTGCTGGTTTCTGTCGAACAAAATTTAGAAAATTGACCTGTTGTTTATAATTATCATAGTTTCTTAACTGAAGTAAACAATCTTCTAGTGATTCTACATTTTTATAAGATATAAAAGACCTATGTGGTTCTAATAAACCTGCCATGTAGGTGAATAAAGACTTTTTTGTATAAGCATTAGTTTTATAGTTTTTAAGGTTAACATCTGTTTCATTTATGGTTACGTGTTCTAACAACTGTTGCAAATTGTAACATTAAAAGCGGCTCCCTAAGTATAAACACTAAATCTGGGCCAACTTATAACATTAAAACAAAAGCGATGATGTAATAAACAATTTGTAATTGATCGAATCATTTTAATTAATATAACAAATTACCAAATAATAATCGCTACTGCAGTCGGCTCAATCGGAAGATGAAGATAAGGGAGAGTTCTAATATACTGAGTAGTTAACCTACCTGAAATGCTACTTGCTTCTTTTCTGCTTAATTATTTTCACTTAATTCAAAAAAAATGTTATCTAAAATGATAAAATCTCGAGCGCCATGTTGTCTTTGTTTATATATTGTTACGTTTTAAATTACCACATAAACACACATTCAAAATATAAATTATAATTTTAAGAGTTAGTAGCATCATCTTATGGAGAAACAAATCATTAACAAAAATCAGATTTCTACTTCAATGAACTATACAGGTTTCTGTAATTAAATAAAGGAATCTGCATCTTTTAACATTCTTTCCACCACTTCACAAATTTAAACATTATCTACTGATAATGAAAAATTTTGAATAGTTTTGTGACCTTTTTTCTTTATCTTCTTCCTTCGTCGGCCATCTTGGGATTTTCGATAAAAATTTTTGTTAACAAGGTGTATTGGGCAATTAACCAGTGAACCGCTACCTTTTTTTTTAAGGGATCAAGTCCATACACTCAACACGATTTGGAAGATTACCGTTCAATAATTTGATTTAATTTCAATTCGTGCACTCCTTAGGAGGATAAAAAAGAAAGTTAACAATATCCTACATCAGCTTTATCTCTGAAACCCTTCGAAGAAGGGTTTCTTTTCCGTATTGAGTTTTATTATTAATCGCAAATTGCAATCACAAACGCAATATCGAGTTACAATTTCGGGTGCGAGCTGGTTATTCCAGAATTGTACGAGCACTCGTTATTGAGGGTCATTCAGAGACTTGGAAGACCGGTAGAAGTGTTACCAAACGCAACAGTTGTGCAGGTTAGTGTCGTAATCAGGGAAGTACAATCAGTGCCTTTATTGTGTGTAAGGTCTATTGTCGTGTACATGCTGCAATAAGGAATACATGTTTACCGAAGAATGGTTGATTCATACTTACATTATCGTCTGAGTACTGCTTTCATTCAATGCAAGCATTATTATTGGCCGTTTCAATATTTATGAAATTACAAAATTAGAATCCTTTCGTCGAGAATTATAAGTGTGGAAACTGTTTCTGTCATACCTACATCAAGCTGTGCAACTCAAATTTCACTCAGTTTTAGTAAAGCAAACAAAAAAAAAACACCCAGTGATAAAGCAAAATTTGTAAGGTTAGAAACGCATGCATAATAAATAATAAACAATACAATTAAAATTCATCCTAGCTAAATTAAGATTTCATGCAGTTTAATGAACAAAACAAAGCAGTGTAAACCCAATAAACCAGCACCGTTTTATTATTTTTATTGTAGTCATAGTAATAATTGTTGTATAAAACAAAATAAAAGGTTAGCAATGTTGTCTGCAATATAAGATCTAAAAGCAGTGTTGCCGGATTGTAAAGTTTAATCATTAATTAAAGATCTCGTAAGTTATTTTGCAGAATCGATTATAATAACGTAAATAAAGCGAGAAGTTGCAGATAGCATCCATTTTAGTTACAGAAGTCGAGTTGTAACTTGTACGTACAAGGCGGCTGATGAGATATATATGTATAACTCCAACTAATCTATCTTTGTGTATTTTGTAAAGAATTTTGTATCATTTGTAATTGGACTTTAGCGTGAATTGTCCCATCGTTGTAAAAATTAAATTGGTTTTGGGATTACCGGATCTTGGTGTTTGTGTTTATAAATAAATTTAATTGATTCATGGTGATAAATGATTGTTTAATTATCGTTTTAAGCATGTAAGTTCATATACGAGTGCAATCAGTTGCCGATTGACGACAGTTAAGAACGGCTATTGGGATCGTGAGCTTCGACCTTCAGCCCTTGCTGGCTCAAGGGTGGGCGAGTATAATAGTGAGTCAGTGGCGCCCTGATTTTAACATCCTAAAATTTTCCTTATCGAAAAGGACCGCACGCCCTCTCCGACTGCGATCTAGGAGCTAGCGGACAATTCATATCGCCCCATTCTAAGCATTGTTAAGCCTGCCTGTCTGTGGTTTGTCTCTTGTATAAGGCAATATTGTACCGTCTTTAAATTAGTGTTAATGCTTAGAGGATTAGAAAAAAATATATTAATAATATATATATATATATATATATATATATATATATATATATATATAGGAACAACAAAAACTAGTTAATGAATAATAATAAACAAATTATCGAAATAAAAATAAAATAACATGATATACTTAAGTTTATTCAATATCTGATTGAAAAGGTTAAAAAATCAGAAGTCTTATACTATTCTAAACATTACCTTTGAACGGTTCTGTCCATAAACTATAACTGGTAACTATGAAGCAGAATGTTGAACTTGGTGAGATCAATGTCTTGCTTATTTATCCTTAATATATTGTGTCCATAAATTTATTGAATTTCTTTGAAGTTTAATTCGCCAAATTTATTTATAAAAGTATATAGAACTTGCGTTGTAAAATGTAATTCAAGTAAAAATTGCCATTTAAACCAGAAAATAGAATAGTAAATTACTGACTTATACGTGCCATTAAAAATAATTATTATAAAATATGCCATATAAAAGTATGCATTAAAAATATGAGTAAAATAATTGCATAATAAGTGAAATAGGAGTGCAAACTAAGTGCAAAATAAATAAAATAGAATTGCCTAAAAAAAACAAATGCTTTAGTTTTAAATATAATGAATTAGAAAATAACTTACCATCACAATCTGATGACACCAAATATAAAAATTAGGTAAAAATCATGCTTACTGCTGTAACATTCAGCATTAAGTGAATTAAAAAAAGGCTTTCAGAATAACTCAAATGAGTATTCCCCTTAAAAGTTTACACGCGTTGCGCGGATACAATAATATAAATCCAATTTTTTAAGAAAGGAACTATAACTATTTATGTAATATTACACCCAAAAGATATGTTCTAGGAAATGAAAATTAAGTTGCCTTTCTCAATTCTACATATTAATAATTAAAAACTTTTCTAATATTATGCCAAATAAATGAACGATTCTTAAATTAAGGTATTTTTAATACAACCACAAAAAGGTTGTTACACACCCTCCTAAAATTTGGACTCGGAGATCACCAAAGCGGAGATTCCAAACACTAAGCTAATAAACGAAATTATTAAAATTTAAAACATACAAAATGTTAAGCTAATTAAAATATAAGCAATATTTAAAAATAAAAAGAAAATGTACGAATAAGTACAGAAAATGTGGTGATGTCGGTCAGAAAAGACCCTCGCAACATCAAAAAGCTAATGACGCGTTACCACCCGCACACGTCACTAGTCGAGAATCAAGGACCCGAAACCTTAAATAAAGTAAAAACTTTAACTGGTGGGGTTAGTGAAGCAAACCACCATCAGAAGAGCAAAATGAGTATCCGGTAAAAATTTGAATCTAAGGTAAAAACGAACGGAAACCGAAACCTACCATGACCTGAAGGGACAGTGGGCAGAGAACCAGGAAACGGTTATTGTGCAACTTTATAAAAATCAAGGCTAAACGCCACTCTACTCGAGAGTATAAAATAAAAATCCTTCCGGACTAACAATAAATAATCGCGAGACTTGAGGTCGAGAGGAGCGGTTCTATTACCCTACCCCGGTGGTCTCAAACCAAGCCTCCTAGGTACATAACACAACCACCACTGTCACGTTCGATAAGTGAGTCAAAATCGGTAAATCCAAGATACGACTATTTCCTTGGCAAATTAGCTCAGGATGCTTCGTCGTGGAGAACAAGAGAGGCCACTCTACCCTTCACGAGATTCAGGTTTCATGTTGTTCCACAGTCGTCGTCCAAGACTAAACATACCCCTAACTAACACGCACGTTTTATAAATAAATCGAAATCTAGGTGAGATAGCAAAGAGAAAGATGGTGCACTCTTACGAACACAACAACCCCCTCCTAAAACTACCAAAACGTCATAATCAGGAAGTGAACTAATCGAGGTTGACACGAGGCGAACCGAAGTCCTCAAGCACCATCCAAGAATAGTAACACTACACAAATCAGGAAAAACAAAATAACTAAATCAATCAAATAATAAAAATGTATACAAGCATTACTAGTTTTCTTATCAATGGTTATGAGTTTTACACGTCAAATTAACGATCAGAAGTAAACTCAAAATAGTTATCTTCAATTTTACTATTGTAACAATAGCAAATTGTAAATCCAATAAAGGAAGATAATCTGCCTGAGAACTAATGTCCCAAAAAAATCGGCAAAACAATCGCACGATGGGATCTAAATATCAACCATCGTGCTAACAAATGTAGCAAAAATCATGCTAACAAATGTAGCAAAAAAAAAATAAGTGGTTTGCAAAGCCACAACAATATAAAATAAAATAATGTGCGAAATAAGCACAAAATAAAATTATTTTGAAAAATTATCAAAATAATTAAAAAATATAAATAAGAAAACCAGAATGTAAAAATACTAAAATAGAAAAATAATTAAAAAGAATACGAAAAAATAAGAACTAATGTGGTTTTAAATCCTTAACATGAAAAACAACTAAGGGTTTATTATCAATAGGGGTGGCCAATCGGCACGTAGTTGGACCTACCACCTCAATAACTTTCGCTTCAATAAATCTAGGAGCTAACTTTTGACTATAATTTTTAGTCGCATCAGATAATGTAAAATTCTTTTTCTAAACCAAATCGCCAACGTTTAATTTCAACGGACGACGTCGCAAATTATAAGATTTTGAATTTCTTTCGTAAGCTGCATGTAAATTTTGTTTAACATGTTTAAAAATGGGTGAAAGTTCATTTAAATCTTGAACTAATTGTTCACGGTTAGCAATAAATAAATCATCCTCTTTGAAATCCTTTAGTCGACCATAAAAATCTCTAGAAATAGGAACTGTCCGACCAAACGCCAAAATGGAAGGTGAAAATTTCGTAGACTCATGAACAGCGCAATTTTGTGATTTTCAACATCCCAATCCTTGTGATCATCTTGAATATAAGACCTGATTGCAGTACCTACTACTTTATTAACTCTCTCAACAAAATTTCCTTGAGGGTGATAACTTGCATTAAACCAGACGGATTGAACCTTATAAGAACTCATTAAATTTTTAAATTCTGAACTTTTAAATTGAGGACCGTTGTCCACCATACAAATTTGGGGAACACCGTAAACTAGAAATACATAATTCTCAATATATTGACAAATACTTTTAGCAGTAGCACTGTGCATAGGGTGAATCAAAGTAAATTTAGTAAACCAATCACAAATAACTAATAAAACTGTGTTTCCACTCTTCGATCTAGGAAAAGGACCCACTAAATCAATCGAAATACATTGAAAAGGATAAGAAACATTTTTCTCTTTACCCATAAAACCATAATGATTAAATTGTGAAGACTTGCTTCGGTTACAAACATTGCAATTCCTAATATATTTCGAAATAGATGACTTCATTTTTGGCCAATAATAAAATTCTTTAATTTTTGAAAAAGTTTTAAAAACCCCAAAATGTGATGATGTAGGATCATCATGAAATTTTCGTAAAATATCTTTCCTTAAAGATTTCGGAACAACTAATTTCCATTCCACTAAATTCGATTCCATGTTTAAATCATTAGAAATAAATTTGTAGAGTTTATTATTTTCAACTCTCCAATCAGGAAATAATTCAGAATTTTTAGAAACGTTGGCTAACATTTTCTTATGCCAATCGTCTAAATCGACAACAGAAAATTCTAAAGAACTAACTTCCAAAGGTGCTCTAGAAAGTGCATCAAGAACTACATTTAATTTACCTTTACGATGAATAACTTCAAAATCAAATTGTTGAAGTTTAACACTCCATCTGGCTAATCGACCAGAAGGATCTTTTAAATTATTGAGCCAAATCAATGAATGATGATCAGTAATAACTTTAAAATGGGTACCTTCAATATAAGGTCTAAACTTTTGAATACCAAAAATAACTGCAAGTAACTCACGTTCTGTAATTGAATAATTTTGCTCGGCTTTGTTTAAAGTACGAGAACCATAGGCAATAACAACTTCCTCCTTTCATACTCCTTGTGTTAAAACACATCCAACTCCGCAATTAGAGGCACCACATTGTAAACAGAATGTTTTAGAAAAATCAGGGCTCGCTAAAATAGGAGCATCAACTAATAAAGATTTAATTTTTAAAAATTAATCATTCGCTTCGTCATTCCATAAAACTTTCTGAGATTTCTTCTTACCTTTCAATAAATTATTAATCGGAGCTAAAATTGTGGAAAAATCATGAATGAAACGTCTATACCAAGAACACATTCCAATAAAACGTTTAACTTCTGTAAAAGTATGTGGTTGAGGAAATTCAGTAATAGCTTCCACCTTTGAAGGATCAGTGTGAAGACCATTATTATCAATAACAAAACCTAAATATGATAATCGAGGTTTACAAAATTCACATTTATCTAAATTAATATTTAAATTGGCATCCTTAAGCCATTTAAAAACTTCTCTTAAAATAGCAACATGTTCCTTAAAAGTACCTGAAAAAATAATAATATCGTCTAAATAAACAAAAACTGATTGAGATAAATCATGTCCTAAAATGGAATCCATACATCGTTGTAATGTACTGGGTGCGTTTGTAAGTCCCATGGACATAACAGTATACTCAAATAATCCTCTACGTGAAACAGTAAAAGCAGTTTTTTCACAACTTTCAGCGTCTAAAGGAATTTGCCAAAAAGCTTTCTTTAAATCAATTGAAGTTAAATAACGAGCATCTCTTAATTTATCCAAAATATCATTTAAAAATGGTAAAGGGTAAGCATCTTTTTTTGTAACAGAATTTAATTTCTTAGCATCAAAACAAACTCTAAAATCACCTTACTTCTTCTTAAGTAAAACCATTGGAGAATTCCAAGGAGAAGAACTGGGTTTAATAATTACTTGCTCTAACATATCATCAATTTCTCTGTTCGCATGCTCCAACATAGCAGGAGATAATGGAAAATAACGTTGTTTAATTGGTACTGCATCACCAGTATTAATTGAATGAAAAACTTTATTTGTCTTACCTAACTTTGAAGTTGATAAGGTTTTAAAAAGGTCAATAACTTGATTTAATTCAAAAACTTGATTATTATTAAGATCATCAATACGCTTAATCATAGAAAAAGTTGTATCCGCAGAGTTTGCAACAAAAGAATTTTCACCAAAATCAGCTTTAATTTCAAGTAAACGACAAAAATCTACCCCCAAAGTAATTGCAGTAGTAATAAATTCAGAAACAATAACAGAAATAGTTTTAGTAATACCATTAATAGTCAAAGATAAATCAATACTCCCCAAAATGGATTGTGAAGAACTATCAGCAATAACCAATGATGAAAAAGGTGAATTCCTATTTAATTTTAAATCATATTTATCAATCAAATACAAATCAGGCTTACCTAAAATTGTTACGGTAGCTCCACTATCTAATAAAGCAATAAAATTCTCATTAGAAATCCTTACATTAATAAAAGGTCTAACACCATCATTCTTCTCAACAAATTTAGAACAATTTTTCGAAGTTCCAAAAAATTCCTTAACAGTAATCAATCATTCGTTAAAAACATGCTTGTCAGCCTCTGAAAAATCATAAGAAATGTGTCGACTAACGGAACACTTTCCTTTTACCAGTTTTTTGCAACTTTACATCTCGGACAATTAGAAAAAGTAACATTGGAATAACCACATCTAAAACAAAAGATTCCATCATCACCCTTATCATAGGTGTGATAGGTATGACCCAACTGTCTACATTTAAAGCATGTTGTTGAAGACTTAGCTGTATTAATTTTTGTAGTAGTAAAAGTAGAATTTAAATTTTTTGGTTTAATACCTGAAAAATGGACTTTAGGTTTAATATTTTGTTTCACCGCAGAAGAATGCTAATAATCAGATTGTCTTTGTGAATCTGAATAAGAATTAAATTTGAATTTAGAATTCTGAGATTTTACTTGTTGTAATTTTTTACACAACTCTACTAAATGAAAAATATCATTAACACTAACGGGCTAATTGAGTAGCAAACCAAGGTTGTAAATTTTTCCTAATAATCTTTAATTGTTCACCTTCCGAAGTAGGAATATCTAATTGAGAAAATAAATTAACCATTTCAGAAATAAGGAGGGTTGGAATTTCATCAAAAGCCTGTTTGCGATTTTTAATATCATCTAACAAAACTTCGCCATGTCCTTCCGGTAAAAAGTCATTCTTTAATTTAGTAATAAGATCATCCCAAGTCTGTAAAAACGGTTTAATCGCCCTATACCAAACTAAACCTTTCCCTGCAAATAAATCAACACCAGATAAAATCATCTCCGCCCTAGAAATATTTCGAGCAATCATTAGCTCCTCACATCTTTGAATAAAAGTAAAGACTTCTTTCTCACTACCATTAAATTTTAAATTTAATTTATAAACAGGAACAGAACTTTTAGAAATTTGTAAGTTATTAATTAACTTGGAAAAATCGTCAGTAGGAATATTAACTGAAGTATTAACAGGGTCGTTTTGTGACATCGAAATATTAGAAGTATCTAAATTTGAAACATCATTATTTAATTCAATATTTTCATTTATAGATTCAATTAATTCTAACGATTCGTTACATATAGTCAACAATTGATCATGTAAATATAAAAATTCACTATCAAAAGTAGTATAATTTAAGCGTTTCAAAATATGAATTAAACGTGTGTGTAGCCTAAGATATTCTGATTTCGAGGGCTTATGTTTAAAAAGTTTAATCGAAGACTGAATATGATTTAGCTTTTCCTTCAATAATTCCAATTCTACTGTTTGATTTATTTCATACTTCTGGTATGAATCAAATAAATTTGGATTGATCTTTTCTGAATTTAATATTCGTCTTAAAAGTTTACGCTTCTCTTCCACTGTTAACCTTTCTGCTCCATTTACATTTCGGAAGTTTAATTCGACTAATAACTCATCACTATATAAAACATCAACTAAGTAATTTAAATTTGACATCGTAAAAAATATTATATAACACAATCAATAAATTTCATTATGTATAAACACATAAAAATACCAAGCGTAACAATAAATGGTAACACTCCTTAAATCTCGGTCAACTCCATAATCAAAATAAACAAACACAAGTGAGAATAACCAGCATTGAAACAACAGCAAATCCCTTTTTCTGGCCCCACAGTAATATTAACACAAATGTAAATAAAATAATAAATTTCAAGCAATAAATTTCAAGGTAATAAATCTCAAACAATAAATTTCAAGTCCCTGCTCGCCCGCGCCAAATTGTAACAACCAAATTAAACGGCGTCAATGTATAAACACTAAATCTGGGCCAACTTATAACATTAAAACAAAAGCGATGATGTAATAAACAATTTGTAATTGATCGAATGATTTTAATTAATATAACAAATTACCAAATAATAATCGCTACTGCCGTCGGCTCAATCGGAAGATGAAGATAAGGGAGAGTTCTAATATACTGAGTAGTTAACCTACCTGAAATGCTACTTGCTTCTTTTCTGCTTAATAAAATAAAAAATGTTATCTAAAAATTATGAAAAATGATAAAATCTCGAGCGCCATGTTGTCTTTATATATATATATATATATATATATATATATATATATATAGGAACAACAAAACCTAGTTAATGAATAATAATAAACAATTTGTCGAAATGAAAATAAAATAACATGATATACCTAAGTTTATTCAATATCTGATTGAAAAGGTTAAAAATCAGAAGTCTTATACTATTCTAAAATTATATAAAAACATTACCTTTGAACGGTTCTGTCCATAAACTATAACTGGTAACTATGAAGCAGAATGGTGAACTTGGTGAGGTCAATGTCTTGCTTATTTATCCTTAATATATTGTGTCCATAAATTTATTGAATTTCTTTAAAGTTTAATTCGCCAAATTTATTTATAAAAGTATGTAGAACTTGCGTTGTAAAATGTAATTCAAGTAAAAATTCCCATTTAAACCAGAAAATAGAATAGTAAATTACTGACATACGTGCCATTAAAAATAATTATTATAAAAAATGCCATATAAAAGTAAGCATTAAAAATGAGTAAAATAATTGCATAATAAGTGAAATAGGAGTGCAAACTAAGTGCAAAATAAATAAAATAGAAGTGGCTAAAAAAACAAACAAATGCTTTAGTTTTAAATATGATGAATTAGAAAATAACTTACCATCACAATCTGATGGCACCAAATATAAAAAATTAGGTAAAAAATCATGCTTACTGCTGTAACATTCAGCATTAAGTGAATTAAAAAAAGGCTTTCAGAATAACTCAAATGAGTATTCCCCCTAAAAGTTTACACGCGTTGCGCGGATACAATAATATAAATCCAATTTTTTAAGAAAGGGAACTATAACTATTTATGTAATATTACACCCAAAAGATATGTTCTAGGAAATGAAAATTAAGTTGCCTTTCTCAATTCTACATATTAATAATTAAAAACTTTTCTAATATTACGCCAAATAAATGAACGATTCTTAAATTAAGGTATTTTTAATACAACCACAAAAAAAGGTTGTTACAAATTTACTTTTAATTTGTTGATAATATTCATCGTAAGTTTCGTTTGTTAATTGAGTACACGTAATTGAATCATTTTCTAGCCATGTTTCATTTCTAGGGTCGCTGAAACGATTTATTAATGTTTTCTTTACCTTATCCCAAGTTAAGCAATTTGAAATTACTAAAGTGTCCTTAGCAGTACCAACTAATTTTGAGCAGCAAATTTCGAACAACAATTTATTTAATGTACAGTTTTGGTGACCTGGTGAATTATTTCTATAATTGGCTATACATTTTTCACGCTGTTGTATGAAATATGATAAGTTTCTACTTCCCCCTTCATATTGAGGAATCATTTATTTAGCAATATTTATTTCAGTATAATTTGCCATTATTATTTGATTATTAATTAATTGATTATCAGAATCGGAGTTACTTGAATGACTAGATATTCTTATAGGTGATCTGTCGCGGAATTCAGTCATAAGAGATTCCAACACGTATATTGTAAAAAGAAAGAAAGAAAAAGGATGTTATTACTTACAAAACTAAGGCTGCTAATAGCATCTCAGGTATGCCTTGCAGTTGAGAAGTACCACAGCGGTTGGTGATTCTCGATGGATGGTGTTGCTATTGTTGCAGACTGGTTTTGTTTCCTAAGCGTTGTCTACAGTTGAGGTCCGTTGAAGGGCAAAGTACCTCGGTAGGCCAGATGGATATTCTTACCAAAATTTGCTTAGCACGATGATGAATAATGATGGTATACCCAATAAGGATTTAAAATCGCCGCCACTACGTTATATTATATAGAACCGTTTGGGTATCCTGTTGGCAGCGCCAATTATGTTCTTATTGCAAATAAGACTTATTTAAAACTGAGATCTCACTAACTATAAGTTAATATGAACTCTGACTATTGTTATCAATGCAGCGTCTTTTATAACAATCATTTATGTAGAATTACTTTGTAACGTGCGAATTTCTTGTCTGACGTTACCTTAATTTAAATTTCGAAATTTACATTATTATTAATAAGTATATTTACATTACCTTAGTATTATTAAGCATTTCTTTTTCGTTTAATAATTAAATTTTATATCGTAATATTTTCTCTTCAGTCTACATAATTACGGACGTCTCTGTATATATTTTAGACATTCAGTTTTAGTTCTATGCGCAGTGTAAGCTGAGCATACTCAAAACATTCCTTTTACCATGTCGTGCCTTTAACACGTTATCTTTTTAAGTTTTGCTTCCCTTTTATAAGGTATGTAAAGGCGTTCAATTACATTTTCTATATATTATATTTAATAGGGAAACTAGAATTAGACTAGGGAATCAGTAACAAGAATATTACTAAGAATACCGTTTATCTTCAAGAAAAGCTTGTATTTTGGTAAATTTACGTGTCATTGTATGGCGTGGGTATGACGTCACGTACAGTTACTTTGTTAAAATGGCTGATTAATGCAATGTCATCTTTATGAACATAAATGGAGATACCTTTGTTTTGCATCAATCACATATGCTGTTAGACATATTCTGCGTTCGTCGTTATAAACAGCTTTCGTCGTTCGAAGCAGCTTTCGTTATACGTTTATGTTTCGTTTATTTGTACGTTAACTACAAATGGAAATTACCTTTACATTATCGTATATAGTATATTATATTGGAATTGGAAATGAAAATTCTCAAGCTACAGTTCGTTTAAGACGAGATTAAAATATTTGTTTTGTACAAGTAAGTACTTATCCTTTTAGTGCAGTTAAGTAAATAACAAATCAGTTAGTGTTATTTTGATACGGTTAAGAAAAGGAACAGTTAGTCCTGTTTCTGAAATAAAAACATTTGAGTTCATAACCTATCACAACTGTAATTTGTTGACATTGGTCAATATACATTTCATGATTGAATACCTACATGTTGAATAAATTACATTTTGAATTCTAAGTATACGTTTATCTACTGTGTTTAATTTAGTACTTTAAGATTGTAATGCAGTACAAGAAGTATGATTTAGTTATGTTATTCTGATATTAATCAGACATTTTGCTTTATTAAATATACATATAACTACAGATGTTTAGTGCTTATTCAGATTACCTATTATGTTCTGAGATACAACCTTTCTCAATTTTTGTTGTATTTTATTTATTAAACCTAGAAATTGAGTGGTGCCCAATTAAAACAAATGCTAATACTATGAAATCTATGAAAATATCTCTGCTTTCCTCACACCTGATGAACGAGTTCTCATATTCAGTAAGTTTTATAAGTTTGTACCTCACTGAGCTAGACCGTGGTGCAATTTACCTTTATAATGTAACAACACCTTTTAAATTTATTTGTTATAACTTTAAGAATTGATAAATTACAATAATAACAAATATGAAAGTTTCCATGTGATAATATTTGATGAGGCAATTAATATTTGATGTTTGACTATTGTTTACAGAATGATATGTTCTACTAGCTATTTATATAATATTATACAAAAATACGGAGAATATAACTATATATATATATATATATATATATATATATATATATATATATATATATATATTATTTAAGCTTCCACAAGTAGTATTATTCAATAAAGACATTATTCGGAACAACTTGTGTTTATTAACGTGAAAATATATGATATTCAACGTTTCGGGGACTTACTATGTCCCCTTTGTCAAGAATGATATTTAGTATATGAAATATGAAACAAGCTAACTAATTAATTATAATAATTTTGATGAACGAGTTCTGCTTCGATATGCAGATCCAAGACATGATGTTAAATTTAGAATTGTATTAGATGCCGGAATGTTAATAGAATCTTGAGTATCAGGATTTAGAGTTGATGTAGATGTAATATTGGCCGAGATGCTGGGAAGATTTTGAGTTATTGGTAACTTTGAATTTTGTTTAATAAGGTTCTTCCAAATATGCGGTATCCTAGAACTATCATCACGTTTGTTAAGGGCATTCGGTCTCTTTTCAATTTCAATGGCTTCTCTAGTAATCCACTGGTGTAAATTATATAAAGGAGCAAGTAATCGAATATTATTTGTGTTAATTTCGTGTCCAGTATCTAAATAATGATTAGCCAAAGATGACGAAGGATTTTGTTGTTTGATGACCAGTTTCTGTTCATTAGCACTCACATATAATTTATGGTTTGTTTGTCCAGTATAACTTCTTGTGCAGCCGTTGCAAGGTATCTCGTATACTCCTTGATTTTCATTACAAATTTTGTCTTTCGGATTCTTCAAAAGTTGGTGTAAGGTAAAGTAAGGTTTAAAATGGGTCTAAATTCAAGTTTGGGAAATTTTTAGCGATTTTATCAGTGATTCCTTTTATATATGGTAAAATTACTGGAATTTTATGTTCGGAATCTAATGAGTTGGAATGGTTTTAGGTTTTCTGATTTTATTGACAATTTTGATTATTTCCTTCTGGCTGTAATTATTTTGAATTAAAATATTATGAATAGCCTTCATTTCATGATTTCTAGAATTTTGATCTGATAGATGGTAAAAACGGAATATTAAAGACTTCCTAACGCAATGTAACTGGCCAAGGTGATGATGCGAAAGAGAATTTAGGTATCTGTTTGTATGGGTAGAATTCGGTAAACACTATGTGAAAATTTGCCATAATCAAGTCTTGTTATGAGTGTATCTAAAAATGGGAGGAAGTCATTTACTTCAATCTCCATTGTAAATTTAATGAATTCGTTTAAGGTGATCTAAAAAGAGATTAAAATTCTCTGTTCCATGTGACCAAACTGCAAACGTGTGGTCGATATAACGATGCCAAATTTTAGGTTTGAAAGGTGTGGAATTTAGGGCATTAATTTCGAAATCCTCCATATAAATGTTGGCAAAAGCCGGCGAAAGTGGGGATCCCATCGGTGCTCCCTGTACTTATTTATAAAATTGTTTATTATGTAAGAAGTATGTAGAATTAAACCAAATAATATTCGATTACTTGCTCCTTTATATAATTTACACCAGCGGATTACTAGAGAAGCCATTGAAATTGAGAAGAGACCGAATGCCCTTAACAAACGTGATGATATGAAATTCAAAGTTACCAATAACTCAAAATCTTCCCAGCATCTTGGCCAATATTACATCTACATCACCTCTAAATCCTGATAGTCAAGATTCTATTAACATTCCGGCATCTAATACAATTCCAAATTCAACATCATGTCCTGGATCTGCATATCGAAGCAGAACTCGTTCATCAAAATTATTATAATTAATTAGTTAGCTTGTTTCATATTTCATACACTAAATATCATTCTTGACAAAGGGACATAGTAAGTCCCCGAAACGTTGAATATCATATATTTTCACGTTAATAAACACAAGTTGTTCCGAATAATGTCTTTATTGAATAATACTACTTGTGGAAGCTTAAATAATAATATATATATATATATATATATATATATATATATATATTATATAAGTTATATTCTCCGTATTTTGTATAATATTATATAAATAGCTAGTAAAACATATCATTCTGTAAACAATAGTCAAACATCAAATATTAATTGCCTCATCAAATATTATCACATGGAATCTTTCATATTTGTTATTATTGTAATTTATCAATTCTTAAAGTAATTCTAAATAAATGATTATTATAAAAGACGCTGCATTGATAACAATAGTCAGAGTTCATATTAACTTATAGTTAGTGAGATCTCAGTTTTTAATTGTAATAATTTATTTTTAAATCAATCTTATTTGCAATAAGAACATAATTGGCGCTGCGATCAGGATACCCAAACGGTTCTATATAATGTAACGTAGTGTCGACGATTTTTAAATCTTTATTGGGTATACCATCATTATTCATCATCGTGCTAAGCAAATTTTGGTAAGAATATCCATCTGGTCTACCGAGGTACTTTGCCCTTCAACGGACCTCAACTGTAGACAACGCTTAGGAAACAAAAACCAGAGTCTGCAACAATAGCAACACCATCCATCGAGAATCACCAACCGCTGTGGTACTTCTCAACTGCAAGGCATACCTGAGATGCTATTAGCAGCCTTAGTTTTGTAAGTAATAACATCCTTTTTCTTTCTTTCTTTTTACAATATACGTGTTGGAATCTCTTATGACTGAATTCCGCGACAGATCACCTATAAGAATATCTAGTCATTCAAGTAACTCCGATTCTGATAATCAATTAATTAATAATCAAATAATAATGGCAAATTATACTGAAATAAATATTGCTAAATAAATGATTCCTCAATATGAAGGGGGAAGTAGAAACTTATCATATTTCATACAACAGTGTGAAAAATGTATAGCCAATTATAGAAATAATTCACCAGGTCACCAAAACTGTACATTAAATAAATTGATGTTCGAAATTTGCTGCTCCAAATTAGTTGGTACTGCTAAGGACACTTTAGTAATTTCAAATTGCTTAACTTGGGATAAGGTAAAGAAAACATTAATAAATCGTTTAGGCGACCCTAAAATGAAAAATGGCTAGAAAATGATTCCATAACGTGTACACAATTAACAAACGAAACTTACGATGAATATTATCAACAAATTAAAAGTAAATTGCAACAGTTGTTAGAACACGTAACCATAAATGAAACAGATGTTAACCTGAAAAACTATAAAACTAATGCTTATACAAAAAGTCTTTATTCACCTACATAGCAGGTTTATTAGAACTACATAGGTCTTTTATATCCTATAAAAATGTAGAATCGCTAGAAGATTGTTTACTTCTGTTAAGAAACTATGATAATTATAAACAACAGGTCAATTTTCTAAATTTTGTTCGACAAAAACCATCGACAACTAGATAATTCAATAATTTCTCGATTAAAACTCAACAACCAAAACAGTTTCAACGGGAAAACGCAAATCATTTTTATGAACCTTCACCACAACTTACAAACCATAATCTTGGTCAAATTCAATTTCCGCGTGGTCCGAGAAATTTCCAGACGAAACCAGTGTTTACAAATTATCCTACCTGAGTCAAAACCAACCCCGATGTCAATATCCACACAATATACTGGTAGACCAAATCAACAGCCCATTAATTCACGTAATCCTTCGAACTATTTTCGAAACACGGGCCCCCGTAATTTTCATTCCGAAGAACTTTACAATTTTCAAGACTATGAACAATCAATTGCAATAGTGGAAAACGACGAATATAATCATGAAGATTACCAGAACCCTGAAACTTTTGAATTTACTGAAAATTCTTCTGAAACCCTATTTGAATCTATTGAAAATTTTCGAACAAGCAAACCAAAACTACCATTCGTAACGATTCCTAGTTTAAAATTAAAGATTTTAGTAGATAGCAGAGCTTCTAATTCAATAATAAATCCGGGTCCCGCCTATGAACATTTTAAAAATTATTTTTTAACCATTTACTGTTAAAAGTTTAAATAATACGATAACCGATAATCAGAATGTATCATATCCTATTTTAAAAGAATTTGAACTTGATAATAAAATTAATTATTATATGATACAATGTATGATAGATTTGACGCATTAATAGGAAGATTTCCAAAAACTTAAAGCTACGAAACATTAGAGATAGGTAATTCTAAAATACCTTTTTTATGGAACTAAACCCGAAGAATTTTAAACCAGTAAATCAAATTGTTAAATATAGTATTAGAATTCCGTAAATGTCGATTGAGGACAAGTTATAATCCCAGAAATTAAATTAGACAATTGTATTATTGCAGAACCAATTGCCGTTGCAGAAAATGGCATTTGCACTATTCCTTTTGAAGAAGAACGTGAAGTAGAAATAAATTTTCAATAACAGTACGAGGTAGAACCTATTACCATTGTTGATTTAGTAAATCCAAAATTCAAAATTTTATAGATTGATATTCCAAATGCATTCGAGCTAGTCATCTTAGAAGAAAAACAGAAATTATATCTTTGTGCAAAAATATAAAGACATCTTTTACAACCAAAATTGTGACTTAACTTTTACCAACGCTATAAAACACAACGTCAGAACTAGTGATAACGAACCAGTTTATTGTAAATGATTCCGATACCCACATCAATTGAAACATGAAATCCAAAATCAAATTCAAAAACTGCTTGATAACAAAATTATTAGACCAAGCACTTCACCATATAGTTCACCAGGTTGGATTGTACCGAAAAACTAGATGCGAACGGAAAAAATGGCTACTTGTTATAGACTATAGGAAACCAAATGAAAAACGGACAAATATCCACTCTACCTTAGATCTTGCCTAAGGATTCCATCTGATAGAAATGGATCATGATTCCATCGAAAAACTGCTTGGTCATTTCGAATACGTTCGAATTCCGTTCGGACTTAAAACGCCCTGAGTACGTTCCAAAGAGTAATGGACAATATTTTACGCTCATACCTGTACAAATTCTGTTTTTATACATGGACGATATTGTAATCTTCCCAAAATCACTTCATGAACACTCAGTACACATTAGACAGATATTTGAAAAATTAAGAGAATATATTTTAAAAGTTCAACTAGATAGTGGGAATTTTGTGTAAAGAAGTAGCCTTCCTAGGACACGTAATTACACCACAAGGTATAAAATCTAACCCCGCAAAATTAAAGCTTTAGAAGAATACCCACTTCCGAAAACAGTAAAAGAAATAAGAGCTTTCCTTAGACTTTTAGGATATTAGAGAAGATTTATAAAAACTTTGCTAAACTTGTACAACCATTTACCAAATGTCTTAAAAGAATTCAAAGATTGATGTCACAGATCAAAATTATTTGCAAACATTTTATCAATGCAAGGAATTACTAACCAATGCACCGGTATTAACGTATCCAGACTTTGAAAAACTTGTCATGTTACAACCGATGCATCCAATGTAGCCATAGGAGGAGTTTTAGCGCAAAATATCAAACCCATTGCATTTTACTCGAGGCCTTTAAATAGTGCTGAATGCAATTATTCAACTATCGAACGTGAATTGCTAAGTCTAATAGAAACCACGAAACATTTTAGTCCATACATTTACGCAAAACAATTTATAATAGAAACAGATCATAAGCCGCTAGTTTGGTTATTTTCCCTTAAGGATCCAAACAGACTAGTTAAATGGAGATTGAGACTCGAAGAGTTTGCCTACAAAATACAATACAAAAAAGGCAAAGAAAATTTAGTAGCCGATGCGTTATCGCAAATACAAAGAAAACGTCAAACGATACCGAACTAGACCTTATGTCAATAATTCCAAATGTCGACGAAAACCCTTCGTCCGATGATTTAGAAGAATCATTGAAAAGACAACAAGATGATCAATCGAATAATACACAACATACATCTACTGACAATCCAATATTCTCAGTACCAATCTTTGAGAATCCAGTAAATCATCTCATGTATCGCGTAATCTTAAAACTAGGAGATCAGTATAAAATAGAATATGAAAGACCATTCTTAAAACATAACTATGTTATTACAATTAGGCAAGGTAACGAACTGGAAAACATTTCGCGAATGTTACAGGAAATCATAGATCGAAAAAACTTATACGGAATATACTTTAAAGATAAGGAATTAGAATCTAAATTTTTTGAAATAAAAAGTAATTTATTCAATAACAAAATAAAATTTGTTAAAAGCAACCTTCTAACAAAAGATATAGAAGAATCGAATGAGCAATTCGAAGTAATAGATAAATATCATTCTAATAATTGCAATGGCATATTAGAAACCTGTAATCACTTAAAACTATAAACAAAGTAATTAACGAATGCGAAACTTGTAGCGTTAGTAAGTACGATAGCAATCCATATAAAATTCAATTTTCTGGACCTTTACTCGCAAGGAAACCTTTCGATGCAGTGCACATTGATACATTTAGTTTCGAAGGAAACAATTTTTTAACAATAATAGACCTCTTTTCACGATATACACAAGACTATTGCATAACAGATGCATCATGATTAACAGTGTTAAATAAGTTGAGACACTATTTTTCGCACCACGGTTACCCAAAGAAAATCGTTTGCGAAGAAGGAAAGGTGTTCAAGAATAAGGTCTTCCAAGAGTATTGCGCTTTATTCAAAATCGAATTGCATTTCAATACTAACTATAAAAGTAACAGTAACTCTCCAATAGAAAGAGTACACTCCACCATTTTAGAAAGATTAAGAATTATCAAGATTGAAAATAAAAACGAAAGTCTCCAAAATTCAATGATATCGGCCGTATTAACGTACAATCAGTCTATATACTCTGCAACGGGTTATACACCTTTTACTCTACTGTACGGGTCTTACGAAAACTTAAATGCATATGAAATTGATTTAAATAAAACTGTGTACGAAAATTACAACGAAAAGCGAATATATATATATATATATATATATATATATATATATATATATATATATATATATGCATATTTTAACTAAGTTTCCGTGCATAGAAATCCGAGCTTTATAATCATAAGCGAAATTAGTAGGTAAGTGATATCTTGTGTTTTTTTTTGCGAGAGAATATATATAATAATTATGTTACAGCGAAGGTTAAGTATAAGTTTAAAAGCTTGTTCATTTTTTTTGTATTTGTTTCCGGTGATGTTTCACTTAGATGTTCGGTTTGAGAAAGATACTCGCGACCCCGGAGCTAGCTAGCAAAAAGGGGCACGTTTTAATTTATTTGGAATTATTGTTAGTATTGTATTTAAAAATTTTGTTTAACGAAGAAACGCGTTATAGAATGGCGCCCGATGAATAGAAATTTCACTTTAATTTACCAATTACAACATTTTGTATTTTGTTGCGCAAAAATACACCTTTTGTTCACTTTATATTTACATGTTTTGTAATAAGATAACCAACCCTTTATACACAGTTAGATTAAGACATGCAAGTGTAAAGATTTTCACTATCTGGTTTATGTCATAAATTATCCTTTATAAGTTAAATATTATATATTTTATTGAAAATCAGTACATTTGTGACATAGAAAGCAAGCTACAAAATGGAAAAGGGCGAAAATATAAGGGTAATTGATCTATCTCAAGACGAATTAACATACGAGTTATAAAATTCGGGGATTTACAAATGTGGGAAACGTTAGTGAAATGCGAAAAACTTTTAGACAATTTTTAAAAATGCATAAAGAGGGGGATAAACTACCAAAATTTGAATATAATATTGAATTTGACACAGATAAGAAAGCAATTGAGAAAAAAATGTCAGAGTTAGAATCATTAGTACAAGATTTTAAGGATACTTTACATTCATCTGCTTATTTCGGATTAAAGTGAAAACTAATCCATTTGAATAACCGGATTCATAATAGTAAACCGTCAACAATGGCCGAAAATACAAATAAATATGGATTTTTAGTAAAAACCCTTCAATTATTGGCCGAATTAGATAGCTTAGCCAAAACTCGAATGAAAGAGAGCAGTACAATTAGTAATGGATTAGATTTAAGTACACTAAATTTAAGTTCTGCTATCACATCTGATTCAGACGATAGTATTAGCGAAAGTGGGTTGAGTGCAGAAATAAACAGATCTTCTTCAATCATCAATTCAAAAAGTATTCAGTTAATTGAATGGAACATTAAGTTTTCAGGTAATAGTAACGAATCATTTAATTCATTTTTAGAACGAGTTGAATAATTGCAAGCAGCTCGAAACATTTTTAGATAAACTTTGTTTAAGTCTGCACTAGATTTATTTGTTTATTAACAGCGTTAATATGGTATAGGACTAATAAAAATTTATTTAATGACTGGAATGATTATTCAATAGATTAAATACTCCCATCCCTGAGCAAACAAAATTAAAGGTTCTAAAAAAAAACATTGCACCTTTATTTCAAAATCAATTAGCTTTAACCGAAATTAACAGTGTAGAACAATTAATAAAATTATGCAAACAACTAGAAATAAATAAAAGTAATATAGAATCATATCAACCTCCCTCACCTAAAAACAGTTCTTTAGAACCAGATTTAGCTTTTGCTGGACCTTCTAGAAACGAAACAAATGTAATAGAAAACCAACCAACGCATTCTGCCCTATACAGATCTGCTTTCAATAATCAGTACACAAATCATTTTAAGAAAAATAACCAAATAGACTTTAATAAGCCTAATAATTACAGGGATCGTATAAATTATTATTCATTCAGAAAATAATGTTATAACTGTAAAAATCCCGTATTTACAGTAAGAACTTGTCCGAATTGCAGCTACAAAAATTCTCACATAGTAAGTAACAAAACATGTTTTAATAGCAATAATACAAATACCATAATCAGAGAAACGCGAATCAGAGACATTACAAGGCCGGTTAATACTCACTAAGAAATTGTATAATACGGCAAATTTTTTTGATAATTTAAATATACGGGAAGAACAAAAACTACATAAGTCAAAATCAATTTTAGATTTTTTATTCGCGAGCCAAGAAGACGATAATAGGCCTTACTTAAAAGTATCTATTATTGATGTAAACTTCACAACACTATTAGATACCGGTGTCAACCAAACAATTTTGGGATCTGAGGGTCTAACGCTTCTTGAAACATTAAATTTACCAATTAATAAATGCCAATCAGAGGCAGTTACTGTAGATAATAATCAAACTTGTGAAATATTAGGCTACGTTACTGTGCCTATAAAGCTAGAGAACGAAATTACGGTAATGAATATTTTAATTATACCTAGTATTAATCGAGGGTTAATTTTAGGAATAGATTATTGTAAAAAGTCAAACATTATACCAAATGTTAACAGTAAAATGTGGATTTTTGTTAATGAGGTTTCAGTCCCTAAACATAACGTTGAACAAATTTCTAATTTAACACCAGACCAGCAAATTCAATTAAATAGAATAACAAATTGGTTTTTAAATATGAAACCTTGCATAGGTGAAACGAAAGTTATACAACATGAAATTAAAACTACGTCTCCACCAATTAAACAAAAAATACTATCCGGTGAACTAAATTCATTATTAGATAATGACATTATTGAATCGTCTAACAGTGGATGGGCATCACCCATTTTGCTAGTAAAGAAAATATGATAGTTATGGATTTGTAGTAGACTGCAGGAAATTAAACAAGGTAATCGAATATGTCACATGGCCCATACCTCATATCAATGATATTTTACAAAAATTAAGACACGCAAAAAAAATAAGCTCGTTAGATATCAAAAGTGATTATTTTCAATTACCGTAACACAAAAATTCTCGGCATTACACGGCTTTTATTGTCCCTAATAGGGGTCTATTTCAATTTAAGGGAGTGCGGATGGGATTTAAAATAAGCGGCGCCGCTTGGCAGAAATGTATGGACACAGTATTCGGAGGAGAACTGGAACCGTATGTTCTTGTTTATCTCGACAGCATAATTATTACAACAAGTACTTTTGAAAAACGTTTAGAAATTTTAAATAAGGTTATAGAGAGAATCAAAAACGCGAGACTGACGTTAAGTCAAAAGAAATGTAAATTTTGTAGGCCGGAATTAATATTTTTAGGACATGTGGTCGATAAAAATGAGTTACATGTAGATCCTGACAAGGTTTCAACAGTTTTAAATATACCAACCCCCAACAATTTAAAGGGAATGCGCAGAATTATCAGTATGTCCTCGTGCTACAAAAAATTTTTTCTACGATTACTACTCCACTGTACCGGGTGGCCAACTAAGAACGGCCGTCGGACATATCTCAGGAATGGATTATAGCACAGGGGAAAAAAATTTTATAACAAAAGTGGCCTCGAGAAACGCCTGTAAATTATTTTCAGGATTGTAGGTCCACCGCTAGAGGGCGTATTTGACAGTTAAAATCCTAAAAAGCAAAATTTTTCAAAATTTACTCAATTAAGGGGCATATTAAATATTATAATCAGATTCCCCGACAAATTCTGCATATTTTTTATTTGACAAGTTTTAGTCTATCTATTCAAATAAGGGGTGGGAGAGAGTGGGAACCTTGTTACGAAAAAAACCCTTTAATCCCGGTTCTGCTTGACCGATTCTAATAAACTTGATGTTGTTTGAAAGAGCTTTTGTTAAACAGTAGAAAATTTGTATATTTGAAGCAATCTGATTAATAAAATAAATGCTAGAGGGCACTGTTTAATGTTTTTTTAATATTGTTTTCACTTTACAATTTTAAATGGAAGCATAAAAAATTAAGTAGGTCTTTAAAAAGTAGACTAAATTAGTAATAAAACAGTGAAAACCGCAAGTCAATATCTTTTTCCTATTCTGAGATATCGTAAGAAACAGGTAAATGGCGGGAATTGTTCTTCCAACGTCTAGTAGGCTAGTTCGCGTTAACGCAAATTATTAAATTTAGCATGGATGAAAAGATCTTACATTGGTCTGCAGTAATTTAAACTGTTATCATGCTAATGTTATGGTTGCCGCTAGATTACCTAAATATAATGCTGTCGCTACTAACAATGAGAACAAATTACAAAATAATAATGTGATAAATCTAACAATTAAAATCTTAAATAAATAACTACGTAATTAGTGTCGCCCTAGATGTTCGAAATGTCGTCCATCATTTTCAATGCAAGAAATCCATCGCTGACGGGTGGATAGAACACCAGTTTCAATTTCTACCCTTGAAATACTTCGTAATGTCTGTCGTATTCTTTCAATCATGTCAGGTCTTGTTGTGGGTCTATCGGCATAATCGAGATCTTTTATTCGCCTCCACAAATAAAAATCTAAACAGGATAGGTCTAGAGACCTTGGTGGCCAAATAAATAAACTTCCACGTCCTAAAATAATGTGCCGGGCACCCATCATGTTGCAAGAACATGTCACGACGAATGACCAAGGGTACGTCTTCTAAAAGAAGTGGCAATTCGTTGCTTAAATATCTAAATATCTTTCTCCATTAACAGTCTCATTAAAAAAAAGGCCCAACTATTTCTCCACCTAGAATCCCGCACCACACATTTACAGACCAACGACACTGATGTTGGACCTCCTGCCTCCAGTGGGGATTCGTTTCAGACCAGTAGTGCATATTATGTCGATTTACACTACCATCACTATGAAAAGTAGCCCCATCTGTCCACATAATTCGTGAAAGTATTTCAGGATCGTCGTCTATCATATTTGAGAGCCAGTTGCAAAAATCCAACCTGGTATGGAAATCTTGAGCATTCAAACTATGGTATAGGACCATGTGACATGGGTGCAATCTAAAATAGTATATATTATAAAGTAATCAGATCAATAAGACACATTGAAGTCCTTCGTTGTTAGTAAACGAAAAAGGACTTTAAATGCATTAACTCTCGTAATGTTATTACGCATTTTTTTCGCCCGGCCTCTCATTATTTTTTATTATTGGTACCTTTTTACTTTACTTTGCCTCACTTAATTATCATATTGTTAGTCAAAATCTATTCACATAGCATAAGATAATTTCATTAAATAATTTTGTGTTTTATTGAAACTGGACATAAAATGGCGGCAAATACATTAGTCATGTTGTCACAAGTTAACTTTGATGTAATGACATTTTCGGTATGATAAAAATGAGAAACATATAACGACAAACGAAAAAAATTAAAACATTTTTATCATTATAATACCGAATAAAACATGCATTAATAAATAAGTACAGTCCGCGTGGCCAAAGAATGCCTGAACGTTGGATGCGCATTCGTTCAACTTCAAGTCTGTTAAGCGCGGCTTGTCAGTGGCGTCGCCACCAAAAGCGCGTTCCGTTTATTATCATGTATTAGTATTACACTAATTAATTATTTATTTCTGTTATTAATTTACATACGCACTTGTTCATTTAACTTTATTACAATTATTGCAACAAAACGACAGTGAACCATTTTATGTCCTATGTGAATTTTAAAGCTCATAATACTCAAATTTATTAGACAAATATGTATAAACAACAAATACTTTCACAATACATAGTAAAATAAATAAGCAGTTTTGCGGCGCATGTAATGCTAATGGCATTTGCTTAATTAGTGGAGTTGATCGGCCTATTTCCACAGTTTATGCTTTTTGAGCGCGACGTTTCGGAAGCAGACTCTGCTTCCGTCATCAGGCTTAGTCCTCAGAAGGACTGTTTTCGCACTTGAGTCGAATTCATATTTTATATATAATTTTTTCCCAAGCACTTGACTACTCTTAGATTCGAACCTGGTACCTTTCACTTACTAGTCTGACACCTTTGCCACTTAGCCACGGAGTAATCCAATATATATATTTTAGAATACAGAAGTAAGGTTAGATCAGTCCTAGATTCATCTAGGCGAACTAAACCTAACTTCTCTAACCTAGAAAGGAGAGCGGCCATTTCCCTTAAGAATGACCCATCGATCAAAATTCTCCCGGCAGACAAAGGAAACGCGACTGTGGTAATGGATATGGACACTTACAGCAGTAAGATCCAAGAACTACTAGACGGGGGCGAGTATAAACAAATACCAAAAGACCCCACACCATCAATCGAAAGACGGATATACCTGACGCTGGCGAAACATAAGGGGGAGTTCTCCGACTACCAGAGAACTATACTTACCCCACACTACAGCAAACCTCCGCATCTGTACGGACTACCAAAGATTCATAAGCAGGGAATTCCTCTGAGACCAATTGTGAGCTCGAGAAATTCACCTTGCCACCCATTAGCACACTATCTGCTAGGTATCATCACACCCTTATCGGGAAAAACCGAGTCTATGGTCAAGAATACGCAGCACTTCGTGGAAACCATCAGAAACTTCCAACCGAACCACGAAGAAATACTCGTAAGCTTCGACATTGTGAGTCTATTCACAAATGTGCCTACCGATAAGGCACTAACTATCATAAGAGACAAGCTGGAAAAGGATGAAACGTTAGACGAACGCACGCAACTCTCGGTAAACACAATAACGGAACTTCTGAAAATATGGATGAGAACTACATATTTCCAGGTAGAAGACAAATTCTACCAACAAGAGTTTGGGATGGCGATGGGTTCCCCACTATCACCTATAGTGAGCAATATATATATATATATATATATATATATATATATATATATATATATATATATATATATATATATATGGAAGACTTTGAAGACCAAGCGATATCCGAATTCATAGAGAAACCAAGGATGTGGCTTAGATACCTTCGTAGTTTGGCAACACGGCAAGCATAAGCTAGATGAATTCTTAGATCATCTAAATAGCCGCGCACCCTCCATAAAATTCACAATGGAATTGGAGTCGGAACAAAAACTGCCATTCCTGGATGTACTAGTACACAGGAATGACAACACTTTCACGACAAGTGTATACAGGAAACCTACCCACACGGGAAGGTACCTACACTACAACTGCAATCACCATAAAAACGTGAAGTTAGGTGTGGCAAAATGCTTGTACGATAGAGCAAAAACGATATGCTCAAAACAAGAGGACCTGAACAAAGAAAAAGAAAATATCGCTAGGACACTCAAAGAAAATGACTACTCCGATCTAACAGCTAACCCAAACAGGGAAAGGGTAACCGAAAAAGAAGAACCTAAATATACAGCGATAATACCATATATACAAGGTACCTCAGACAAAATACGAAGGATAGGCAGCAAATACAAGATACGCACTGCCTTCAAATCGACCAGAACGCTCAGGGGAATACTCACCAAAACCAAACCATACAATGAAGATCAGAACTCCAAGAATTGTGTATATAACCTACCATGCGAATGCGGCAGAGCATACATAGGAGAGAGCAGTAGACCACTCAAAGTGAGAACACAGGAACACAAGAACAACGTCCGCAAGGGCGAAATAGAAAGATCAAGAATCGCCGAACATGTCTGGAACGAAGACCACCACATCCAATGGGATAACATACAGATAGTGGCAAAGGACGAGAACACAACTCGTCGAAAACTCAAAGAAGCCACAAACATCGCACTAGCAGAAAATCCAATAAGTCAAGGTAGTGTAGAAATGAAACCCATATGGATTCCAATAATGCGCGAAGAGCTCAAGCGCAATACACCTGCGCAAGAAGTTACTGCGCAACATGCGCAATAAACTTCTGCGCAACCACGAAAAAGTTTAATATATATATAAGTTCTAAAATATATATATATATATATATATATATATATATATATATATATATATATATATATATATTGGATTACTCCGTGGCTCAGTGGCAAAGGTGTCAGACTAGTAAGTGAAAGGTACCAGGTTCGAATCTAAGAGTAGTCAAGTGCTTGGGAAAAAATTATATATAAAATATGAATTCGACTCAAGTGCGAAAACAGTCCTTCTCAGGACTACCACAGTTACAAAACACTACATAATACAGAAGTTGCTTAAATTCTCATTAAAGAAATCCTAATAGTTGACATTCTTTAGTATCATTAACAACAGATTAGCAAATATAAAATTTATTACTTGTCAACATGGTTATTTTTTCATTTTATAAATGTTTAAACTATTACTGTTCATATGTAATTCAAATAAATAAAGTATTTTAAAATTATTTGTGGTTTGGTGACGAATAATTGAAAACTCGACACCGACGCCACTGGTAATGCTTTCAGTCGCTATTGCGTTAACGAGTGCGGCCGAATGCACTAACATCCATGCGCGACACGAGGCATTCTTTGGCCGCGCGGACTGTAGTCACCTGTGTTCTCTTAAAATATTTTGGACGGTGGTTCGACATATACCCAAGTCTCTAGCTGTAGCTCTGGTGCTTGAATTAGGGTTAACATTTTCCTCTGTTCTACCTCTGCGTTGTCTTCGGTACTCAGGAAGATTCACATTTCCAGTAGTACGCACACGGTGTGCGAGTCGGAGAAAAACTCTTCTGCTGTGATGCCGTCTGTTTGGGTACCGCAGTGCATACACTATAGCAGTAACGGTTGCATTTCTCATACATTCAAAATAAACTGCCAACATATCAAATGCTTCTTCATTTGTAAGAATCATTTTGGTACGAAAAGATAAAGAAAGTCTATTAAATGCAACACGATGAATAATTTTTGACATATGCGTGAAAATCATAGCCTGCTTTTTTTCAACAGGGAATTCATTTTATATCTTACATGGCCCTCTTTACTAATTTTGTTGTCATCAGTAAATCGTAATTCATATTTTAAACTGTATTTGTTGTTGCTGGGAAAATATCGGTTTTTATTGATATTTTATGCTTTTTATTT
Organism: Vesta saturnalis; assembly: GCA_036346205.1. Classification (NCBI taxonomy): domain Eukaryota; kingdom Metazoa; phylum Arthropoda; class Insecta; order Coleoptera; family Lampyridae; genus Vesta; species Vesta saturnalis. The sequence continues at coordinate 6,825,267 of JARFJB010001226.1, read as the reverse complement.
ACTAACACATCCTTGAAAACAAATACAACATTCTTATATAATTAAAAAATGTTATATTTATCACATTATTATTTTATAATCTGTTCTCATTGTTAGTAGCGACCGCATTACATTTAGGTAATCTAGCGGCAACCATAACATTAGTATGATAACAGTTTAAATTACTGCAGACCAATGTAAGATATTTTCATCCAGGCTAAATTTAATAATTTCCGTTAACGCGAACTAGCCTACTAGACGTTGGAAGAACAATTCCGCCATTTACCTGTTTCTTACGATGTCCCAGAATAGGAAAAAGATATCGACTTGCGGTTTTCACAGTTTTGTTACTAATTTAGTTTATTTTTAAAGACCTACATAATTTTATATGCTTCCATTTAAAATTGTAAAGAGAAAACAATATTAAAAATATTAAACAGCGCCCTCTAGCATTTACGTTATTAATCAGACTGCTTCAAATTTACAAATTTTCTATTGTTTAACAAAAGCTCTTTCAAACAACATCAAGTTTATTAAAATTGGTCAAGCAGAACCGGAATTATAGGCGTTTTTTCGTAACAAGGTTCCCACTCTCTCCCATCCCTTATTTGAAGAGATAGACTAAAACTTATCAAATAAAAATATGCAGAATTTGTCGAATCTGATTATAATATTTAATATTCCCTTAATTGAGTAAATTTTGAAAAATTTTGCTTTTAAAATTTAACTGTCAAATACGGTGGACCTACAATTCTGAAAATAATTTCCAGGCGTTTCTCGAGGCCACTTTTGTTATAAAAATTTTTTTCCCGAACCTGTGCTATAATCGATTCCTGAGATATGGCCGACGGCCGTTCTTAGTTGGCCACACGGTACAATTTGTTAAAAAAACGAAAAAAATTTGTTTCGAATAATCTATGCGAAAAAGCTTTTGAGCAGTTAAAAAATAGTTTAATAATGGCTCCTATTCTAATTTGCCTTTCACATTACAATGTGACGCATCAGGTTACGGCATAGCGGGCGTTTTGACGCAACGATTCCCAGAGGGGGAGATGGTAATTTGCTACGTTAGTAGGGTTTTAAGCAAAGGTGGAAGATTTTCTTCCACTACCGAAAAAGAATTATTAGCCATAATATTTAGTACTGCGAAATTAAGAGGATATTTAGAGGGAGTTAAATTTACCATAGTAACAGATTATCACGCGTTAGTATGGTTGCATAATTTAAAAAACGTGAACGGAGAAAGCTAAACAATTTACCGGACACGTTATCGCGTAGTGTTGTTCGAACTGAAGACCGCGATCTCGAAACTACCGATTTTTATGTTACAGAAATAATAAGTCCAATAAATAATGAGTCAAATTCAGGTAGTGAGAAATGGTACACAAAATTAGTAACTTTAGTAGAAAAGTACCCATATAGGTATAAATCGTAGCGAATAGAGGGAAATAAATTATTTAAGCATTTCAAACCCAAATTTTCTGAATTAACGGACCACAATCAAATTGATGGATGGAAAAAGGTCATTCCTAAAAATGAACGGGAATAAAAAACAACCACGACAACCAACTTTGTGGACATTTGGGGGTTACAAAAACTTTAGCTAGAATATCACATAAATTTTATTGGCCAAAAATGAAAAACGACATTGCTCGGTATATTAAACGTTGTAACATATGTAATTAAACAAAAGTAGTTCAAGATAAACCTATAACACATATGGCACATAATTTTAAATTGATAAACCTTGGCAAAGAGGTCACTTAGATCTAATAGCGCCGTTACCGCGTACAAAAACAAGATTTTCATATATTTTAGGAGTAGCAGGTTATTTCTATAAATTTGAACTAACATTTAAGTTACAGACAGTTACCACTAGTATAATTTGTGAACATCTCCAAAACAGTGTAATATTATTGTTCGTGGCGCCAAAATACTCAATTATGGATAACGGCGTCCAATTCAAGAACAAAGAAATTATGAAATTGTTGCAAATTCATAACATTACTCCTCGTTATATAGCAAAATATCACGCTCAAGCAAATCCCACGTAAAGAATAAATATAGTCATAAAAACAACGATTTAGGCATACGTAACCGATAATCAGAGGGAATGGGATATAGTGTTACCAAAAGTAACTTGTGCTATCAGGACGAGCCAAGACGAAAGTGCTGGTTTAACTCCCTATTTTAACAGTTTCGGCAGGGAAATAATTTTAGATGGAGAGAGAGACTAGGAATAGATACAAAAAATATAGAATTTGATCGAAATCAAAATTACGGAATTAGAAATATGGGTCTGAGAAAAATTTATGAAAATGTAAATCAGATTGAACAAGGCGCACGAACGTAGCAAAACGTATTATAATCTAAGAAACAGAAGTGGTTTATTTGAAGAAGGTGATTTAGTGCATAAAAGGAGTTATACTTTGTCTAACGCTAGTAAATATTACAATGCTACATTGGCGCCTAAATATATTGGCCCGTTTAAAATCTTAAAAAGGGTATCGCCTTACTCATACGAACTGGAAGATCTGAAAGGAAACATTAAAGGGACCTGGAACGCTAAAGATCTTAAACCTCATCCTTCAGATTAATTAATTAGTTAAGTTAATTGTACATAAGCAGTAGTGAGATACATTTTTAGAAAATGAGAATATATGTGTATATATATATATATATATATATATATATATATATATATATATATATATATATATATATATATATATATACAGTGTTACAAAAGGTTGGGCTGGCTATACGTTTTGGATTTTATGGACAATTTTGAAAAAAATCAAGAATAACTTTTTTCGATTTCGGCTTCATTTAGCCGCTAACCGCCATTCTGTATTTTTTTTTAAATAAAATTATATCTGTGTTATTTTTAAGATATTTTCATAAACATTGGTACACGGATTTATCTTACAAAGACACAACATAGGAAAAATATTCATTTACGTAATTTAATTTTTCAAAATGGCGGCCATGTCAATTCTTTAACGTGGAATTACGAAAAAACCGTAGCCCAAATGAAAATTTTACAAGAGACTAAATAATTTGTAAATTAATTTATCTTCCTAATGACACCTTGTTTGTTGCAATCGGTTAAAATAAGGAAGATTGTAGTTTTCACGTTACGCGTTACTAGTTAATCGCAGTGCGGAGTAATTCAAAGAACAAGTAGGCGGCAGGCTTTGTTCGACAAGAAAGGACGTGGTCGACAAATAAATAGATACAATAGCGTAAATAATAACAAATAGCATAAATAAATAAATACAACTGTCACTGCAACAATCAATTTATTTACAAAGGAAAATAAAATTACCTTTTCAGGCTAAATTTATGTTTTACTAATTAAAAAACAACTATAAAACTTTCACAACAAAGTTCGCGGTCGCGGGACTCAGCTAGGTCGCTATTACTGATTTATTTGAAATTTATCTAAGTAAGGTTATTTTGCATTTAGTATAAACACATTCAATAATGTCACTTTATTAAAATTCCGGTATGCTGTTATCTAACCTGCTACATTTTCAATACAATGCCGCAACAATGAAAACATCTGATAATAATTAACGAACAGCTGTTAAATGTAAACGAAACAAACGCATTACTACCAGTGACAGTTCCCGTGTTGATTTTTATCTTTAGGGACATTTAAAATCCCTGGTCTACGCAACTCCGGTTGCCAATGTTGGAAAGCTGAGACAGCGGATTGAGCATGGAATGAGACGAATCAGGGATACGCCAGGACTGTTACAACGAGTTAGGGAATCTATGTTACGTCGACTGCGGCAATTTGTTTTTAGCAACGGTGGTCACTTTGAACACTTAATATGTGCAATTTGTTGACCAAATTTTTATTGGATTTGATTTATGAGAATTGTTGTATTTATTTATTTATTTATGCTATTTATTATTATTTATGCTATTGTATTTATTTATTTGGCGACCACGTCCTTTCTTGTGCGGACAAAGCCTGCCGCCTAATTGTTGTTTAAATTACTCGCGCACCGCGATTAACTAGTAACGCGTAACGTGAAAACTAAAATCTTCCTTACTTCTTAACCGATTTCAACAAACAAGGTGTCACTAGAAAGATAAATTAATTCCGAAATTATTTAGTCTCTTCTAAAATTTTCATTTGGGCTACGGTTTTTTCGTAATTCCACGTTAAAAAATTGACATGGCCACCATTTTGAAAAAAATTAAATTACGTAAATGAATATTTTTCCTATGTTGTATCTTTGTAAGATATATCCGTGTGACAATTTTTATGAAAATATCTTAAAAAACAACACAGATATAATTTTATTTAGAAAAAATACAAAATGACGGTTAGCGGCTAAATGAATCCGAAATCGAAAAAAAGTTATTCTTGATTTTTTTTTCAAAATTTTCCATAAAATCCAAAAACGTATAGCCAGCTCAACCTTTTTGTAACACCCTGTGTAACAAGTATTAAAGCGTGTCACTATATGAAAGGCTGTTTATATTTATTTACAATGAATTATTGGGATTTTAAGTTTTTGTAAATTAAAAATAGACCAGCATAACTAGTGTTTAAATGATTAGTGTCAGACTTAAAATTCATTGTTTCATTATTATTAATGTGAAACATTTCAAGGAAGAGTCTCTCCCTATAGTTTTCTGCTTTGTCAATTATTTTTACTTCGTTAAATTTAATAGTATGATCTAGATCTAAACTGTGAACTGTTAAAGCACATCTCTTTTTTTGTAATTTACAGTCACTTTTGTGTAAAGCTATTCTACTTTTCAGCCAGTTAGTTGTGTGTCCTATGTAACACAAATTGCAGACATTGCATGGTATGGAATAAATTACGTTGGACTCTAGTTCTGTGGGTGTTTTATCTTTAATTTTTGAAAATAAATTGTTAATCGTGTTTATGTTATAAAAAACTATTTTTATGTTTTTGAATTTAGTGAAAATTTTGATTATTTTGTTACTAATTGGGGTTCTACGATTACATTACTACCACCTATGGGATTAATATGACCAAGAATTTGAAACAATGGTCAAGACTGAATGTTCAATTAGCTAAATTAAGGAATACTCATTTTCCTCACAAGATGTAAATCATTAAATCTGTTACCGAATCATATAAAACAAAATTTTAAAAACCTCACAAACCTGATGTCAACCAATCATACACAAGTTGCAAGAAAAATACACAGATTTAATAATAGAGTAGGACTACAAATCATTAACTTTGAACTCACAATTACCAAGTTAGATATTAACTTTTGTCTAAATAACATTAATAAACTAATACTTGAAATTGTACAAAAATTAAAAATGGATTTCATTGATCAATTTAAAGCCACTTTATCTACATCATATAAAAAAATATTTGAGAAAGTAAAAAATTCAAATATTAACAAACTAAATGCTCTAATTAAGAACAATGAAGATAATACTCCCAAGAGCAATAAGAAACAAAAATGGATTAAAAACCTAACAGATATAACTATCCCTGCTATTATTAATGATTTTTTAGCACTAGGTCCAAAATTTAGTATAAAACCACTAAAGAAAGACATTCATTTACCTTTACTATTGGCTCAAAGCGAAGCCATCATAGAAGCCACAGATAAAGAAGCTAAAGACGCTCTAAGAGCCAAAGTTATCAACATTCTTAGCAATTATTACAAAACACCTCCCCAACCATTGGACATTTATCAAAAAGGCTTTATTGCAACTGAAAAATTTCTAAAACAACATCAAGAAATTTTAGTACTCAGAGCAGATAAAGGCAATGTGACAGTGTTAATGAATAATAAGGATTACGTTAACAGAGGAGAACTATTACTAAAAGATACTAAAACATATAAACTAATTCCTCGAGACCCTACTTTAACTATCCAAAACAAATATAACAAAATAATTTCCAACTTAAAAAATTCACAAGTGATTTCCGATACAAAATATAAACTAATGTGCACCTACAATGGAATTCCTCCGAAGTTCTATGGATTACCAAAAATTCATAAAGAAAATTGTCCACTACGTCCAATAGTAGCTTCAATTGGCTCACCAACATACGAACTTTCGAAATGGTTATCACAAGTACTTTTTAATGCTTTGGGTAATAAAACAAACTATAATATTAAAGACTCTTTTACTTTTTCCAAAACTTACAATAATTTCAAAATTCCAATTAACCATTCATTATTTTCTTTAGATGTTGTCTCTTTGTTTACTAACATTCCATTAGGTTTAGTTTTAGAAATCATTAATAAGAAATGGACGTTCATTCATAATCACGTTAATATTCCAAACCACACTTTTATTAGTATAATTGAATTTATTTTTGATAACACTTATTTTACCTTTAGGGATAAATTTTACAAACAAATTTTTGGTACACCTATGGGATCTCCATTAAGTCCGATACTAGCTCAAATTGTATTAGATGATCTTATAGATGTTAGTCTACCAAAACTTACTTGTAAAGTTACTTTAATAAAAAAATACGTAGATGATTTAATTTTAATAGGCCCTATAGAACAAATAGACAACATTTTAAATGTTTTTAACAATTACAACCCTAATATACAATTTACTGTAGAGCATGAAATCAATAATAGTGTTCCATTCTTGGATATGCATTTAATTAACAAAAATAATAATCTAATTATTGATTGGTACATCAAACCCACCAGTTCGGGTAGATACATAAATTATTATTCTAGCCACCCTTTCTTTATGAAAAGAAATATCATTTTAGGTTTAAAAAATAGAATAATTAATATTGTACATCCGTCATTAATACACAAAAATCTTAAAAAACTGAGTGATGTTCTTGCTAATAATGATTATCCAAGAAACTTAATTAATAATTTACTTTTTCGTAATGTTATAAATAATACTAAAAACGAGATAGCGGACCAAATTGATCCTAACTTAATTTTATATAAAAAATTTCCCTTTGTACCACAAATTAGTAACAAAATAATCAAAATTTTCGCTAAATTCAAAAACATAAAAATAGTTTTTTATAACATAAACACGATTAACAATTTATTTTCAAAAATTAAAGATAAAACACCCACAGAACTAGAGTCCAACGTAATTTATTCCATACCATGCAATGTCTGCAATTTGTGTTACATAGGACACACAACTAACTGGCTGAAAAGTAGAATAGCTTTACACAAAAGTGACTGTAAATTACAAAAAAAGAGATGTGCTTTAACAGTTCACAGTTTAGATCTAGATCATACTATTAAATTTAACGAAGTAAAAATAATTGACAAAGCAGAAAACTATAGTGAGAGACTCTTCCTTGAAATGTTTCACATTAATAATAATGAAACAATGAATTTTAAGTCTGACACTAATCATTTAAACACTAGTTATGTTGGTCTATTTTTAATTTACAAAAACTTAAAATCCCAATAATTCATTGTAAATAAATATAAACAGCCTTTCATATAGTGACACGCTTTAATACTTGTTACTTGATTTAGAATTGTCCTTTATTAATATAATTTAGTTAGCTCAGATTACATTCTAATTGACACATTGTTTTTTACACCTCAAAATTATATTATACATCATTCAACAAAATTTACTTTTAAGATGTAAGTGTATTAATTATGTATTGTTCATAATTTAGAGAATTTTGTTAGTTTTAGTCCTGATGAAGCCTGTAATCACAGACGAAAATTTGACAAAAAATCAATAAAAAAAATTTTTCTAAGCCGATACCCAATAAACTTATTATAATCTAAAAATACGGCCAGTACTTTGGTTTTATTATATATATATATATATATATATATATATATATATATATATATATATATATATATATATCAAGAACTTTTTCTATACAGAGTAATATATTGATCGGCCTGCAGTTGTTCGGATCACCTTTTTTGTATGTAGGGCGCGCAACTGATGTTTTAAGCTCCTCTGGAAATTTTTCTTGTATAATAAACAAATTTATTAGCTCATACATTGTTGATATGAGTATTTGTGCATTATTCTTTTCATTGATCACCTTGATGTTATAATACCTTGGTGATTTTTTTATATCCAGCTTCTGCATGATGTTCTCGACACATTATTTCGCTGATAAAGGAACATAAAGGGTATATTTAGGATCTTTCGGTTATTTTTGTTTTTCCCATCATTGTAAGTATTTTCTCATCTACGATTGCATTGACAAGGAAGCAAAACTATGTTAATAATATGTAAAATGAAGTGCCTTTTTATGAAGTTAAATGGTGAAATCATTAACTAAAACAAGTAAATAAGAATTTCCATAAAAATATTCTCACTTATTTTTATACTAATATTTGAAAAATTATTCAAAGTAAACTAATTTATTTGCATTGATTAGCATAAATTATAATCCTTTATAAAAACCACAAAAATAGTATGTAATTTTAAGTCCGTATTCTTTATATAACGTTTGCATCAACTAACACAGGGAAGGTTTAAAAATATATAAATGGAGCTCACCACAGAAGAAAAGGTACAAAAAGTAATTAATCAGATAGCTTTGCAATTGGATATCTGTAAAAATGAAGTACAAGTAAGTCGAGGATCAAAACCAGGTGATAATTGGGTCGGGGATTGTTATAGAATTTTAATAAGAGGTTATAATAGAATTGGGGAAGAAATGCGTTTAGCTCTATATGTTAAAACTGCTCCCTCAAGTTTAGAGTACAGAACATTGACTAATTGTGCCAAATTATATGAACGAGAAGTATATTTTTATAAAAAAATCATACCAGAATTTCTGTCGCTACAAATAGAAAAAGGTGTTACAGAACCATTTACACCATTTCCTAAACAGTATCTGACATCTACTGAGCACCTTCAAGAATTTGTTTTAATGGAGGATATGAGAGAAAAGGGTTACGTGACTGGAAACCATCGCCAGGTGGTGAATTATGAATCATCTGCAATTGTGATGAAAACATTTGGAAAATTACACGCACTATCTTTTGCATTAAAAATCAATAAACCACAAGTATACCAAGACATAAAGTCTAATCTAAAGGAAAATTATTTTTCTCAATCGGATACGTCTCGGTTTATATTGGAAATTGGCCAGAATTTGTGCACTCAATTACTTTCAAACTGTGGATCAGACGACTTATCCATTAAAGAACAATTACAAAAACTAATTGAACAATTACCGGTATTTTTACCAAAAATTGCACTTCCCGAAGAAGCTGGAAAGTACGACGTTATTTGTCACGGGGATCCACAATTAAGGAATATTATGTTTAAATATAACGTAATACATGAAGCATATTGTATTACATTCTAATAGTTTTGTTTTTGTTTGATTTCAGAAAGGATCTGAATCACAAATACCAGAAGATTGCTATGTGATTGATATGCAAATTGCTCGTGTTTGTTCCCCAGTTCTTGATCTACTGTTCTTCTTGTTCTTGAGTACAGATAAGGATTTTAGACGTTTGCATTATAAAAACGTAATAGAGGAATATTATAATAGTTTTTCTACATTTTTAAAAGAATTGGGTGGTAATCCGGAAGAAGTATTTCCATTCAATGTTTTGCAAGATCATTTAAAAAAATTTGCGCCTTTTGGGTTATTTGTTGGTATATGGTTGTTTGCTATCAATTCCAAATCTACTGAAGAAAGTTTAGAAATCAATGGGGCTACTAAAAACTCATTAATAGAAAACTATTGTAGAGTGAATAATAATTATTTTGTTAGAGTAAAAGATCTGATTTTGGATATGATCGAATATGATTATGCGTTTACTTACTGAGTTTCAAATAGGGATTTTGCAGTTTTCTAATTTTTTGTAGTAAGTAATTAGTTATCATTAGTATGGTTTTATTGTTGAATAGTCTTGTAACATTAAATTCTTCTGCTAATTAATGGTAATCGTTTAATTCTATTTACTCTGGAAGTGAAATGTTTTAAAGACTGTTACATTGTTCATAGCTTGCCACAAATCACAAGATCATCAATACAATATAAATGGAGAGAAAATGCAAAAGAATATGAAGGACCAACAAGAAGAATTGGAATAATTAGCGTTTGCAAAACCGTACACTAATCGAATATGCAATGGGCGAAGCATGACTACTATAAGGAAACAAGTAAGAGTACAAGTAAGAACCACATGAGCAATAACAGAAGACAAAGATGTACAATGCAAAAGTGTATATGAGATGTTACAAATATGTAAAAAATTCTTTTTACACAAGGTTGTAACGTAAGCAGAAATTGCGTTGTTGCCAAGTTTGTACTTGTTTATCTTTTTAATGTAATGGTGTTTACGTTATATTTCTTAAGATATCTCCTTGTTAAGATTTATTATCATTATATAACTATTATGTTCAATACATAATGTCAAACTAGAGTTCAACAATCTGTACGTTAAACGTAGACATATTGCTTGTTCACTTCATCAGATACATTTATTAACTTTGAAATAATGTCTGTCAGACAAAGATATGCTTAGACAGCTAAAATTTTCGTTATTAAGATGTGCAGTAGCGCTTAAAGATTGGTATTTTAAGTTCAAATGCCTTCTGTTTGACGCTGTGGTCCAGAAATTACTTAACGTTGTTTAAAAAATATGTAACACCAATTACTTAAATAAAGATAATTATTATGTAGGTACTTACCTTAGATTACATAAATAGAATTGTGTATTAAGACTACGAGGCCATGTACACTGAAATGGTTCAATCATATGTCGAGAATAGACTTAATACTCAGTTGCTAATAAAAGGTGGAACGAAAAGGTACCAGTTAAAGTACCACAAAGAAAAACATTATCACTAATGATTTTTACATCATTAATGACTTTAGGGATCTACACCTACATGAAAAATTAACTCTGCTGATGATCTGACTCTCACCTATATAGTAAAGGAAACTGAACAGCTAACAGAAATGATAACTCATGACCTTACGATGATTGGAATACTTAAATTATAAAGGCCCTGTACTGAACACCAAGAGAACAGATTGCATGAAATTCAATTCCCAAGATCCATCATGGAATAACATACAGAAGTGAAACAGTAAAAGAAACGAAATCCGATTAATAATTACACAAACTTTAAAGTGGACAGCTCACACAGAGGAAATTGAAAAGCAAATAATGCCACTCATAATGAGAAGAACTGTATATGTCACGAAACGCCTAAAAAGGAGACTACACTACGCTTCGGTGCACTCACATTTGTGCTACTTGCCATCAATATGGGGACAGACAACAGAAGACAATTTAAGTACCTAACAGGTTATACAAAATTATGTCATTCCAGCGAAGCTTTATACAAAGATTAATGTATGAGGAATCATAGAATACAGTACAATTACCTACATACACAACTAAACAATAGCCAAGTTACCACAAACTTGAACCTTCAGAAGAACAGCGATATCCGCTATTATAGTACAAGGAACAAGCACTCTAATAGATATGGCCAATAAACACTACTACATATGGGGGAAAATAGTCCCCTACAAGTTGTACAACAAAATGCTTTCTAATGTAAGTAAACCTGAAACCACTACAAGACAAATTCAAATGTGGATTAAGGAATAAATCAACACCATAATGTAATTACACTATACAAAACCTACAAAGATGAAGACATCACCATACTAAGTGGAAAACATTGTAATTAATAGGTTATTAATGGAGTGCGAGATAGATGAAGAAAGTTATTTAGTTAAGAACTATATTAATAACATTATGTTAGGAACAGATAATGCTGTGGAAAGTACATCGAGATTGAGTAATAGATACTTGGTGACTTCAGATAATGTATATATCATTACCTGCTTTATTAAAGGTACCATGATTGAGAGATTTAATCATATAAAATTCAACATTATAAAATTAATGTATAGGTACTATTAGTGATGTCCATAGATAAAATAACAGATTTATGATACTAATGCTATTCGAAGTTGTTTTACTTAATGCTAGTATGCAATTACTGAATAAAAGGTACCTACAACATTTTTTTCCCTTTACTAATGTACATGTTACATTACATTAGCTACAACACTTTTTAAGTTATGCATGCAAAGCATTTAAAACACTCCTAGGACAGCACTTTACTTTAGGTATATGACTTCAAGCATACGAGGATTCTTGTAAACTAAATCTGCCTGATGCACATCTTACAGTTTTGGCCATATTTCATATAAAATGTAACTCTCAAAACTGCACAATGAGAATTATTTCATTTCATTTCGACCAGTCCCTCCTTTATAATTAGTTCCTTCAAAAGCAAAACCAATTGTATGATCAACAGTTCATCAAATACAGTTACATCTTGTAACGCAATACAACCTACATTAGTTAAAAACCAGCATTGGCACAGTATAATATTTTAATATCGTCAGTAGCATCACTTTGTTTCCTTTGTCCATTCTAGGTAAGTATTATTTGCTCTTTAAACAGTATATTCCCTATCATAATACACATGTTGAGTTTCAGTTTGGTGCAATAAAAAACGTAAAAAACCAAAATTTGTCCAATTTTATATTTTTTAGTCACTAATTTGTTTCAATACTTTCCCCCTAAGGTTCACTTAGTGTCCGAAAATTACTTATACAGCTAGTAAGTCTATTTCAGATAGTTTGTAGTTATATAAACTGATCCACAATTTGTTCACGTTTCGTTACCATTTGTTTATTTATAACCACAATAGTTAACAAAACCAACATTAAGATAGTTCCATGAAACTATTTTATCTTGAATATCAATGCAAAAGTTGCATTTTATAAAGATGATTAGCAGAAAAATTCCTTGATGGCTAAAGAATTTAATTCGGACAAATATAGAGAATTATAAGTTTATGTTAAGCAATGTTAATATTGAATACACAATTCATTCCACTTGCTTTATGGTTTTATAACACTTCGTTGAGCAGATAAAAGTAGGTACAGCTTTAGCAAACAAAATCTCATTTTTGCATATAATAATCTAAGAGTGTGGCACTACTGGTAAACGTTCAAATTAAGTAGGAATAAAATCTATAAGCTTAAAAATCATTTTCCACCTGAAAGACACAAGTATGACAGTTAATAGTAATAAAATTATACACATGTTTTGAAATTTTGTTGGTTATACAACAAAAAAAAGCTACTCTTTTTTTCTTTGTGTTACTTAAATGATTTATAACACAAAATAGCTGTCCATTTGCGTTTGCTAGATATCGGATTTTTCTTCATGTATTATTCACAGTCCTTGCCTGGAAGATTTCCTCTTTTTATCATCATCTGAAAATGATCTAGAACACAACCCTTCTCCCTGCTGTCCATATGGTATACGTTCAGTATCTCGCATCCCAGCCTTTGCTGGTTTCTGTAACAATGTTACCTTCTTGTCCATATCCGGTTCTGAACAAGAAACCAATTAGTGTTGACAGCTCTACACTACGTTGAGAAATTATACGCATAAATTTGTAATAGGTAATTAAATCTAAAATTAGTTTATTCACTTGCAACAAGTTAAACATATAAAAACAGGATAACTAATGTGAGGAAAATGTGCATCGGTACCCATTACAAGCAAGGAGCATCTCAGAGAGTTTATCACCCCTTGTCAATGAATTGCTAGATAAGATTGTGTAAATATTCCAATGGTCAATATAAAATTTCAGTTACCTTTAGTTCAATTTTTATTTTTGTCACATATGGCATGTCTTACAAGCTGTATCATTCTCATCACCACCATCCTCCGAATATTCAACTTTGATATTTGGCAAATCTGTAATTCTCCATATTATCAAATTTTTGAAACACTAGGAAAAATAATAGACAGCATAATAAAAGAAATATTAATAATTTTTACATATTCGACAATTGATCTCAAATGGTCTTAAGATTTGACATAATGTGACCATAAACTAAAAAAATTAACACATACAAGTATGGTAATAGAATCACTATCGTGAATATCTGTAATATACCATTAAAAGTATATGAAATGAACACATTACATGTAAAACATATACCTAATTAGTGTTTTAAGGTTATATCTTATGTACCTATGCATATTTTTGGGCTTATTTATAAAAATATTCTCATGTCATATAAGAAAAATTTACTGAAACAATGAATGAAAAAAGTTATCCAAGTACATGCAATTAGATACTAATAACCCAGCAAACATATTTATATATAAAATACATATAAATTATGTAAGAGCTTGTTAGAATTACATAAAAGATTAATAAGAGATAATTAATGTCAGTATGTCAGCTATTTACAAAATAATGTATACGTATATTAGATGTAAACTCTTATATCTCTGCAGTACATGAATTTATATACATTTATGTATATATATATATATATATATATATATATATATATATATATATATATATATATATATATATATATATATATATATATATATATATATATATATATATATATATATATATATATATATAAATTACATCAATATTATATACTGATATTTACTTAAATAAGATATATGGACAAGACATATACTTTATGTTAAAAGTTTTATATATTTATTTCTTATATTTTGTTTACAATCAATAAGAATACTTCAATTACTTATTAGAAATGTCCCAATTGAGAATATTGATTTTGTGCTTGTTTAATCCGTAGTTCCGCTAAGCGAAATCATTCACTGCATATGACTTCAAAATTCTTTTGTGTAATATTATAGGTACTTTGCATAACATCTGTAAAAGAGTATAGGTCATTTACTTAAATCTCAACATTGTAAAATTATCAACATTACCTTTAAGAGTAGTTATTGCCATGAACATTTTGTACCAGCATTGTTAGCAAAAGTTGTCTTAAAGCATCTGTGTATATTATCTTTCACCTCTCTACCCTCAATTGTCGATATAAAGTTTGTCTGCGGTAAATGGAATATTATAGATTTATTTTCCTTTAACATTTTACTTACAAAAATGTTATGTTTTTCAGTATCAGAAATGAATTCTTCAAACTCTTTTACACTGTTAATACAACATAAGAGTAGCTTTTTTCTTAAGTACTTGATATTTTCAGATGATTAAGGTATTCAGTCTTTTTTGCATTTTCCAGCTTCTCCCCTGTAAGCATTTGGCAGTAAGATTTAGTTCTTTAGAAGCTAGTAGGGCAATATTAAGCAACTTTAAAGAAACTTTTCCAGCATAATAATACCTTAGATGTGCGCTTAAAGAGCTAAGAATGCAGTACTTTTGGTCGATTATTGCCAAACGTATGGCTCCTTAATCCATGCAAGGTGTCATTAAAGAGCCTCTTTTTAACATTAATAAGCTTTAAAAGAGCCTACGATGGGCAGTTCTACTTCCATTTTGTAATCATTAAAGAGCTTTGTAGATATTTTAAGATGTAACAATAAATTTTTGTTTTTATTTTGTACAAAAAAGAACACTTAATTTTCCTGATTAACCGTTTTTCACACTTTAATACCGCTATTATAGTCTGCTAGTTTGCTTTATTCGCATCCAATTTCCTATTCTAACCTGCCACCAGAGCTCATATAAGTGCCTCAATACCTGATGTAGATTCGAACTCACGACTATGGAATGTAAAACTGCGTTCTTTCCCACTGAGCTATCCTGTAACGTATTGAAAACCAGTTTTACCTTCCATTTACACGTAATATATGACCTTAGAATATAGAGTAGTAATATTCTAAGTATATGACAGAGTAATTTGAATTTGTGCAAATTATGAAAAATAGCAAGGAAATGTATGAGAAAGCTGTTCTTTAGTCACATTCATTCGTAAATCGTGCTTAACGTCAGTCGTATTTCGCATGTAACGTAAATTACTTTTTACACGTATATAAGATTAGGCATAGAAAAAAAAAATTCCAGTAATTAATTTTTTCTATGAAACATATTTCACAATTTTAATTACACATATATATATATATATATATATATATATATATATATATATATATATATATATATATCCGAAAGCTAAACACAGTTTTAAACCTGTATATTAAGTGTAAGTCTGCCTAAATGATGCCTGAAAAACCAAGTTGGATTGTGGTACAAACCAGAGAACAAGGCAAATACCTTCTTAGTGCAGTGTCGAAGAAGTGAGTGGTTGCTTGCATTTTACATTGACCTAATGTGGGCGGTTCTAAGTTGGAATACCTTCTTAATGATGGTACCTTAACACCATTATCTTCATGGAATAAAATGCCATGCATAGTAAAACAGGTTGGCTATTTGTCGTATGAGGCTGCAGATAAGACTATAAACGAATTATCTGGCGGCTCCAATACCGAAACTGATGATCAAGAAATTAACGTGCTGAAGAAAAGAAATACTGGACGTGCAACAGACCAGGTTAAAAAAGTCGACTTTTCTTCTTTAGTAGAAAGTATTATAAATAGAAGTTCTTTGGGGAATTCTAAACAATGGCAAATCTGCTCACAGGTTGAAACGGAACTGGGTTGCAACCTCAAAAAACAAACAATTGCGAAGCGACCATGAATCCGAAACAGATAAACGATCTGAAATAATAGAATATTTACAGAAAATGGAGGATGATACAAAAAAACGCCATGACCAATTAATCAAGATGTATGCAGCAGTTGAAATAAAGATTGAACAACTATTTAAGTTGCAAAGTACTCCGATAAATGTGGCCAAGAGTTGGGCTTTCCTTTTGCACCAATCGGCAACGAACCTTCCTTCAACACTCTGGAAGGAAAAATACAGATTCCCAAATATAAAGAAAACTTTGTAAGTAAAACGAATTTTTTTAAATGAAAGCACTTTGAATTTTTTTATTTGTAGGTAAAATTTATGAACTCCAGGGCGAGCCCAAAAAAATGGTAGCATTAACAAAATGCATTCTTTGATTGATTATTTTTTTACTCGCTCTTTCCAAAATAAATGCAGCTGGACAGGCAGTAGCCCAAAAGGTGCCAAAATTGCGATTGTGAATCGACCTAACATTTGCGATATTTTTTTTGTATTGGCCCAGAGCGAAACAGAAATCATTACTTTAGAGGATGTGAAAACCTTTTTCGAAAGTGTGTTAAAAAAATTCTAAAAGGCGACTTAATAAAATGGGGCTGAGGAAATCGACAAGGCATTACCTCTCTAAAAAGATATCTAAAGCAGGTGGTTACTTACTACTTTTATTTCAAACTGCTAAAGTGTTCATTCTTTCAGACTTACAACAATCAGAAAACAGTGTACTAGTTGATGGTGAGAGGAAAGGTCGTGAAGAGGAAGAAGATATAGTTAACAAGGAAGCAGAAGAAATAGTTAAGGAAATAATTCTTGAAAATGGTGACAATTGTTTTTATTTATAATTTATTTTAATTTGATTTCTTTCAGAGAATCAAAATATTGATTTCTTGACTGACCCAAATGTACAATTTGAATTTCTTGAGTAAGGATTAGAAATATTTCTTTTAATGTAATTACATTACAGTGTGAAGTAAAGGTATATAAACGGTTTTATTTGATTCCTTATTTAATGCAACAAATTTAAATTTAATTTGATCAATTGTATACTCTTTTACACTAGATAATAGACTACTATCTGCTATAAAAATGTTTAAATGTGAAGTTTGAATTGGTTTTGTAAAAAAACAATCTTTACTAACTAGACTACGTCCTTTTAAAGTAATTACTGTTTCTGTTTCAACAATTTCTAAAAATTGGACTACTTCATTGTTTGTAGTACAAAACCATGAATCTTTAAATTTATTTTTTAATACAAAACCATTTGCATTGGAAATTTCGATGTTATTCTTCCATTTTTTAATTAAAGGATATTTTATTTGTTTTATTTCCTCTTTGTACATGCATTGGGATATCTCAGATAAACGATTTGCAACTTGTTCTAAATTTTTGTGGTAACCAAGAACCATTTTTTTAATATGGTATAAGCAATTTTCAAATGGATAGGTAGATAAAGTGTTTAATGAACCAAATCGTTTGACTTCATGGACAATATGTTGCAGATTGTGAATGTTACTAGTAGCATACCGAACGCCATATAAGTGGATAAACTGAGTAATAAATGTAGTAAACATTTGTTCAGCAACTTCTACAAATGTTTTGTACTCATTACATGAAACAACTGTAACTGCACAAAACAATAGTAAAAAATTATCATAATACTTTTCTTCTACAATACCATCAAGGGCTACTATACTTATATAATTTAAAAAAATTGTAAATTCAACAACTTTCCAGTAGGCAAGACGATCTAGTTCACGTACAGATCGATGCATTTCACTTGGTAATTTAATCATAGCTAATCTGGCAGTGTTCAACTGTATTTGCTGAAAATTTTGTACTATATCCAAGCTCTCCATCTCTCCAACCAATGAGCAGTTTTTTTATTACTCCCAGATGTAGCAAATTCAGGGAATCTGCAACAATAACATCTTCAATTGTATCAAAATTAGGAATGTCTAATAAGGGTGTTTTTTCTTTGTGATGCTTTCCATATTCGTTGGCTCTAAATTGAACATCTGATCGTGGTGCACTATTAATTGAAGAAAATACTATTGTGCGTGCTTCATAAGAATATTCGCCTTCAGCTATACACTTTAGACACCCATTGATGGCCTTGAATGAAGCAACACCTACAATTATATTAAATAACTCATTATTTCACCCCATAATCATTACCCTTGATAAATGCTCGAGCTGGAGAGTCACATACAAAGCACCTTACTTTAATGTGTAACATATGACCATTAATTAAAATATCATTGTTTAGTGTTGGTACTAGCTCATTAATAAATGGTCGTAGAAACTCATTAATTGATCCTGGTTTCGAAGATCCACAGAATATTCCAACTGGTATTGGTTTCGCGTTAAGGATTTCTGCTATGTTAATTAGAATAGGCCAGAATTGTGTTTTGGAATTCTTATATAAGGGTATTCCATCAATATTTATGTTAATTGAAATTGTCTTTGATTCTTTGATATTGCTGAAAATATAAAAATTATTAGTATCTAACTACAGAAATTAATCTTACCAAAAATAACCCCTTAAGCATTCTTGAATCCCACTATGCCAATACTGCCCTCCATTGATGTTAGTAATGTGCCGCTTACTCAAGTTACAGGTGGTGCGCATTAATGTTCGAGGATCTATTGGTAATTTAATCCCAAACTTGGTACGCATAATTTCCATAATTCTTTTAAATCATGGTTGCTGATGTTGTACATAATGGCTCAGCGCTGTAGATCGTGGCCGACTTCATTAACATCTTGTTCTTCGTCAGAATCAACATCACCGTGAAATAAAGAATCGGCGTCATCAGATGATGTCTCTATCTCATTTTCCACGATATCTTCGAAGTAGTTATTTGTATCAGATTCCAAACTAGCTGATGATAGATCTAAAATGTATGAATAATTCAATTTTCGAAAATAAACAGGTAGTAAATTTCTCATCTTACCTATATTTGATGTAGGCAATGTTTTGGAATTTTGCAATAGTTTTTGCCATTTTTCTATTCTCTTTATTCGCTGCCTGTAAAAGGTCCCATTTTTCATGAATTTTTTCCAGGCATCCATGTTTAATTATGCTACCTAAATCACTTATTTTAATTAATGAGCCTCTTTTAAAGAATCCCCTAATGCCTTTAATGAGATATCACTTTAATGGAGTACATATTCTGTTTAAACGGACTTTAGGGTCTTCATTTGGCTCTTATGAAATAAAAAAGACACTACAAAACAGCCTTAAAAGAACGCGCTGTTTAATGGCTTCCAAAAACCGTTTAAGTAGCTTTTGAAGAGCATGTTTCTTAAAGGGGGTAATACATAAATATTTAAGTGCCTAACTAGCTTAACAAATAACAAAAATGGCTTATTAAGCGATGTATGCCATTTTTCAACCATTAAGTAGCAAATATGCCGCAACTTAAAGAGCCAGATGTTCACTGGGTATAATCTGGCAGCTACACTTTTAACATACAAGTTTGTACTTACGAGAAATTCATATATTTTATCTGGAAAAAGCACAAAGATTAATTGGTGAAATGTTGAATATTAGTCCAAAAATTTTGAACAATTTCATTCTATCTAATTAATTTTTTTAATTACGTATTAAATTAGCTTTATCTGTTGTATCTCAGTGTGAGAATGAACTGTACCTACATTAAGATCATGATGATAGATTACAAAAATCTTTTTTCGGGCTTTCATATCTGACTCGTGTAAGATCCCACTTAACTTACAAATAGTAATAAATACTTCTTTTCAATTCTGTCTATACCCGATGTATATTAAAACTATAACATCTACA